>CM074720.1:540904145-541285245 GCA_037306005.1 Rhinophrynus dorsalis
TATCTATAATAAATCTCATATGCCACTTTTCTACCTGTTCACTCATTTTATCCAAATCTTTCTGTAGAGAAATAATATTCTGGTCTGTATGTATTTCTTAACATCGTCTCCTTCCATCGGCAAAGATTCGTGCTCTGCTTTCAATACTTACTTCAAGATTATTAATAAGTAAATTAAATTAAAAAGATTTGTCCCCAGGACTGAACCTCGAGGCTACACTTACAACTTTGGACCAATATGAAAATGTTCCGTTTATGACAACACTATTTAAAGGGATAGTAATACTTTGTTTTATCTTATTTTATTTTGTAGGCATTAAAAAAACATGAAAAACGCTATGTCTTATCTCTCAAACCTTTATGGTTTGAGAGATATTCACAAGCAAAGTTTCCCCTCCCGCCCCTTTTACCTAGTGTAAGCCATCTCTTCTCAGATGTGGAATCCAGTCCATAGACCAGACAGATAACAGAAGGGGACAATCTTCTTCCTATGAGAACAATGAAAGCCCTGCCCCCCTTGACAAGTTTTTCAGGTTTTTCCCTTATCTTAATTGAAGATTGTCCCTCTCTTCAGTCTACTTGGGCACCTCCCTTCTGATCTGGCTGAACAGTGTTACATCAGTAAAAGGGGCGGAAGGGGGATACTTTGTCATTGAATTACTCTTGAACTACAACTCTGACAGAATTGAAATAACACTCTCCAAAGTGCAAATACTATGATGATTAATTAGAGCTGCTTTTATTATGAAACATTACTATCCCTTTAAGGAGAGCTGTAGATGATCTTCATTAACTACCATTATTATCTGAGCTAGTGCAGTTACACATCTGTTTGCTTACCCCTCTTCCCTGCTTTTTTTTTCTTTGTCAACCTTGATCAAGTGCAAAGGAAACACATATATTTTGGTCTAACAGGAAGCTATATGCATTTGTATTGCCTAAGAGAAATGCAGCTCAGGATTCCCATGTAAATCCAAGAGAAATGCTCATATCCAGAGAGACTGAAGACATAAAGGGGCAACAAAGGGCAGGGGCAATGGACTTTCTAAGTGTGGTACATTATATGACAGCTATGGGAATCAAGTCCTAACAACTTAACATTCTGCCATTCTTATGTTTTTTTTTTTATAACCGGTGTACGCACTTGACTGATTGTACCGTTCCTTATTGTATGTTGAAAGCTGTTTCAATAAAACTTATTAAAACTGGAAAAAAAAAATTCTGCCATTCTTATGTGGGGGGGGGGGGGGGTTATATACTGTGTATGCACTTGACTGATTGTACCATTCCTTATTGTATGTTGAAAGCTGTTTCAATAAAACTTATTAAAACTGGAAAAAAAAATTCTGCCATTCTTATGGGGGGGGGTTATATACTGTGTATGCACTTGACTGATTGTACTATTCCCTATTGTATGTTGAAAGCTGTTTCAATAAAACTTATTAAAACTGTGAAAAAAAAATTCTGCCATTCTCTCTTTGCTTCTCCTGCAGGTCTCCATAATTTACATGGCTGGGCGAGAGGAGGAGAATCTAAAGCTGATGACGTAGGTGTTTTCGTGTAGCCGGGGGGGAGTTACAAGAGAGCCGATAGGCTCTGTGCTGACATGCGCAATGCGCTTTTCTGGGGGGAAGACGTTACCATGTACTTTTTGGAATTATGGATTATTCTTTAATAACACGTTTAAAAAAAAAAAAAATATTTACACAGTGAGTTACAACAGATTATAGCACTCTAATTGAGGCTACATCTTGTAGGGGTGTTAATTCCGCTTTAAAGTGAGACACTTGGGAGGTATACACTTCAGTCCTGTTGACCTGCCCCACGATGGGCCCACAGAGTGAAAGTCCAAAAACAAAGGTCTATGGAGACTGCACGTACTGATGCAACCCACAAAGTTTGCGTGAGAGCCACATATTTCCGGAATGTGTTCCAGCCATTGAGGTCAGATTTCTAACCCCATGAATATCTAATAGGAGTTGTTTTGGGGCCCTAAGCATTTTATTAATTAAGTTCCAAGATTGGACCAAACTCAATTGTAGGACACAATAATTGCCCTTTAAGATTAATATGTCAGTCAACGGCAATAGTTAATGATTGATATTTAAAAAAAAATAAAATAATTACACAGCGAGTTACAACAGATTATAGCACTCTAATTGAGGCTACATCTTGTAGGGGTGTTAGTTCCGCTTTAAAGTGAGACACTTGGGAGGTATACACTTCAGTCCTGTTGACCTGCCCCACGATGGGCCCACAGAGTGAAAGCCCAAAAACAAAGGTCTATGGAGACTGCACGTACTGATGCAACCCACAAAGTTTGCGTGAGAGCCACATATTTCCGGGATGCGTTCCAGCTATTGAGGTCAGGTTTCTAACCCCATGAATATCTAATAGGAGTTGTTTTGGGGCCCTAAGCATTTTATTAATTAAGTTCCAAGATTGGACCAAACTCAATCGTAGGACACAATAATTACCCTTTAAGATTAATATGTCAGCCAACGGCAATAGTTAATGATTGATACTGGAAGGTCACAGATCAGCATATAGAAGTGTCAGACAACTCCCCATGAAAACTAATTAAGTGATCTCATGCACCAGGAAGTGAAATTTTGAAGCCAAATGCAGGTGTCTTTTCATTAAGGAGCCAATTAAATGTCTAATGTTACCTTGGGACAAGCAGCCTTTAGGGCTGTGCTTTGTCACGTGGAAACTTACTAAAGAAACTACCTACAGCGGCTGTCAGCGTACAACCGTAATTAACCCCTTGGGTGGCAATGACAGATCTCTAATTAATTGCAAAGGAAAGTACTGGAGACATTTCTAGCGCCAAAGGGGTTATAAACAGGAAAATACAAATCTTATAGATATAAATAATAGTTCATTCTAAGGACCTTATGTTCAGAAAATATTTATATTTGTTAACCCTTTGAGTGCCAGTGGTGTAAGTAATGCATTCTAGCTTGGAAAATAGAAGGGAAAGGGGTTGATATGATTGAAACTTTCGAATACATTAAATGGTTTAAAGCGGAACTTTCATATTTATAATATTGCCCCCCAATACATTACTAATATAGCGACAGACACAGGAATACTTGTATTTTGCTTAATAAGTCCACGTTATTGATGTAATCCACCTTGTTCTGCAGGCATCCAGCGGACAACAGAGCAGACATCTTAGAGGAAAGGTATCTCTGAGCACTGCCCGGATTGGTGGTGACGTCTGTTGGTACCTTAAGGTAACGGAAGTTGCCGCCTGCGCAGGCACACAGAGCTTCTCTTGTAAAAGCTTCTCTTGTAAGCGCTGTGCCCTGTATGCCTGCAGAAGAAGCTGGATTACTTTAATAACGTATTCCTCTGCCTATCGCTATATTAATAACTAGTAGAAGAGCCCATGTACACGGGCCACAGTGATGGCCGGTCGCGGTGCAGTTGTAACGGTTTGTACGACACTCAGACACAGTAGGTTAGCATAAAACACAGTTTTATTAAAAGACACAATGAGAATACCCTTAGCGGGCTATAGCTTATCACAGTGGAAGAAACAGGAAAATATAGGTCATAGATATATGCCCACACAGGCTCAGTATACAATGAGTAGGATGGTACAGATACTGTCACAGGTCAGGCATAACAAGGCAACCTCAGCACAGCATGGGTTAAAGTCCAATGATATAATCAGTCTCTGATGTGGTATCTTTGGCAACGCCCAGTATGATGGTATAACGGCTATCAGGAGACTGTGGGGCGAGAATGGAGACAAGCACCTAGATCTGCAAAACAGGCTGAGACTTATACCCTCTGCCATAG
Organism: Rhinophrynus dorsalis; assembly: GCA_037306005.1. Classification (NCBI taxonomy): domain Eukaryota; kingdom Metazoa; phylum Chordata; class Amphibia; order Anura; family Rhinophrynidae; genus Rhinophrynus; species Rhinophrynus dorsalis. The sequence goes on from CM074720.1 coordinate 540,907,955, forward strand.
CAGTAACAGAGGCCACAATAATCTGCTAGAGCTGAACGGACTTGAGCCGCGGGCACCCGACCGGTGCAGTAACGGAGGCAACAGTACTCTGCAAGATCTAGTTAAGTTGAGCCAATGACACCCGACTGGTGCCATCACGGAGGCAACAATACTCTGTGAGAGCTGATGGAAATGAGCCAATGGCACCCTGCCGGTGCAGTAACGTAGGCAACCGTATTGTGCAAGAGCTGAACGGAACGCAACCACGGGCAGACTGCCGGAGCAGTAACGGAGGCAACAATAGCTCTGCAGGATTTAATGGAAGGCTCAGTGGTAACGGAGGCAACATTGCTCTGCAAGAGTTAACAGAAGGCACAGTGGTGACGGAGGCAACAGTGCTCTGCAAGAGTTAATGGAAGGCTCAGAGGTAACGGAGGCAACAGTGCTCTGTAAGAGTTAACGGAAGGCTCAGTGGTAATGGAGGCAACAAGCTCTGCAAGAGTTAAGGGGAGGCTCAGCAGTAACGGAGGCAACAGTGGTTCTCAGTCTGGCAGGGCCAGACTAAGCGGAAGTCAGAATGTCGTCCAGGCGACAAGATGAGCAGAAACTGGAGAGCTGGGCCGGATCTCAGCGCAGGAACATCAGACAAGTCGGGTCAGGTCACGGAGTAGGAACGTCAGACAAGTCGGGTCGAATCACGAAGCAGGAACCAGAAGCGGAGTAGTCAGACGGGCCAAGTCGGTACACAGGAACACAGCAACACAGTAACACAGTAGCACTGGTACAGGAACACCACGAAAGGGCACCCGACAGGTGCCAGAGGCCCAGTATAAAAAGGCCATACTGGGCGGGCCAAACCAAGCTCAGCCAATGGGAGAGCAACACACAGAGACTGACAGGAAAAAGCACGGCACCATGATAGCAGTTATGCCCAACAGAGACTGGCCGCGCCGCAGCTGATACAGAGCTGGACGCTCTAAAGTTAGACCTCCGGTTTGACTTTGGAGCGCCCCACTCTGTATCAGCCTCGTCACGGGCAGTTGCTACTGCTCATGACTGCGTAGTTACAAACCATTTAGTGAATTATTATATAGGATGTAGTGGGGCAATATTATGAACATAAAAGTTCTGCTTTAATAAAGTTCAGGAGATAAGAACTCAACCCGTGCCCTCAGTGGCCACTAACAGGCCAGGACTTAGGAATTTCCCTGCTAGAACACAAGTGTGTTGATCAGAGGCTCAGTCGTATTGATTAACTCACCTGTGCTCTTAAAAGGAAATTCTCACATCCTGGCCTGTTAGTAGCCACTGAGGGCACGGGTTGAGAACCACTGCTGTACACCATACTTTATGTGATGTTAAATTAGGGAAATGTAAAGTGGCATTAGGATGTCTCTTTTCATGCTGCTATACAACCTAGAAGCCTGCTGTTTTTTCCCATGGTTTTGCTACATTGCTTGCCTACTTTTAACCCCTTAGTGACCGGCCGCCCACGGCTGGCACTTAACAACAGGGTTTTTTTTTTTGCATTCTGCTGAATTACTTACTGGACATACATGTAAGTCCTCTGTCACTAAGTGAGAGTTGAAGTACCCTTTGCTTTGATTGCAGCAGTAAATCTGTTTGGATAGGTCCCACTCTTTTGCAGAAGAGTTCAACCTCAGTCACCTTGCAAGGAGATCTCCTGTACACAACGCTTTCCGCAGCAGTTCACAGATTTTCCACAGGATTGAGGATCGGCCTGTAATTCGGCCTTCCGTTGATCTTCCTTTTTGTAAGCCATGCCTTGGTTGACATGGCAGTGTGCTTCAGAATGTTATTGTGTTGAAAGGTGAAATGCTTTACTGAATCCTTTCAGTGAAAGGGTTAATTTCAGCTTTCTTAAAGGGCAGCAGGTTTTGATCCAAAATATAGCAAGAGGCTGGCCACGACCTTTCACTATAGTAGGGACTCACTTTTAAAACGTTGCCTTTAAAACATTGTGCAGCTACACAGAGCATTAAGCATGTCTCTGTGATGAAAAGGGTAACATGAGAATCTCACCCTACATAAAAGACAGAGATTCTCATGTCGCCTCCTTAAACGGCGCTTCAACCCAACCTGCAGCATCAGGATGATTCATATGTTATAACTTCTTGTTTTAAAGGGATAGTAATACCTAAAATGTAAAAAAAAAAAAAAATGTTGTAGGGTTTAAAACAAGGGTACTCCCACTGCTGAAAGGTGTTCTATTCAAATTTTATTCCAGCTCAAAGATTATTTTTTTAGGTGCAATATCACAGCGGTCTGAAATTGTACAGTGGCGCTGTTGCTACACCATCCTATGGAGATTTATGGTCTATGGACCAGCGCTGTCCATAGGATGGTGTAGCAACAGCGCCACTGTACAATTTCAGGCCACTGTGATATTGCATCTAAAAAAATTCAACTTTGAGCTGGAATAACTTTTGAATAAAACACCTTTCAGCAATGGGAGTACTCTTGTTTTACTCAGGGGGATAAACCCTACAACATATTTTTTTACATTTGAAGTATTACTATCCCTTTAAGCATCGGATTCTTATTAGAATAATAAAATGGATAGAACTCTAAAATTGTTTAGTGAATATGGTAGAGATTACAGTCTAATATGAAGCTGGCAACTTTTGGTAACCCTTTAAGTGCCAGAAGGGCACACAACACATTGCTTTGCCTCTGGCACTCAAAGGGTTGCCAAAAGTTGCCAGATTCATATTAGATCACAGTTATTTCTGCTGCCACTGACTATCCTGCAGTTCCTGTGGAGTGGCCAGAAGATGGCGAGCTCCTATGCAAATGGATGGATATTCAGGACTCCATTTTAGTTTGGAGTTGGTTTTAGAGCTGGGTTAAAGTGGGTGAAGGAGCCTCTTCTAAGCAGGGAACGCTGACCTGGCTGATCCAGTGCTGGAGGATCCTGGAAGAAGCATTCCAGCAGACGTCTGTAACCAGACCAAGGCACATAACTGATCCTGGCAGGGAATGCTGTGAAGAGTGCAGGAATTCCAGCAGCAGTTAAAGGAGCAGGCGTTCCCCTTCCTGAACTGACCAGATTGCAGACTGTGGAGTGGTAAGCTTGACACCTCTCCCCCTGTTTCACCACAGGGCATCCTGAATCTGGTTACACAATTAAAGAGACCTTGCTCTATAGATTCTCTGATCATTGGAAGATTACAGCATAACACAAACCATAATGTGGATTACAATTACTCTGGGCCCCAACTATGTGTACCAACTAATGGTACCCAACTGCCACTAGGGTGAAGCCTAGGGTGGGCCACAGTATTTGTTGTGGGTGGGTGAATACCATATTGACCATTGTATTCTTGAACTGTTTTACTGTATTATATTCATGTATCTGTTATATTCCTGCATATCTGTTATATTCCTGCATAGGGTTTTCTTTCTGTGCAATACAAAGTTCTATTTAAGATAGTTCTGTGTCAGTTTTATTGCTCACTTAATATGTTCCCAACTGGGCCCCACATCCATACCTTGGATGCCCAGCTGGGTGGAGGCACTGCCGCAGTCATGTACCCCAACTCCCAGGTAGCGGAGGCTCAGAATCGGCCTGCAGAGCACAAGGAAGTTTCCGGGGTAAAGGACCACAGGGGTGTCTGTGGGCACACGCAAAACCCTGTTACACACATATAGATATACACACACACCACAAATCAAGCTCTCTTTGACTCTCCCACTTCTTATGTTAATATGTGTTTTCACCAGTACAGTCATGTATTGATAATAATGAACCATTATCATAAGGGCTGCGCTTGTATATTTGACCATGACACATACACATGATTACAGCTCCATAACATGTGCGTGCCACTTAACAATGCTTTGGTGTTGGCACAGTGGGGTTTAATTGTTATGCTTTTATTGTTACAGAAAGAAATTCAATGAGCAGTGTTGATTCCCTTTAGTTCCAGTAATGTTATGAGACCACATTCTTTAATTCCATTTACATGAAATCATTTCCGACATCTAATCCTTACCTGGATCAAGAGATCTACAGGACTAAATGAAGCAACAAATATATTTCTTGACATTCCTTTTGTCTGTGCTTTTCCAGATTTCTATTCCCCTTCAAAGAAACCGGAAGATGGTAACAATAAACTAAAAGATCCCATAGTATATTATAGAAATAAAATCACATTTATTCCAAAGTCAAGTGGACATTCACAAGCAAATATAAAAGAATTCATGTGAACATATCACTCCAACTGCTGTAATAGCAGGCTGCTTTCTGAAGTCTGCTCTCTCGATCCTCCTCCATCTTTTCAACAAATGGTGGGTCTCCAAGGTGTTGGCCAGCTCTAAGGGGTTGAGAAAGTCTGCAGTGGAGTGAGGGTACACAAAGAGTCAATACTCCACCACAACGGGTTTCACAATAAAACCATCACTTCTTCAAGGGCATATGGGATATCACCTTATTGAACATATGATTAAAGGGACGGTAACATCCTGTCTCTAAATCCAGTTGGTCCACACATAGCTATGAGCAGTGACTAATCCTTAACCCTTTAAGAACCAGTGGTCCAGGGAAGTTACCTTCCCTTAAGGACCGCTTAAATCCTTTCCAACGTGCCAGTGCACGTGACCTGTTATACCTACCGGCATGCTACGTTGGGGTCTGAGAGACTGCTGCAGTCTTGGAATGGTCAATATCAGGTTCCATTTTTACTTACAGCACTCCCGGAGAAGTGATATACGTAAAATGTACATGTAACGGACCATAGGCTGTTACTGAAAGGCCTTCTCAGGCCTGAAACAGTTACCAGGGAAAAAAGGACTAGAATCTCTGCAATGTGCCCTTTCCCGGGGATACAAAGGACATTGCCACCTTTCGTTTAAATAACAGGCGGTCCCCGGATTGGCTGCCACGAACTGTGATGTCACTGGCAGCCTGGACTGTATTCCCTAAGTTGCATCTGACAAGTAGGCGATCATCTGATTGGTCGCCTATCCTCTATGAGGGAAATTAGGCAAAAAAAATTTGAGGGAATGTCGATGAGCAATACCGTATTCAACCAGTAGATGTCTCCCTGTCGGGAACATAGTGTCAAAGGTTTCAGTGCAGTATGTTACTGGGCAGGTAGGCGCTTTTCCTATTGGTTGCCGCCTTTCCCTCTACTTGTAGCTCTGGTTTCCATTGGTTGGGGAGCCGGAGTGACATAATTGCATTATACATCAGACAAGGGTGATATGGAGGACAATGACCCGGATCCTGATTGGTTGTTGCTTGCCACTCCGGTTCCTATTGGCTAGGAATTGGAGCAGCAAGATTGAATTATGTAGAAATGCTTTTACTGTGCACAGTACTTTGTCTGTGAGAGAAACCCGGAACGATGGCCCAAGGCAGCACGGCATCTTGGGTTCCTGTTACAGTATGTGACGTGCTGTGACCGTCACTGGTCCTAAAGGCAAAAACCGCATGATGGTCATAGCACGTCACATGATCCTTAAGGGGTTAATGTCATCTGTGAAAACACATTCAAACAAACAATTAACTGCTTACTAATACACTTGTATCAAGCACTTCATTTAATCCCATCATTCTTGACCCGTAAATCCAGTTTTCTCAGACTATTTAGTCTCTGGTTATGATCTACTCCAGTATAGTTATTTTTTATTCACATTACTCTTGGGTTTTCTTCCTGTCCTTTGTGTTTTCATAAAAAATGTTTATTATTATTCTTCATTTGTATAGCGCCAACTTATTCTGCAGCGCTGTACAACAGGGAACAGACATACAGAGACATTAAACAGTACAAATGGAACATGGAAAACAAACGGATCAGAGGGCCCCCTGCTGGTGAGAGCTTGCATGTAGGTGAGACACAGAAGGAGGAAGTGCTATGTGCCTCCTATCACATGAACTGCTGGTCAGTGGGTGAGAGATAGAAGTGCTTTTAGATACTGGATGTGATTGCTCACTATTAATAAAGTTCCTTCAAAGTTCCAGAGACTTATTATTTAAAGGTGAATTAACACCCCCTAATAGCAACCCCCCACACTAATTTTACTATGATCAGAAAACCCTAATGGCCCCTATGAATATTGCCCTTGTGACTTTGTTAAAAATACAACATCTTCAGCCAGTCCTGACTGTCCTGTCCATGGAAATGGACAACAGAGATGGTAGCCGTTTTTTGAATCAGACAGAGTGTATGCAAAGCAATGTGTTGCGTACCCCTCAAGCACTCATAGGGTTAATGACCAGAGTGCTGCACAGCTCTTTGGAAAGAAACGCGTTGCTTATCCCTCTGGTCAATAAAGACTTACGATTACAGTGAAAAATGAACAAAGTTTGAGGTCCTGTGATTCTATTAGCAAATGTCATGTCTGCCTCCATGGCCATGGACATTCAGGACTGATTAACCCCTTAGCGACCCTTGACGTACCAGGACCGTCAAGGGTAAATTTGCTTTAAGGACCAGTGACGGTCCTGGTAAGTCAAGTGTTAAATGGTAGCAGTGTGCCGCCGTGCACGCTGCTACCATTCATTCCAGGCTGAGACTGAGCGGTCCAGTACCGGATCGTTCAGTCTCAGCCTCTGTCGGTTGTGCCAGGTCATGTGATCGCTGCGTCAGCGATCACATGTACCGGCATTCTAAAGCAATGAATGAGGCAGTGCTACTTACTGCCTCTAGTGTCTCCTCTCTGCCATTGCGTCCCTTACATCAAAGTAAGGGACAGAGAAGCAGAGGAGAGACACCTAGTGGAAATAAAAAAATACAGCAGCTGGGGGTGTTAACCCCTTCACTGCTGGTGCAGGAGGATGGCTAGATGCAGGTCAATTTCTGACCTGCTAAATACACTTTTTAAAAAAAAATAAAAACAACACACTATGTAATACACTTATACACACCGCCAAATGTCAGGGATAAAAAAGTGACAAAATAGGGTGGGAAAAAGGGACATGGGGATTTTCACCCAGGGGGGACAGTGGCCACTTTAAACTGCACATTTTGTAGGTATGACTGACCGGTCATACCTTTCATGCAGTCTCCATAAAAATGTAACCCTTTGCGCCCAATTGGTCTCAAGAGAAAAAACAAAAATGGTGGGTTTTTTACATTTTTTTTAACTTTTTCTTTAATTTTAATAAAGTAAATGGTGGGTTATCCATATAAGTAGGGTATCAAAAGAAAGCCCTGTTTGTTTGTAAAAAACAGTATATAATTTATGGGGGTGGGATAAAAGACTTAGAGGGAAAACATTGCTGAACAAAGATATAGTCAAAAAGGTCAGAATTGCTCCGGTCCTTACGGGAAAACGACCTCAGATTTTCCTGGTCCTTAAGGGGTTAAAGATGTTATCAAAGGCACAAGGGAAAAATTCATAGGGGTCATTAGGATGTTTCCGCTATAGTAGGGTGAGTGGGAAGAAGCGCTACTTTTCATTTATGGGGATAGTAACCCTTGATATGTCAAATTATTTGTATTGTATGGTTTACCTCCCTTTATAAAACAAGGGTACTCCCACTGCTGAAAGGTGTTTTATTCAAATGTTACTTCAGCTCAAATTTTTTAGATGCAGTATCATAGTGGCCTGAAATGTAACAGTAGCGCTATTGCTATACCATCCTATGGAGGTTTATGGTCAGCTGACCAGAGTTGCCCATAAGATAGTGTAGTAACAGCACCACAGGGGAAATTTCAGTCCATTTCGATATTGCACCTAAAAAATTCAAGTTTGAGCTGTAATAATGTTTCAATATCACACCTCTCAGCAGTGGTAGTACCCTTGTTTTACACAGAAAGGTCAACCCTACAATATATAGCTTTTTGCATATTAGTTAATATCCCTTTAAACGTATTACATGACATAAAGAACATCCTTTCATTGACAATTAATAAAATCCTTCATTTTAAAACTAATGACATGTGAAGTTCACGGACACTTCTTGTTGCAAAATCCAGAAAAGTTACACGTTATACGTCATTTTTATTACACTTAAAACTCCTTCGTAATTTATGAAACAGTGTTTTATATTTCTCACTGTATTCTCAAACCAATTTAGGGAGAAAAGGAAGAAATGCGTTGAACATCTTTCCTTGTTTCAAGAGGTTAAAAGCAATTTACATCAATTTTTCATTTGTTTTCAATAGTGCATTAGGTTGGCTCCAAAATGATTCCTCTTCTGAAGTTTGGCCATAAATCCCCAAAACATTTAGCAGTTTTTGAAAGAAATTTCAACTGCTGCATGATGAATTATTAAACGTAAACTGCAAAAACTAAACCATGATTTAATCTACAACAGCAGAAGGGTTCTTTACAGTAAGGACAGTAAAGTTATGGAATTCACTGCCTGAGGAGGTGGTGCTATCGAATACATTAGATGCCTTTAAAAGAGGCCTGGATACTTGTTTAAAAGAGCATTACATAGAGGGCTATGTAGGTTAGTATTGGGATTAATATTTAGTTAGGGCTTGTTGATCCAGGGAGAAATCTGATTGCCATTTGGAATCAAGAGGGAATCCCCCCCCACCATTCAAGGCTGAATTTTAAATTTCTATATTGAGGGGTTTTTTTGCCTTCTTTTGGATCAACGATGGTAAACAGGAATAGGAAAAGGTTGAACTAGATGGACGCAAGTCTTTTTTCAACCTAAATTACTATGTTACTATGTTATGACTTACCTAGGTAGGAGTCCATCATACATCAGTCAGGTGTATCTATATAATTACTGTGTGTAACAGAAGCACTTACCTAGGTAGGGGTCCGTCACACAGCAGTCAGGTGTATCTGTATGATTGCTGTGTGTAACAGAAGCACTTACCTAGGTAGGAGTCCGTCACACAGCAGTCAGGTGTATCTGTATAATTACTGTGTGTAACAGAAGCACTTACCTAGGTAGGGGTCTGTCACACAGCAGTCAGGTGTATCTGTATAATTACTGTGTGTAACAGAAGCACTTACCTAGGTAGGAGTCCATCACACAGCACTCAGGCGTATCTATATAATTACTGTGTGTAACAGAAGCACTTACCTAGGTAGTAGTCCATCATACAGCAGTCAGGCGTATCTATATAATTACTGTGTGTAACAGAAGCACTTACCTAGGTAGTAGTCCATCATACAGCAGTCAGGTGTATCTATATAATTACTGTGTGTAACAGAAGCACTTACCTAGGTAGTAGTCCATCATACAGCAGTCAGCTATATCTATATAATTACTGTGTGTAACAGAAGCACTTACCTAGGTAGGAGTCCATCATACAGCAGTCAGGTGTATCTGTATGATTGCTGTGTGTAACAGAAGCACTTACCTAGGTAGGAGTCCATCATACAGCAGTCAGGTGTATCTATATAATTACTGTGTGTAACAGAAGCACTTACCTAGGTAGTAGTCCATCATACAGCAGTCAGCTATATCTATATAATTACTGTGTGTAACAGAAGCACTTACCTAGGTAGGGGTCCGTCACACAGCAGTCAGGTGTATCTGTATGATTGCTGTGTGTAACAGAAGCACTTACCTAGGTAGGAGTCCGTCACACAGCAGTCAGGTGTATCTGTATGATTGCTGTGTGTAACAGAAGCACTTACCTAGGTAGGAGTCCGTCACACAGCAGTCAGGTGTATCTGTATGATTGCTGTGTGTAACAGAAGCACTTACCTAGGTAGGAGTCCGTCACACAGCAGTCAGGTGTATCTATATGATTACTGTGTGTAACAGAAGCACTTACCTAGGTAGGAGTCCGTCACACAGCAGTCAGGTGTATCTATATGATTACTGTGTGTAACAGAAGCACTTACCTAGGTAGGAGTCCGTCACACAGCAGTCAGGTGTATCTATATGATTACTGTGTGTAACAGAAGCACTTACCTAGGTAGGAGTCCGTCACACAGCAGTCAGGTGTATCTATATGATTACTGTGTGTAACAGAAGCACTTACCTAGGTAGGAGTCCGTCACACAGCAGTCAGGTGTATATATATAATTACTGTGTGTAACAGAAGCACTTACCTAGGTAGGAGTCTATCATACAGCAGTCAGGTATATCTATATAATTACTGTGTGTAACAGAAGCACTTACCTAGGTAGGAGTCCATCACACAGCAGTCAGGTGTATCTGTATAATTACTGTGTGTAACAGAAGCACTTACCTAGGTAGGAGTCCATCATACAGCAGTCAGGTGTATCTATATAATTATTGTGTGTAACAGAAGCACTTACCTAGGTAGGAGTCCATCATACAGCAGTCAGGTGTATCTGTATAATTACTGTGTGTAACAGAAGCACTTACCTAGGTAGGAGTCCATCATACAGCAGTCAGGTGTATCTATATAATTACTGTGTGTAACAGAAGCACTTACCTAGGTAGGAGTCCATCATACAGCAGTCAGGTGTATCTGTATAATTACTGTGTGTAACAGAAGGACTTACCTAGTTAGGAGTCCATCATACAGCAGTCAGGTGTATCTGTATAATTACTGTGTGTAACAGAAGCACTTACCTAGGTAGTAGTCCATCATACAGCAGTCAGGTGTATCTGTATAATTACTGTGTGTAACAGAAGCACTTACCTAGTTAGGAGTCCATCATACAGCAGGCATATATCTATATTTTACTGTGTGTAACAGGAGCACTTACCTAGGTAGGTGTCCATCATACAGCAGGCATTTTTCTATATAATCAGTGTGTGTAACTGAAGGACTTACCTAGGGAACAGACCTTCTTACAGAAGTCATATATACCTATATCATTACTGTGTGTAACAGAAGAACCTTTCAAGGTAAGTACCTTCTGCAGTCAGGTACATTTATATAATGACTGCATGTAACAGAAGTACTTACCTAGGTAGGTGCCCTTCATACCACAGTCAGGTATATCTATTTAGATATCTGTGCAGAGTCAGGGGCGGATTTACAATAAGGCAGAGTAGGCATCTGCCTACAGCCGCACCTCATAGAGGGGCGCCTGTCATTGAGATCGCTTTTTACATTTTTTTTTTTTTAAATTAGCCTCGCTGGCTGCGCAGTAGCAGAACAATAATCCCCCCACCCAGTGCCCGCTCCATGTTTCCCTCACATTGCCCCCCCAGTTGCCTGTTTCCTACCTCCCTGGCAGGACAGGTCTGTGCCTCTTTTGGCACAGTCCTGTAGGCGCTAAGCTCCCTCATCGGCTCTTTAGGAATGCAGAGCGCTGGGGGATGACATCATCTCCAGAATAGGAGACCGCGCGGGAGCTCCAGCAGCTACAGGACTGTGCCAAAGGAGGCACAGATGACAGATCTCCTGCCAGGGAGGTAGGAAACGGACAACGGGGGGAGGTAGGAAACGGACAAAGTGGGAGGAAGGCAATGTGAGGGCAACATGGAGATGGTGAGGGCAATGTGGAGCTAATGGGGGGCAAGTTGGAGCAGATGGAGGGCAATATGGAGATGGTGGGGGTAATGTGCAGCTGATGGGGGGCAATTTGGAGATGGTGGGGGCAATGTGGAGCTGATGGGGGGCAATGTGCAGCTGATGGGGGGCAATGTGAGGGTAACATGGAGCTGATGGGAGGCAATGTAAGGACAATATGGAGATGGTGGGGGAAATGTGGAGCTGATGGGGGGCAAGTTGGAGCTGATAGGGTGGGGGGGCAATGTGATGGCAATATGGAGATGGTGGGGGCAATGTGCAGCTGATGGGGGGCAATGTGAGGGTAACATGGAGCTGATGGGAGGCAATGTAAGGACAATATGGAGATGGTGGGGGAAATGTGGAGCTGATGGGGGGCAAGTTGGAGCTGATAGGGTGGGGGGGCAATGTGATGGCAATATGGAGATGGTGGGGGCAATGTGCAGCTGATGGGGGGCAAGTTGGAGCTGATGGGGTTCAATGTGAGGGTAACATGGGGCTGATGGGGGGCAAGTTGGAGCTGATGGGGGGCAATGTAAGGACAATATGGAGATGGTGGGGGAAATGTGGAGCTGATGGGGGGCAAGTTGGATATGGTGCAGGCAATGTGAGGGCAATATGGAGATGATGGGGGCAATGTGGAGCTGATGGGGGCAAGTTGGAGCTGATGGGGGCAATGTGAGGGTGATATGGAGATGATGGGGGGCAATGTGGAGATTAGGAGCATTGTGGAGGTGTCCAGTGGAGATGACCAAGGGGAGGGCGCTTCAGATTTCGGTTCCTACAGGCTTCTGAGATGTAAATCCGGCTCTGTGCTGAGTAGCTGCAGTCTCTTGCATTTCCTGTGCACCATTTAGGTCTATATTTATTTTTCACCTCTACACAATAAAGAAAATACGTTATCAGTTAGAATTACATTATCCAGAGAAAGAAGAACCCACCCATGATTCCGTTGGGACATAAAAATCCCCTCAAGGTAGTAATATGTCTGTGTTCAATTATAAACTACAGACTTCAAATGCAGAAAAAAAAAGTTTAAATGTAATCATTTGGTGTCTGGGACAGAGATAAATTGACTTATCTAATGAGTTGACACTGAGATTGAAATGAGAACACTTCTGTAATTGTTAGTATCATTGTTTAACTGTCAGAATTCTTAAAGGAGCAGTAAACTTTTTTTATGAAAACACATATTTTATAGAGCTTTTCCTGCTGAATAAAACAAGGTTATTCCCACTGTTGTCAGATGTTTTAGTCAAAATTTATAGCAGTTTAAATAATCAGGAAGTGAATTTACTGTGTTTACTTCCTGATAGTTCTAACTGACAGGAAGTGACTCAGCAGTTTCTATCACATTCTATGGAAAACTGTATGTCTGACTTTTCTGCTTTCCTCTCCACTACAATCTAACAGGAAATCTAATTAGAATTTGACCACTAGAGGGCACTGCTAATGTAAAAAACCATGGGTTTAAACTGTAATAACTCTGGAAATATAAATCTCTCTGCAATGGGAGTACCCTTATTTTACTCAATAGGAAAATCCCTACAATATATATTTTTTCATAAAAAAAAGTTTACTGCTCCTTTAACCACTGAACCAACGCAAGTACTGAGAATGTTAGAAGATCTGCCCTGGTAATGAGGTGGTGGTGAAGGAGTGCCTCTGTTGATAGGGTAGTTGTGGAAGGTCTTAAGGTACTGAAGGGGCAGTGAAAAGTATATAAAAGTACTGAAGAGATCATGGAATTTCAGTAGGTGTCCTGATGTAGAGGGTATTGAGGTCATGGCAGAAAGCATCTAAGGTTAATGAGGGGTGGTGGTAGGTCTGTTGTGCTTGTATAAAGTATGTAAGGGTATTGAAGTGATGGAGGTGGGTATATAAGGTTACTGAGGGGGTAGTAGAAGGTCTGCAAAAGAGCTAGTCAGAGATGCTCAACTAGGAACGAGCCTACCCTCGAATTGATGAGGCTCTATAGGATTAGTATCCTACCCAGGGTGCAATCTCTTTTAGCTCACTAGTGCCTTTCACAGAGAGAAAATATCCTAAAGAACATCATACTGATCCTACCAAAAGGCAGTCCAGTCACGAAGTGCCAGGCAATTTCTCTCTGAACAAGAGAAGCAGCCAACCCCAGACGTACGTTTCGGCCTTGTTGGGCCTCGTCAGTGAGGTGCAGCTGATCTCTCTAGGCACTGTGAGCAAGGGGTAATAGAAGGTCTGTAAGAGTGCTGTGGTTGTATGGGTATTGAGATGGTAGAGGAAGGCATGTCAGGTTATTGAGTCATTAGTCCAGCTCTGTGAGAGTGTTAAGGTGATAGAAAGTATGTAATGGTATTGAAGTGATGGAGGTGGGTAGATAAGATTACTGAGGGGGTGGTGGAAGGTCTGTGAGCATGCTGAAGTGGTGGAAAACACATAAAGGTGTCGAGATGATGCTGAGGTGATGGAAGGTCTGTTGTGGTAGTCCAGTGTGTATGGAGATAGATGCCCTGGAAGGCTATTGTGGTGAAAGAAGACACTCTGAGGCTGATGTACTAGTTTAAATTGGGGGTTTAACCTACTGAATGTTAGAGAGGTCTCCAAGGCTGGGAAAGCAATACATAATAGGACACTAGAATGCATTTAAATTCACGGGAATTTGGGGAATCTTTGACCCCTCTGGTGCAGATGGTTTGCCCCAAAATTGCTCCATATCTCCTTAGTACTTCCGTCTCTCTGTGTGCAGAGGTTGGAGGTCAATAAAGAAGTTACAGAATCCAACAGAATCCATAAAAGCAAAGACCTAGACTATTTCTTGATTTATTTATGTTTCCAGAGAATAAGCTGACAGAAATCGAGTTACATTCTTTCAGGTGCTGTAAATTCATTTTCATCTTGTATATCTCATAACATAATAACAGTTGATGGGGTTGAAAAAAAGATATGTGTCCATCAAATGTAATCCTTCCCTTATCACTGTTTTGTTCTTCAACAAAGAACATCCAGTGAAGCCATTTCCAATGATGCCACAAGTGGGTAAAAGGCATTTGGATGTCTCACAGGATCAACACTCTATCTGCATTGAAACCAATACATTATTTCAATCCTCCTCTCAATGCATTCCATGTAGTATTAAACTGGCCCTTCAAATCACTTATCTTTTTAAATGTATACAATCCTGAAAACGTCTTCAAAATATTCTTTCTATCTGAAAACTAAGTAAATATAGGAACAGCTTCTTGGATGCATTTTCTTGGGGCTTTGCTTAAAGTGCACTTAGTCTTTTTCTGATGAGCTTTTCTGTTGAAGTCCTGATGACAAGCCGGTATTCATGGGTGTGATCGGTATGTGTCTTCACCGGCTTAAGAGTCCAACAAAAAGGCTTGGAGGCTAATGTACTAAGTAGAAGTTAAGGCATTCTTTAACAAACCGATTGCACCATGAACTTACCTGTGAACTTTGATGTCCACAGCCTGCAGAGTAACAACTTGAGATGGGGGTGAGAGAGTCCAAATGACACGATTTGTGTTAGTGTATGCAGGGCTTAAAGCGACATATCACCCCAAATAAAGTCCCCCCCCAATAATTAGTCATATAGCGATAAGCTTATAAATAGTACTATTATCCAGCATAAGTACAGAGTTATTAAGAAATCCTACTTCTTCTGAGATTGACGAGAAGGCTTCTTGTTTTAGACGCATCTCCACACCTGCACTGTCAGTCCCTTCCTATTACCTTAAGGTTCAATGCAGCGCCTCCTAGAGGAGACCGGGGTTGACAGCACAGGTGCACAGATGTCTCTGAGCCAAGATGTCTGTGCTTATGCCTGCCCTTCAGTCTCAGATGAAGTAGGATTTCTTAATAACGCTGTACTTATACTGCATAATAGTACTATTTGTAAGCTTATCGCTATATGACTAATTGTTGGGGGTAGGAGTTTATTTGGGGTGATAGTTCCGCTTTAACAGGAGTGAGCAGTGAGTGTGGGGTCACCACGGGACTCACCTATCAGGAGACTCACCTACCAGGAGACTCACCCCCTGTCTCAGAGACCTGGTAATTAATTCAGAAAACCAGAGTTTACGGGACAGATCCGAGTGATGACCATGAAGGGCAAATAAAAAAATTCCAAAATTCTCATTCATTTAAATTTCTTTGAATCCCTGTAATGCTAAAAGGTCTGCAATGCATTTTTGAAGCAATGTATAGTGTTCATTACACTCTGTACTTTTCATTTAAAGGGATAGTAATGCTTTAATCTAACTATTCCCCATAATGTAGATATTTGAAAAATAATTCAGTTGCCCCCAGGTTCAGCTCTCAAACCTTTATGGATTGAGAGATAACTGAAGGCAAAGTTCCCCCCTCCCTCCCCCTTCCCTGAAGTTAGCGTTGTACTGACTGCAGGGATATCCAGTTTGATTTTCATCAGACGGCTCTGCAGCAGAGCCGAGATCACGTTAGTAAAAAATAATTATTTTACTGAAACGGTCTTCTACATGTGCTTGCAAACCAAGCACAAACCAAGCACACGTAGAAGACCGTTTCAGTGAAATTATTCTTTGTCACTAAGGCGATCTCGGCTCAGCTGCAGAGCCACAAGCCTGTCGTATGACAGACTTCCCCTGCGGTCAGTACAACGCTGACTTCAGGGAAGGGGGAGGGGGGAACTTTACGTTCGGTTATCTCTCAAACCATAAAGGTCTGAGAGATTAATCTTGGGGCTATTAAATTCTTTTTCAAATATCTACAATATGGGGAATAGTAATATTAAAGTATTACTATGCCTTTAAAGTGTGGACACATGAGCATGCCTCTTTGAGGCCGATGCACTAGAAATAATGAACCCCTTAAAGTCATACGACATGTGGACTCACACCAGTCCGGACATTAAGGGCCGCTGTGCCATCCCAGAATTCACTGTAAAAAAAGTGCTGTGTTTCATAATGGCCACCCACCTCCAGATTGGGAGGTCATTAAGGGGTTAAAGCAATTCTGGAGCAAAAAACTGCACCATGGAGGAGCAAATAAATCTACCCAATGATGTAAAAGGGGCTTTCAACATCTTGATTGTGAGAGAGATCCCTAACTCATTACTTTGCAATATGTTGGAGACCTAAAATTCAAGGGGTTTAAAGCCCAATTAAGTCAATGTGGGGGAGGGTTGGGTGTTTGTCACCTTTGGTGCCGTTGGTTTGCCCCACAATCACTCCAGTTCTAATTAACCCTTTGACTGCCAGATATGTTGGATATCTCTCTGGTATTCAAAGGGTTAAATCAACCTCTTGGTGTGTAATGCACAGTCATGCAGCATGCTTTTGTTTCACCCCTTAAGGACTGGCCGCGCACGCACTCAGCGGTCACTTAAAGACCACGGAGCATTTTTTATTTTTTTGGTTTCCGGTTCCGGACTCCCCGAACGGTTTGCAGCCACGGGGGGACCCTGGAATTCCATGATGGTCATAGTACATCATGGGTCGTTAAGTCAGATCTACCCATGACGTACTAGGACCGTCAAGGGTCGTTAAGGTGTTAAAGGGAAAGTACTGTTTCACAATAAATGCAGCTCTGCTTAATCTTCATAGTATTTGTGCCATGGAGAGTGTTATTACAATACTGTCAGTGTTGTAGTTCAAGAGTAATTGAATGATAAAGTATCCCCCTCCCACCCCTTTAACTGATATAACACTGCTTACTTCAGAGCAGCAAGACTGTCTGGATGGATCACAAAGAGGGACAATCTTCAGTGAGCATAAGGGAAAGCCTGTTAAGGGGGGCAGGGTTTTCCTCATGATCACAGTAAGAAGATTGTCCCTTGCTGTGATCTGTCCGGTCATGAGACCAGATTCCACATCTGAGGTGAGGCAGCTTACACTCGGTAAAAGGGGCGGGAGGAGGATACTTTATCATTCAATTACTCTTGAACTACAACTCTGATAGTATTGAAATAACACTCTCCATGGCCCAAATACTATGAAGATTAATTGGAGCTTCTGTTTTTGTGAAACATTACTATCCCTTTAACCCCTAGGATTCTAGAGAGATCTCCAAATCGTTGCACAAAATGCATTTACGACCACTCTAGAATCCTAGGGTTTAACCTTTTGAAGGCCACAGGGATTCGCAATGCAATGTTTTGAGTACCCCTCTGGCATTCAAAGGGTTAAGTGCCTTGTCCAAAGATCACAAAGAGAAGAGAGAGACAGATGTATAAAATGAAGATCAAAGAGCCTGATGATGGTTGTGTCATTCATCCATCAGTCAGCACGAGATTTTAAGCATGGTATTTGTAACTTATTCTTGTATTCCTATAAGTACATGATGAATGTCAGAGGACAGAAAGGAACACAGACTTACTTAGAATGTTTTTATACTCATTGTGACATCATATTAATGTGGAACATTGTTATCTTTAGGGTATTAGTTCCCTTTTAGCCTAATGTCATTCATCCATCAAAGCTGGTCTGCACCTGGAAATTGGCTCTGGGTTTAGGCATCATACCTGACTGGTAGGGGAGTTGCTAGGTTCCTAAAAGGAGAGGGGCTTGTACTTCCCTAACTCATTATTAGTGTACCATTACTAATTGGGAGATCAGCACAATATTACACTACTACATGCCTCAAGCTGACAACAAGACCTGGGATTTGGAGAGACAGTAATGGTTACATTTTTCTTTATTGCAGTACTCTATGAATTAATGTGAATTAGTGAGTGTGACTGATGTCAGCAGCATTCTTTAATACCCACTAGTTTCAGAGCAATTTTATCTTTTAAGATTCCCCTCTGTCCCATTTTCTTCTTAGAACTGGCTGAATGGTTATCCCATCTGTTGCAATGGCAACTGCCCTGTGGTTCACTCACACAGAGACATTTCTTTCTATGTGAGTAGTTTTGACACATCACAAGGACTGACTGGAGCTTAGTCAATGCACAAGAAGCCTTAAAGGCATAGTAATGTTTCATAATAAAAGCAGCTCTAATTAATCTTCATAGTATTTGGACTTTGGAGGGTGTTATTTCAATTCTGTCCGAGTTGTAGATCAAGAATAATTCAATGACAAACTATCCCCCTCTCACCCCTTTTACTGATGTAACACTGTTCAGCCAGAGCAGAAGGGAGGTGCCCAGGTAGATTGCAAAGAGGGACAATCTTCAATTAAGATAAGGGTAAAAGTTGAAGAACTTGTCAAGGGGGGCAGGGCTTTCATTGTTCTCATAGGAAGAAGATTGCCCCCTACTGTTATCTGTCTGGTCTATGGACTGCATTCCACATCTGAGAAGAGATGGCTTACACTAGGTAAAAGGGGCGGGAGGGGAAACTTTGCTTGTGAATATCTCTCAAACCATAAAGGTTTGAGAGATAAGAATTATATCATTCTTCATGTTTTTTTAATGCCTACAAAATAAAATAAAGATAAAAAGAAGTATTACTATCCCTTTAAAACTACTTGTATAGCATTTTGCATATAATGTTTTGGGCTTAGTGTCTGGAATATAGCATTTTGCGTATAACGTTTTGTTTACAGTGTTTTGCATATAGGGGTTTGCATTGTGCATTGTGTTTATAGTATTGTGCGTGTGTATTAATTGTTTGTATAGTGTATGTATATATTGTGTGTGTGACTCCACTGTGTGAAGATATTGTATGCATGTGTTCATTGTAGCCCCTGCATCTCCTTGCCACTCCTGTCAAAATCATGCACCCATGCTTACACCAATGGGACAGGCAGTATAGAGGAAATTTGCATAACTCCTCCCTACTGCCATCCCTGGCTGTGTTTGTTCTCATAGAAAGGATCGATCTGCAATTCTGCCATACAAATGGAAGTCAAAATATTAAATCAAGGGACTTTATTAGAAAAATGTGAAACACATATCCATATTGAAAAGACAGACATATATCAAAGGGAGCACATGCATCTATAACACCTCACGTGTTTTGGATCACACCAGTCCTTAATCAGAGGCGAAGCCGCCACTGTCTCTGGGAGTATTTTATACTATACATACTCCTCTAACATCTAAACAATCAATCATAAAATCAGGAATGGAATCAACACATTAAAGGGATAGTAATATTTCACAATAAAAGCAGCTCTAATTAATCATCATAGTATTTGGGCCATGGAGAGTGTTATTTCAATTCTGTCAGAGTTGTAGTTCAAGAGTAATTCAATGACAAAGTATCCCCCTCCCGCCCCTTTTACTGATGTAACACTGCTCAGCCAGATCAGAAGGGAGGTGCCCAGGTACACTGCAGAGAGGTACAATCTTCAATTAAGATAAGGGAAAAACCTGAAAAGCTTGTCAAGGGGGGCAGGGCTTTCATTGTTCTCATAGGAAGAAGATTGTCCCCTTCTGTTATCTGTCTGGTCTATGGACTGCATTCCACATCTGAGAAGAGATGGATTACACTAGGTAAAAGGGGCAGGAGGGGAAACTTTGCTTGTGAATATCTCTCAAACCATAAAGGTTTGAGAGATAAGAATTATATCGTTCTTCGTGTTTTTTTAATGCCTACAAAATAAAATAAAGATAAAACGAAGTATTACTATCCCTTTAAATACATTTGCATAAGATGCTAGGTAGTTGACACATTGATTCACATTACAGTTGACTTAATCCATAAAAAGAGACGTGCCCTAAATATATCTATCTATATAAGTATATGTAATATAACTCGCAAGACTAAACAACACATACTTATATATCTGTGGTTATTAACAATACGTTGGGAGGACATAACTAGCAATCCCCAAAGGAAAAGTGACTGGTTACCCACTATTACATAAAAGATATACTTGAATCTAACAATAAATCCTATGTTGAACATAGTAATCATAATAAAAGAATCAAAAGAAACAGCTAAGATCCCATTCAGAATTTAGGTGTTCAACTGATGAACCCAGAATATCTTTCTCCCACAAAGGAGTGGAACAATCTACCTCCCCCCCCCCCCCAAGTGGTCTGGTCACCCTTTCGACACCTTGGAACCTAAAAAATCTCAATTCAAATCCTTCATCCATAAAGTGCTTCTCTACAGATCTGTTGTCATGTTTCTCAATTGCATTAAGGTGCTCCCTAAACCTCTCCTTTAAAGGACGTGTGGTCCTGCCAAATGTATTGTTTATTACATAGTTGGAAAATAACCAAATAAACCACATAGTTTGTGGAACAATTTATAAAGTGCTTAATTGTATAAGTCTTTGAAGTAACACTGCTAGTAAAGGTTTGTGAAACTAGTACGAAAAAGCAGCATTTGCATCTCCTCCACACTTAAAGGGATAGTAATGTTTCATAATAAAAGCAGCTCTAATTAATGATCATAGTATTTGGACCTTGGAGAGTGTTATTTCAATTCTGTCAGAGTTGTAGTTCCAGAGTAATTCAATGACAAAGTGTCCCCATCCCACCCCTTTTACTGATGTAACACTGCTCAGCCAGATCAGAAGGGAGGTGCCCAGGTAGACTGCAGAGAGGGATAATCTTCAATTAAGATAAGGGAAAAACCTGAAAAACTTGTCAAGGGGGCAGGGCTTTGATTGTTCTCATAGGAAGAAGATTGTCCCCTGCTGTTATCTGTCTGGTCTATGGACTGCATTCCACATCTGAGAAGAGATGGCTTACACTAGGTAAAAGGGGCGGGAGGGGGAAACTTTCCTTGTGAATATCTCTCAAACCATAAAGGTTTGAGAGATAAGACTTATATCGTTCTTCATGTTTTTTTAATGCCTACAAAATAAAATAAGATAAAATGAAGTATTACTATCCCTTTAAGAGAGACATTACTATCCCTTTAAGAGCCATAAGGTGTATGTACATGTGATATAATTTACTGTTGATTCTTGCAAGGCATATGAAAAAAGCATTTGTGCTGCTTATAGGCGCAGGGCACTGTATCCTAGAGAGCAGAGCCTTGTCTGTCAGGTCGCCATGTTGTATTGCTGTTTTGTAGGTAACCTCCTGTTAGCCTTACGTGACTGAGCTCACCCTGGCATTGATATAGTGAGGCAGGTGGCTCTGCAGGCGTTAAATGGATAAATGTGTCAATCACCCAGTCAGGGTGGTAGTTGTACAGTAGGTAAAGCGGCACATGTGTTTAGATCCATGGCTATACACGGAAACATTAGATACAAAGGGAGCATTGAAAAGAATGAGGAATATATATAGTAGGGCTTATTTTAACCCTTTCAGTGCCAGAGAGTTACACAACACATTGCAAAGCAATTCCGTACCCCTATGCCACTGAAAAGGTTAACCAGCTCAATTATAATGTGTGTGTACCCCAGGGTGTAGCACCACTAGTCCCCGGTGCTGCACTGTGTTGTGTGTGCAGGATATGCATCTGTATTCTTTGTACCAACTGGAGAACGGTCCCCTCGCAGCTGCTGCTGTGTCCTGCAGGCCAAATTTAGAAGCACATGATTAATAGAAAATTAACGTGCTTCCTTAAGCCCTTGTGTTCCAGAGGGGTATACCTGTGTAACCCTTTGGCACTGAATGGGTTAACCTAGTAGCTGATGGGTCTCTCTCCTCCGTGTTGGACTAGAACTTGTATGATGCTCAGCTGCACACGATATGCAACTGTATGGAGTGACCGGTTGGAGGATGGTTCACCTCCCCGGTGTGTGTGTGTGTTTAGCGGTCATAGGATGTTCCCTCTGCTGCTACACTGTGTGGTTTGTGTGACCGGTTGGAGGATGGTTCCCCCCCCCCCGGTGTGTGTGTGGTGTGTTTGTGTGTGTGTGGCGGTCGTAAGATGTTCCCTCTGCTGCTACACTGTGTGGTTTGTGGTGACAAAATCTAAGAGTTGGGCTTTGGAGAGGTCAGGGTGAGGCAAGAGTGGGTGTGTCTCAGCCAAAATTTTGTGTTTCAGACTTGTTGAGGGAGGGCAATCTCCTTGCCGAGATTTTGACAGTAGTGGCCAGGGGGCCTTCGATCCCCTGGCCACTCCTATCAAAATCACGCCACCCTGTATCTACAGGACTGGCAGTATGGAGGAGATTTGAATATCAGTCCTATGCTAAAGGGTTGCATTTGTTTAAGAGGAATTTTGCAAATGTCAATCACAGCTCATTACATCTGACAGCTTCTAGGTAAGAGCTGGGTTTGTACGGTGATTCGTTGTCTTGCCAAAGGATATTGTTCATTTGTATCATGGACGCCTCAAACTTAAGTGAACATTCAGCAATTACATCTGTAAGTCAGAGGACCTAGTTCAGGGTAGTCACCTGTTGGACCTCCAGGTGTTGGGGACTCCAAGTCCCTTAACTCTTTGAGTGCCAGAGGGGTATTCAACGGATTTCAGAGAAATGTGTTGCACACCCCTTTGGCACTCAAAGGGCTAAAGAACAAACATAAGACAATTATCAGAGAATAATCTGGTAAACAACAGATACACATTAACCCTTTGAGAAACAGAGGGTTGTGTGACACAATTCTGTGCAATGCACTGCCTCTGGTCCTAATAGGGATAAATCAATACGATTGCTATAAACAGTCAGTTTGTTTTGTTAGGTGTAAATAGGGGTGATTTTATCATAAGAAAGGTACCAGGTCACCTCTTCCTTGACTGTCACAGTGTGTTACTAAAAATGAGTTGACCATGATGCGTTTCACACTAGGGAGGGCTGGCCACTTATGGCATGGGGGGGCAAATTCAATCAAGTGGGCCATTTCTATTATCGTTGCAGCCCACTCTCTCAGCCCATCCCATTTTTTAATTTAAAAATTGGAATGAATGTTGGGAAGTAAGGCAAGTGATACCACGTTGCTTAAAACTGAAATGAGGTTAAAATTTTGATACTACAGAGTTTACAAATTAAAGGGATAGTAATACTTCGTTTTATCTTTATTTTATTTTGTAGGCATTAAAAAAACATGAAGAACGATATAAGTCTTATCTCTCAAACCTTTATGGTTTAAGAGATATTCACAAGCAAAGTATCCCCCGCCCCGGTCAGTCAGATCAGAAGGGAGGTGCCCAGGTAGACTGCAGAGAGGGACAATCTTCAATTAAGATAAGGGAAAAACTTGTCAAGGGGGGAAGGGCTTTCATTCTTTTCATACAAAGAAGATTGTCCCCTTCTGTTATCTGTCTGGTCTTACAACCAGATTCACATTGGCTAGTGGCGAGTGGAAATTTTGAGCCCTAACGCTGTTGAACATAGTAACATAGTTCATGGGGTTGAAAAAAAGACATTCAAGTATCAAGTTTAACCCATGTTACTTCTACTCAAATTTTGAACAGTGATATGGCCCTCGGGGAAAAATAGTTGCCCACCCCTGTGACTGAGACAACCAGATCAATGGGATAGACAAGAGAGACATCATAAAAAGAGGCAAAAGTGATGGGAGTAGTTGGCCGATCTTAATATTTAAAAAACTGATAAACAAATAGTCATCTGTATTGGACCAGCAGGGTAATTTGCCAATAAATGAGAGTACAGGGCAATATACCTTTAAACGAGAACAGCAGAGACCTAGAGGAAAGAGTATTATATGAGACCAGCATTTAAATACACAACTGCATGAGACCGACACAGAATTATATGAAAGCAGCAGAATGATACACCACTGCACAAGACCAGAAGAATGAGGACAATGTACTAAGATGGACCTGAGTAACTCTGGGGCAAACTGGCTGCACCCCAGGGGAAAAATACAATTTCCTAAAGTTTCCAGCAATTTAAATAGTGCTTTAAAGGGACGGTAATGACCCAGAAAAAATATTTAGCATTTTGTAGCGCTTAAAAAGTTGAATTGAATGCAAAAAACCTGTCTCAAACTGCTATGGTTTGAGAGCTATATGCATTCAAAGCTCCCCCCTCCCTCCCCTTTCCCTGACATTAGCGCTGTGCTGACTGCAGGGGAATCCTGTCTGGGGACCAAGTAGTGGCTCTGTAGCAGAGTCGCAATCCCTTTTTTTAAAAAGGATGCCTTCATTGGAAAGGTCTACAAAGTGTGCCTGGTTTGTAAGCACACTTTGTAGACCATTCCAATGAAGTAATTTGTTTTAAATAACGCAATTGCGGCTCTGCAAAGAGTCTCCTCGTGTCGGCCGACATGGATCTCCTGCTGACAGCAGGAAACGTCAGACTTTGACAGGGAATATCTCTCAAACCATAGTGGTTTAAGAGATAGGGTTTTTTGCATTCACTACAAAATGCTAAATATATTTTCTGGGACATTACTGTCAGTTTAAATCACTTCAATGATACAGAACTCTACAACACATAATTTAAAAACCCAATTTAAATTATTTGCAGTACACCATTATATAAGATGAGCAAGTATTTTATGAGACCAGTAGGGCAATACACCATAATATGATAACAGCAAAGCATTATATGTGACCAGGAAGGCAATACACCATAATATGATATCAGCAAAGAATTATAAGAGACCAGGAAGGCAATACACCATAATATGATATCAGCAAAGCATCATATGTGACCAGGAAGGCAATAGACCATGATATGGTATCAGCAAAGCATTATATGTGACCAGGAAGGCAATACACCATTATATGATATCAGCAAAGCATTATATGTGACCAGGAATGCAATATACCATTATACGATATCAGCAAAGCATTATATGTGACCAGGAAGGCAATACACCATTATACGATATCAGCAAAGCATTATATGTGACCAGGAAGGCAATACACCATTATATGTTATAAGTAAAGCATTATATGTGACCAGAAGGCAATACAGCATAGTATGATATCAGCAAAGCATTATATGTGACCAGGAAGGCAATACACCATTATATGACATCAGCAAAGCATTATATGAGGCCAGGAAGGCAATACACCATTATATGGTATCAGCAAAGCATTATATGTGACCAGGAAGACACTACACCATTATATTATATCAGCAAAGCATTATATGTGACCAGGAAGGCAATACATCATTATATGATATCAGCAAAACATTATATGAGGCCAGGAAGGCAACACTCCATTATATGATATCAGCAAAGCATTATATGTGACCAGAAAGGCAATACACCATTATATGATATCAGCAAAGCATTATATGAGGCCAGGAAGGCAGTACACCATTATTCTATATCATGGAAGCATTATATGTGACCAGGAAGGCAATACACCATTATATGATATCAGCAAAGCATTATACGTGACCAGGAAGGCAATAAACCATTATATGATATCAGCAAAGCATTATACGTGACCAGGAAGGCAATACACCATTATACGATATCAGCAAAGCATTATATGTGACCAGGAAGGCAATAAACCATAATATGATATCAGGAAAGCATTATACGTGACCAGGAAGGCAATACACCATTATACGATATCAGCAAAGCATTATATGTGACCAGGAAGGCAATAAATCATAATATGATATCAGCAAAGCGTTATATGTGACCAGGAAGGCAACACACCATTATATGATATCAGCAAAGCATTATATGTGACCAGGAAGGCAATACACCATGCATTAGTTTAATTTAACAGTGTTTTCCTGCAAAACTCTGATACAGGAGGGCCAAAGCATTGGACACCCCTCTGATGCTCAAACAGCTAAGCGAGGCCTCCCATGGAATTCTTCTGAAGAAAATAATTTTTAGTACAATTATACATAATGGAAGGAATGTGATGAAATGAATTAATGTGCCAAATGTTTTTCCTGGCATCACTACCCTAGCATTATCTATAGCAGACTGTTTGACATAGGATTAGGGTTTCTATAGACAGGGTGTTCCCATAATGTGCAAAGTGAAACAATTGGATTGTTAGGATGGTCGGTAGAATGAATACATCTGTACTAGTTTGACGTCTTACTAGAATTAAGAAGACGGGGCGTCTCCCTCACGCACTCAAGCTGCTCTGTTACCCATAATTTTGTTTCCTCAAAGTTAAAGGGCTTACCCCTCCCACATAATGCAGTATGTCTGTACACCAGGTGGTACTGTCCCTCGTTGAGACCCAAATCCCCCGTCCGTTCTTCCCACCCTGGTGTCCCTGTATGTAGGAGATCAGACTGTGTGGTGTGTATAGAAGTGTATCACCCTGGTGTCCCTGTGTTTAGGCGATCAGACTGTGTGGTGTGTATATAAGTGTATCACCCTGGTGTCCCTGTGTTTAGGAGATCAGACTGTGCGGTGTGTATATAAGTGTATCACACTGATGTCCCTGTGTTTAGGAGATCAGACCGTGTGGTGTGTATATATGTGTATCACCCCGGTGTCCCTGTGTTTAGGAGATCAGACTGTGTGGTGTGTATATAAGTGTATCACCCAGGTGTCCCTGTGTTTAGGAGATCAGACTGTGTGGTGTGTATAGAAGTGTATCACATTGCTCCACAGCTATAAAACTCACATTTATGTTTGTTTAAACTTCAGTATATATATATATATATATATAAAAGAGAAAGGCTCATTGTATAATTTATGTCTCCTCAGGAGACACACACACCCAGGGCTGGCAATAAGGAGGGGTTACTGTTCCCATTGGGTGATTCAATGGGGTGTGATTTTCACACCAATTGCAGTGCACTGCTATTGGTGTGAAAATCATGCAGGGAGTTGGCCCGCCCCCACTATGCAGCCCGCCCACCACTATCAAAGTCAGAAAAAAACAATATGGCCGCCACTTGCTCCTACACCACAGACAAACACACACATGCCCCACTCTCACACACACACACACACACACACACACACACACACACACACACACACACACACACACATACATACACACATACACACATACACACACACACAGTCACTCACCCTGACTCCCAGTGGCCTCAACAGGACCTGTGCTACAGCCACTGAGGAACAAAATGGCACTCAAAGGGTTAAGGTAGGGCCTCATTGCGCAATTATTTCTTCACTGTCATCATTTGCCATACAACACAGAGGACAGGCAGGCATCAGGTACACACTTAACCCACTGACTGCCACAGGGTTGTGTATCAAGTTTTAGCCCTCGGTGAGTGTGTTCAAACCCCTCACACTGTAAACCTGCATTTCCCTCCCACTTCTCCTCCTTCCCCAGCCTATTACTAACACTTTTCCACATTTCTCTTAAGCCCCGCCCGCTACTCGTGATTAAGCCCCGCCCCCTTTAACCCAAATTGCCCCATTGCTCTCTTCACATCAGCACCACATGAGGGATTCCACAAGTAAAAGTTCCCAGGTATTACACACTCATGCCCCACTCACACAGCACCAAACACCCATACACACACACAAAGCCAGAAATAAATATGGCTGACACACAGTCTCTCACCTTGACTCCCAGTGGCCTCAGCAGGACCTGTAGTATAGCCACTGAAGGGTGCTGCATCACCAGGGGAACAAAATGGCACTCAAAGGGTTAAAGTAGGTCCTCATTGCTGAATTATTTCTTCACTGTCATCATTTGCCATGCAAGACACAGGACAGACAGCCATCAGGTACACACTTAACCCACTGACTGCCACAGGGTTGTGTATCAAGTTTTACCCCTCAGGGAGTGTGTTCATACCCCTCACACTGTAAACTTGCATTTCCCTCCCATTTCTCCTCCTTCCCCAGCCTATTACTAACACTTTTCCACATTTAAGCCCCGCCCCTACACACAATTAAGCCCCGCCCACTTTAACTCAAATTGCCCCATTTGTCTCTCCACATCAGCACAACATAACTCCCCTCCAGAGACAACACAAATCAAAGTTCCCAGGTATGAACACACTTCCCACTGCTATTTAACTCTGACATGCCGCTCTATAACTTAACCATTTGAGTAGCCAGAGGGGTGCACAACTCATGCGTGCATGTGTTTCTGTGCATATATGTTGCGTGTGTGTACATCTCTGCTACATATTTGTGTGCATGTGTGCATCTCCGGTGTGTGTGTGCATGTCTTTTGCATGTCTCTGCCGCTCACTGTGTGTATGTGTCTGCCTGTGTGTTGCATATATCTGTGTTTATCAGTGTGTCTACATTTCACACACATGCACCCAACAGTCATAACATGACGGCCAACGCCGTCCCACATAGTGTATAAACGCCCAACATGTGTCACTTAACCCTTTCACTGTCAGAGGACTATACAACTCATTACACAGCAATGTGTTGCGTACCACTCTCAGAGTTAAAGTGCTTCACTCCAACCAACTGCTACACTAGGTCTGTATAATGCAGTAACCCTACAGCTCTGTATTTCATGTCTACTTCACTGTCTATGTATAGTCATTTCTCCCGCTCGCCCATTACTTTACTTTAACACTTCACTGTCCCTCCTCTCCTCAATCTCTCATCTCCTCCTCCCTTGTCACCCCCACTCACCTATCCCCTAGCCATTCATCCATAGTCCCAATCTCGCCATTTTACTCCCACATCACTATTACATTATCTATCACTGCATCTGTCACTTAACCCTCTGTCTGCCAACCTATTTCTTCAAATGTACTGCAGTATCCACTGCTGTAATCTAAATTATTCCTTTACTCACAAACATCTTCTCACTGTGACCTTCACCAAGTACATAGCACACTCACTTCAACTATAAGGATACAAGACCTTATTCATCAAGTAACACAGCACACTCACTTCAACTGTAAGGATACAGGGCCTTATTCACCAAGTAACACAGCACACTCACTTCAGCTGTAAGGATACAGGGCCTTATTCATTAAGTAACAGCACACTCACTTCAACTGTAAGGATACAGGACCTTATTATCAAGTAACACAGCACACTCACTTCAACTGTAAGGATACAGAACCTTATTATCAAGTAACACAGCACACTCACTTCAACTGTAAGGCTACAGAACCTTATTATCAAGTAACACAGCACACTTACTTCAACTAGGCTTGCCACCCAGACGGTATTTTACCGGCACAGCCAGTAATTAGGACCTTAGAGCTGGTGCCGGTATATCTACCGGTATTTGTTTGTGCAACCTGTCCAGAGTCAGTCTCTTCCACTCAGCCCTATATGCCAGCTGCTCATGTGGCTCGCTTAAAGTCGTTAGCGTCCACGCACCATCACCAGCCAATGAGTGAAGAGTATTTGGACATCAATAGTCCTCATTGGCTGGCTGGTGTGTCACTCTTACCTGGTGTATGTGTCTGAGTCTTGTGACTGACAACGGGGAGTCAGGGATTGCGACAGTATGCATGCGCTGTGAGAGTGTCAGTGCTCAGAGACTGTGGTGCACTGTGCACAGGAGGCAGTCTGGTCGGAATCCACTGGACCAGTCGATGTCTGCGGCCTACACGGTTCAGCTCATCCTCGGTCTCTCCTGCTCCCCGGCTCCAGCCCTGCCAGAACTTGGAAGTAAACAGCACCACCCTCAGCACGCACACACTTCCAGGTATGAGTTGACAGAGGTCGGTAGAAGGCCAGAAGAAGCGGGCCTAGTGTTAATAATCCCTTATTGGTAGGCACTCAGTTGTCCTTGGCCAAGTGTAGGCAACCTACAGCTCTTCAGCTATAGCTGACTGGTGGAGAGGATGGGAGCCGTTTTTTATCAAAGTTAAACCATCCCCAAACATGTATTTACAACTTAAAAAAGTGCTACAGCCCATCTGCGAAAATCTTAGCAATAACAGATAACGTCACCGCTACAATTGTCTTAATGGGATGTAGATATTTGTGTATTTAAGATCTTAGTGATTTGTACAGATAACACAATGTGCATCTATGTCACACCTGTAGTACACATCTACTGAGCGAGAAAAGTAAGTAAATGTTGTGTCCTGTCTGTGTACAAACACTGGGCCTTATATATACAGGCAAAGTAGATCCGTTCTGGGCAAACCATCTGCACTATAGAGGACAAATAGGGCCTTCAATGCAGTGCAATGTATTCCAGTATTCAAGCAAGTTGACTAGGCCTCAAAGGCTTAATTGGGAGGTCTGATCACCTTTGTGTGTAGGGGATCCTTCACCACTCTGGCCTGGGAGAGCTTAGTTTGAGAGAGAGAGTGAGTGCTTAGTCTGAGAGAGACAGAGAGTGCTTAGTCTGAGAGAGACAGAGTGTTTAGTCTGATAGAGAGAGACAGAGAGTGCTTAGTCTGAGAGAGAGAGTGCTTAGTCTGAGAGAGAGAGAGTGCTTAGTCTGAGAGAGACAGAGAGCGCTTAGTCTGAGAGAGAGAGTGAGTGCTTAGTCTGAGAGAGAGAGTGAGTGCTTAGGCTTAGAGAGAGTGAGTGCTTAGTCTTAGAGAGAGTGAGTGCTTAGTCAGAGAGAGAGAGAGAGTGCTTAGAGAGAGAGAGAGAGTGCTTAGTCTGAGAGAGACAGAGTGCTTAGTCTGAGAGAGCGCATGAGTGCTTAGTCTTAGAGAGAGTGAGTGCTTAGTCTGAGAAAGACAGAGAGTGCTTAGTCTGAGAGAGAGTGAGTGCTTAGTCTGAGAGAGAGTGAGTGCTTAGTCTGAGTGAGAGAGAGTGCTTAGTCTGAGTGAGAGTGCTTAGTCTGAGAGTGGTCATGCAACATTGAGTGGTTCTGCCCCTTTTTTGGCTCCTCCCTTTTGTGACTCCGCCCTCACACAGCTATGGCCGGTATTTTTTTTAGGAAAAGGTGGCAACCCTAACTTCAACTGTAAGGATACAGGGTCTTATTCATCAAGTAACACAGCACACTCACTTCAACTATAAGGATACAGGGCCTTATTTATCAAGTAACACAGTGCACTCAATTCAACTATAAGGATACAGGGCCTTATTCATTAAGTAACACAGCACACTCACTTCAACTGTAAGGATACAGGGCCTTATTCATCATGTAACACAGCACACTCACTTCAACTGTAAGGATACAGGGCCTTATTCCTCAAGTAACACAGCACACTCACTTCAACTGTAAGTATACAGGGTCTTATTCATCAAGTAACACAGCACACTCACTTCAACAGTAAGGATACAGGGCCTTATTCATCAAGTAACACAGCACACTCACTTCAACTGTAAGTATACAGGGTCTTATTCGTCAAGCTGAAGAGCTGCAATTAAAACATTTTTTACAACTCTTATCAGCATATCTACATCACTACTGCGTCTGTCACACACTTTCTACATATCTGACATATGTCATGTATGTGTGTGTCTCTCTGTATGTATGCGTTTCACAGTGTGTGACACTCTGTCTCTTTAAGTGCGTGTCTGTAACACTGCATATTTCTGTTTCACACAATGTCTCTCTGTGTAAATAATATGACGGGCAACGCCGCCCCACATTGCTAGTTATATATATATATATATATATATATATATATATATGTAACGGGGTTTTGCGTAGGCCCACAGACACCCCTGTGGTCCTTTACCCCAGAAACCTCCTTGTGCTCTACAGGCCAATCCTGAGCTACCTGGGAGTTGGGGTACATGACTGCGGCAGTGTCTCCACCCAGGTGGGCATCCAGGGTATGGATGTGGGGCCCAGTTGGGAACATATTTAAGTGAGCAATAAAACTGACACAGAACTATCTTAGATAGAACTTTGTATTGTACAGAAAGAAAACCCTATGCAGAAATATAACAGATATGCAGGAATATAACAGATACATGAATATAATACAGTAAAACAGTTCAAGAATACAATGGTCAATTTGGTATTCACCCACCCACAACAAATACTACGGCCCACCCTAGGCTTCACCCTAGTGGCAGTTGGGTACCATTAGTTGGTGCACATAGTTGGGGCCCAGAGTAATTATAATCCACATTGTGGTTTGTGTTATGCTATAATCTTCCAATGATCAGAGAATCTATAGAGCAAGGTCTCTTAATTGTGTAACCAGATTTAGGGTGCCCTGTGGTGAAACAGGGGGAGAGGTTTCAAGCTTACCACTCCACATTCTGCAATCAGTTCAGGAAGGGGTGCGCCTGCTCCTTTAACTGCTGCTTGAATTCCTGCACGGATGGTAGCCGTTTCAGTGGCACAAAGTGAGCCATCTTAGAAAACTTGTCCACAATCATAAGATTGACCGTATAACCCATGGAATTTGGAAGACCGACCATAAAGTCAATGGATAGATGTGACCAGGGGCGTTCCCCATTGGCCACTGGCTGAAGCAAGCCCACTGGTAGGTGTCTGGGCGACTTTGTCTGGGCACAAGTCGTACATGCCGCCGTGAAAGCGATACAGTCGTCCCGGTGACTAGGCCACCAAAAAACTCGTGAAACGGACCATATGAGTTGGTCTCGACCAATGTGACCTGCCACTTTAGAGGCATGATATGTCTCCAACAGCTTAATTCCGTCATAGTGATGTGCATCATGTATACTGCAACAGCAAACTCCATATGTCACCGGTCAAAATTATGTTGCAAAGTTTGTATAAAGAAATTTGCTAATTGAGACATAAATAAAGGTATTCTGCTGGTCCAATCTTAATGCCAGATATAACCTATTCATTATAGAAGTGTATAGGATGCTAAGTGATTGTGTATAAACCAGTGGTTCTCAGTCTTTTTTGCTCAAGCCCCCCTTAACAGTCAGGCTTGAATTTTTCAGGGTGACACTAACATTTTATAGGCCATTTTTCAAGGGCGTACAATTATGTAAATATTAAGATATTCTTAGGTTTTTCGATCAAAATATTGTGCAGAACATAGTAATGTTTCATAATAAAAGCAGCTCTAATTAATCATCATAGTATTTGGGCCATGGAGAGTGTTATTTCAATTCTGTCAGAGTTGTAGTTCAAGAGTAATTCAATGACAAAGTATCCCCCTCCCGCCCCTTTTACTGATGTAACACTGTTCAGCCAGATCAGAAGGGAGGTGTCCAGGTAGATAGAGAGGGACAATCTTCAATTAAGATAAGGGAAAAACCTGAAAAACTTGTCAAGGGGGGCAGGGCTTTCATTGTTCTCATAGGAAGAAGATTGTCCCCTGCTGTTATCTGTCTGGTCTATGGACTGGATTCCACATCTGAGAAGAGATGGCTTACACTAGGTAAAAGGGGCAAGAGGGGAAACTTTGCTTGTGAATATCTCTCAAACCATAAAGGTTTGAGAGGTAAGACTTGTATCGTTCTTCATGTTTTTTTAATGCCTACAACATAAAATAAAGTTAAAACAAAGTATTACTATCCCTTTAATGTTATTTCTTTATAAATATGACCCTATGTTGCAGATTGTAATGATTACTCTTAAACAGAAGATTAACCCTTTGAGCACCAGAGGGGTACGCAATGCGTTGCAGATCCCTCTGGCACTCAAAGGGTTAGGAATGATTATTATACACCCCCCCCACTATATGGTTGGCCTTACGGGGCTTACTGGCATGAAAGTCTTAATGATGGCGGAGATTTCCACTGGTGTAGCAATTATACACTGTAGTGCATCCCATGAAGTGCAGCTGCTGGCATTAAAGGGTCAGTAATGTCCCATAAAAAATGTTTAGAGTTTGGTAGTGGTTCAAAAAAGAAACTATTTGCCACAAATCCTATCTCTCAAACCACTATGGTTGGAGAGATATAGACACTGAAAGTTCCCCCTCCCTCCCCTTTTCCTGATGTCATCTGTAAAGCTGACAGCAGGAGATTCGAGCTGTGAGACTCGAGGAGGCTCTTCAGTAGAGCCGAAATCTCGTTATTTAAAAATAATTACTTAATCGAGACTGTCTACAAAGTGTGTTTGCATACCAAGCACACTTTGTAAACCTTTCCAATGAAGTAATTCTTTTGAAATAACGCGATTTCGGCTCTGCTGCAGAGCCACTGGCTGGTCCCCAGACAGGGATCTCCTGCTGTCAGCACAGCACTGACATCAGGAGAAGGGGAGGGAAACTTTCAGTGTCTATATCTCTCAGACCATAGCGGTTTGAGAGGTAGGATTTTTTTGAACCACTACTAAACGCTAAACATTTTTCATGGGTCATTACTGTCCCTTTAAGTGCTAATACCATGCAGCTGGGCTGGCTGATATGTATGTACACCCCATTGTCTATAGCATTCATTCTCTGTACTCCAGAAATAGTTATAAAATCCTGATAGCCAGGGCCGGATTTACAATAAGGCAGAGTAGGCATCTGCCTACAGGTGCACCCCACAGAGGGATTACATTTTTTAATTTTTTTTTAATTAGCCTCGCTGGCTGTGCAGTGGCAGAACAATAATCCCCCCAAACGGCGCCCACTCAATGTTGCCCTCACATTGCCTGCCCCCCCCTTGTCTGTTTCCTACTTCCCTGGCAGGACAGGTCTGTGCCTCTTTTGGCACAGTCCTGTAGCTGTTGAGCTCCCTCATCGGCTCTTTAGGAATGCAGAGCGCTGGGAGATGACATCATCTCCAGAATAGGAGACCGCGAGGGAGCTCCAGCACTTACAGGACTGTGCCAAAGGAGGCACAGATGACAGATATCCTGCCAGGGAGGTAGGAAACGGACAAAGGGGGGGGGAGGCAATGTGAGGGCAACATGGAGATTGTGGGGGCAATGTGGAGCTAATGGGGGGCAAGTTGGAGCCGATGGAGGGCAATATGGAGATGGTGGGGGTAATGTGGAGCTGATGGGGGGCAAGTTGGAGCTGATGGGGTGGGGGGCAATGTGAGGGCAATATGGAGATGGTGGGGGCAATGTGGAGCTGATGGGGGGCAATGTGAGGGTAACATGGAGATGATGGGGGACAAGTTGGAGCTGATGAGGCAATATGGAGATGGTGGGGGCAAAATGTGGAAATCATGGGGGCAATGTGAGGGTAACATGGAGCTGATGGGGGCAAGTAGGAGCTGATGGGGGGCAATGTGAGGACAATATGGAGATGGTGGGGGAAATGTGGAGCTGATGGGGGGCAAATTGGAGATGGTGGAGGCAATGTGAGGGCAATATGGAGATGATGGGGCAATGTGGAGATTAGGAGTATTGTGGAGGTGCCCAGTGGAGATGGCCAAGGGGGGGGGGTGCTTCAGATTTCTGTGCCTACAGGCTCCTGAGATGTAAATCCGGCCCTGCACTGATAGCACTGGACAATTACAGGTTCAATCCTCTGTGTCCTAGACAGGGGTGCAGCACAATGAGGATGATACATTAGGAAGAACTGGAAAAATTATTTGCCAAACTAACTTGACCACAGTGGATGAATCAATATTCCCCAAATTCCCCAAAAAAAGAAGGGACAGTGCAAATGATGGGAGCCCTCTAAGTGTAATCCCCAAAGGGGCAACAATGCAACTAAGGCACTGATACACATAGAGAGAGAGACAGAGAGGGATACACTCCCAGGAAAAGACACTGATCCACCCCCTCATATGGAGGCAGGTGATAGGAGGAGTTTTAAGACAAGTGGCGGTTCTCCTAGAAGTGCACCATTGCTGGACCAGCTGATCTGCACTATGGGTGAAATAACCTTTGGACTTAAAGTGATAGTAATACTTAAAATGTAAAAAAAAATATGTTGTAGGGTTTAATCCCCCTGAATAAAAGAAGGGTAATCCCACGTCTGAAAGGTACAGATCAAAGTTGATTTTTTTAGGTGCAATATCACATTGGCCTAAAATTGTACAGTGGCGCTGTTGCTACACCATCCTATGGAGATTTATGGTTTACGGACCAGAACGGTCCATAGGATGGTGTAGCAACAGCGTCACTGTACAATTTCAGGCCACTGTGATATTGCACCTAAAAAATTCAACTTTGAGCTGTAATAACTTTTGAATAAAATACCTTTCAGCAGTGGCAGTACCCTTGTTTTACTCAGGGGGATAAACCTTACAACATATTTTTTTTTTTTTTACATTTTAGGTATTACTATCCCTTTAAGTTTAAATCTGTACCATCACCCTTGTTTTACATACAATGGAATGAATAGAGTGCTTGAGCAGTTCTTGTCTGGATATCTCTAGTAACTCTCCACTACCACCATTCCACCAGTGGAGATGCACTAAGCGGTGATAAAGAGGTGATGACTTCTCCAGTAATATCACCTCTCCAGTTCCTATGTTATTCTATGGAGCCTATACGCTAAGATCTCTCCAACTTTGAAGATCTTAGTAAATAGGCTCCATAGAATAACATAGGAATTGGAGAGGTGATATCACTGTAGAAGTCATCTCCACTCTATCACATCTTAATCACACCTTAGTGCATCTCACCCAATGCACCTAAAGCTATTTTTACTAAACAGACTGTGATATTCTGGTTGCAGAGCCCACTGAGGACAGGTCAGTTTAATGCGGTGCTGCCGGGTGATATCACGCTCCACCGACAGGAGGTGCGAGCACGCCGCATCTTTCCTCAGTCGGGCGTGAGTCCCCACGCCAGTAACATCGCTCCACTGCCGATCTGCTGCCAAGGTGCCTGATATCTCTGGGTCTGATCCGGAGCAACAAGACAGTAAAGACAAACCTGCTGTATATTTAAATAAATGGAGCTGGCCAGTTGCCACTGTATTGACCCTCCAAGCTGTGTGGATCTCCATTACTTTATCTACAAACCAAGGGACACAACACAGGCCGTCTGAGGGTTGATGTAATAAGGTGTGATAAAGGGGTGATATCCAGTGATATCACTTCTCCGGTTCCTATCTTATTCTATGGACCCAATGCACTAAGACTTCTCCAAATTGAGAGATCTTAGTGCATAGGCTCCATAGAATAACATAGGAACTGGAGAAGAGATATCACCAGAGGCGTAACTAGAACGGTCCGGGCCCCGATTCAAGAAGTGTCATGGGCCCCCCCAACACATTGGCCCCCGGGCCCTCCACAATGCCTCCATTTCCTACCTCCCAATCCCTGGTGGTCCAGTGGAGTGGCAGGAGAGGCGGGCTGGTGTGTTGTGCTCCTGCGCTGTCCTCTTCTGTAATGCAGAGCGCTGGGAGATGATGTAATCTCCCAGCGCTTTGTATTACTAGAGCGCGGAAGGGAGCTTGCGGCGCCAGGAGGAGGGGATCGCAGGGGGTAGCCGGGAGTGACGGGCCCGGTCCCGACCACTATAGTTACACCACTGGATATCACTGGAGAAATGATCTCCTCTTTATCGCCCCTTAGTGCGTAACCCCATGAACTTCACTGCAGACATTCACCGTCACCTGCCTGCTAAGATCTTTCTTTTGGGACCTTTGTGCATACATACATATATATATGTACACAGATATTTTTGTACCTTGTCTCTGTGGGTGTAATGTAAGAAACGTACACAATCACTCTTTACAATGTATTTTTGAATGAAAAACGGTAAGCGGCAAAATGTTACTGAACTGAGCATTTTTTTTTTCACATAAGTGCATACACCCCTCACATTTTTGTAAATATTTTTATTTTATCTTTCATGTGACAACACTGAAGAAATGACACTCTGCTACAATGTAAAGTAGTGAGTGTACAGTCTGTATAACAGTGTCAATTTGCTGTCCCCCTCAAAATAACAACACACAGCCATTAATGTCTAAACCTTGGCAACAAAAGTGAGTACACCCCTAAGTGGAAATGTCCAAATTGGGCCCAAAGTGTCAATATTTTGTGTGGCCACCATTATTTTCCAGCACTGCCTTAACCCACTTGGGCATGGAGTTCACCAGAGCTTCACAGGTTGCCACTGGAGTCCTCTTCCACTCCTCCATGACGACATCACGGAGCTGGTGGATGTTAGAGACCTTGCACTCCCCCACCTTCCGTTTAAAGGGATAGTAATACTTAAAATTTTGAAGTTGAATTTTTTAGGTGCAATATCACAGTGGCCTGAAATTGTACAGTGGCGCTGTTGCTACACCATCCTATGGAGATTTATGGTGCCGGGACCAGAGCTGTCCATAGGATCATGTAGCAACAGCGCCACTGTACAATTTCAGGTCACTGTGATATTGCACCTAAAAAATTAAACTTTGAAAATTAATAACTTTTGAATGAAACACCTTTCAGCAGTGGGAGTACTCTTGTTTTA
Source organism: Rhinophrynus dorsalis (assembly GCA_037306005.1). Lineage (NCBI taxonomy): Eukaryota > Metazoa > Chordata > Amphibia > Anura > Rhinophrynidae > Rhinophrynus > Rhinophrynus dorsalis. Next base: position 540,946,146 of record CM074720.1, read on the forward strand.
CTCAGGGGGATAAACCCTACAACATATTTTTTTTTACATTTTAAGTATTACTATCCCTTTAAGGATGCCCCACAGATGCTCAATAGGGTTTAGGTGTGGAGACATGGTTGGCCAGTCCATCACCTTTACCCTCAGCTTCTTTGGCACGGCAGTGGTCGTCTTGGAGGTGTGTTTGGGGTCGTTATCCGAATTCAGACCGTAGTCCTCTCTGCGCCCGCTCCGTATCAGCCATGGCGCTGACAGTCTCTACCGTATATGATTTCACTGTGGCCGTTGCTGGGTGGCACTGTGGCCCATGTACACGGGCTCTTCAACTAGTAATAATAATAAAAAAAAATTGAGTATAACAATTTCCATAAATCTACATTTAAACGTCAATATTCAGACCTTTGTCAAAGTCTTTATAGAAAACATGAGGCACCCAGAGTTGATGTCTGTGGCACCCTAGTTGTGAATCGCTGCACTAAGGAGTGATAAAGACATGATAAAGAGGTGATGACTTCTCCAGTGATATCACTTCTCCAGTTCCTATGTTATTCTATGGAGCCTATGTACTAACATCTCCACAGCTAGGGAAATCTTAGTGCATAGGCTCCATAGAATAACATAGGAACTGGAGAAGTTATCTCCGCTTTACCACCTCTTTATCACAACTTAGTGCATCTCCCATAATACCTATTTTAATAACAACTCGTTTCATTAATTCAGTATTTTATTCTACTACACCTAGAGGGAGCCCATCTTTTGCTCTGTCCCGTCATTCTTCTCTTTTACATGTCGGCATGTCCCCCATGGATCAGAGACGTGTAATGTAACCCTTTGAGTGCCACAGGGGTGTCCCAGTGTCACTCAATGGGTTAAGGATAGCAGTATCCTATATCAGGGCTCAAAATTTCCACTCACCACTAGCCAATGGCGAGTGAAAATTCAGTCCTGGTGGGTATGTTATGGCTTGCATTGGCGAGTAACTTTTCAGGTCTGGCTAGTAGCAAAGGACTTAAAATTATAAGCGCTGTCCTATATAATAATTCGCTAAAACGTGTGTAACGCCGCAGTCACGCGCAGTAGACACTGCTGCGCGTGCTGCAGTCATGCACAGTAGAGACTGCCTGCGCCGTGGCTGATACAGAGCTGGATGTTCCGAAGAAGCGTCCAGATCTGTATCAGCCATGGCGCGGGCAGTCTCTACTGTGTATGACTGCCCTGCGACCGGCTGGCAGTGGCACCGTGGCCCGTGTAACGGGCTCTTCAAATAGTCTGAACATATAATAACATTATACACTGGGATGTCCTTCAGTGACAGTTCAGCCAGCTAGGGGCGGTAAACTGTAACTGCGGACACTTTGGTCTTTGTTATTATTGAATTGGGCTGCATTTCCTTGTACTTTACAGTTCATTGATATGCTCTCTCTCTCCCCCCAATTCGATTTTGCCTGGGCTGGTTAGTTACTGTATTACCGGGATCATTCTTAATTTCTTTCCCATTGACTGAAATGGTGCTTTTAACCCCTTGAATGCTAGAGAGGTATTCATCTCATTGCTTCACACCGGATAAAATCACTTTGTAGACCATTCCAATGAAGAAATTATTTTTAAAGATCGTGATCTCGGCACTGCTGAAGAGCCGCAGCCGATCCGGGACCGGATTCCAAATCTGACAGCTAGAGCAGTGACGTCACTCCAGGGGAAACTTCACTTGCCAATATCTCCCAAACCATAAAGCTTTGGGAGATAAGACATATCATTTTTAATGTTTTTTAAGGGCTACAATATAAAATAAAGTTATTTTCAAGTATTATTAACCCTTTAAAGGAGAAACCTGCTTTCAATTTTCTTACTTTCTTGGAGCCACTGAATACCTTGTGTTACCACTTTGTATTTACACCTAAGGTACATTGCGCTGTACACTACCCTGGAATGCAAAAGGTCAAAAATAATCACTGAGAAGTCAAGGAAGTTTAATATCTTATTCATTTTATTAAAAAAAAAGTTAACCTCTCTAAAAAGAAATGTACATCTACTGACAATGTGGAATCAATTTTACACTCATTGTTAAAGTGCTAGCAAAATGCATTTATTTTACACAACAAAACAGAGGTTGCTCTATTGTAAACAGGAACAGTAAATTCTACACAACAGTGCAAATTAAAAAAAAAATAAACACAAAAAATAAACTGAAGTCCTCTACATGATGTGCTTAACGGAGCAGTTACGTTTTATTGTGAAAAAACCCAAACAAACATAAATATTATACGGGATTTCTGCTGCTGAGAAAAGCAAGAGTACGCTCATCCTGGGAGATGCTTTATTTAAAAGTAAAAAAAAAAGTCATAAAGTGGAAAGCGCACCTATAGGTATAATCCAATTTACTAGCAATGTGCATGCTTGGAGGACTCAAATATTCCACACAGCTCTGCATTGCCAACTGTCACTTCCTATCAGGAAATATTATTATTTATTTATATAGCTCCAACTCATTCCACTGTGCTGTACAATTGGGAATAGACACACAGAGGTATTAGATAGTACAATCAAATGTGGAGAACAGAAGGATCAGAGGGCCCTGCTCGTGATAGCTTAAATGGATAGTAATACTTAAAATGTAAAAAAAAAATATATGTTGTAGGGTTTATCCACCTGAGTAAAACAAGGGTACTCCAACTACTGAGAGATATTTTATTAAAAAATTATACTATCTTAAACTTGAATTTTTTAGGTGCAATATCACAGTGGCGCTGTTGCTGCACCATCCTATGGACTGGTCTGGTCTATAGACCATAAATCTCCATAGGATGGTGTAGCAACAGCGCCACTGTAAATTTTCAGTCCACTGTGATATTGCACCTAAAAAATTCAAGTTTGAGCTGTTATAATTTTTTAATAAAATATCTGTCAGTAGTGGGAATACCCTTGTTTTATTTGGGGACATAAACTCTACAACATATTTTTTTTTTTACATCTTAAGTATTACTGTCCCTTTAAGTACTAGCACAGTTGCATAAACTGACACATGAATAAAGCTTAATAGCTCAGAAACTATTGTTTGAAGTTAACATAAAATATGGGTGATTTGAGGCTCTTCTACTTTTTGCAAAGTGACAGTTCTATTTTAATATAAAAAATATATATCCTAACCTATAATAAGTTTCAAACAAAGCATCACCCAAAAGTGGGAGTGTCACTTTTTTTTTACGCAATAGGAAATTCCTACAATATATGATTTTTTCATAATAAAAAGTTTACTACTCCTTTAAGACGGCTCCAATTACACCTACAGTCTAAAACAATACAAAATGACATTTTTGTTAAAAAAACCCAAAATAAAACAAAACACACAAACAAAAAAATAATATACAGCCCTGCTAATGTAAACGTTTGAGAACCTCTAAGTGTTGCAGAATGCCAGTGGCTATATGTACAAAGGAAATGGTGCAATTCTGGGGCAAACCAGCTGCACCATAGGGGACCAATACACTCCTCCCCATCATATTGATCTAAATGGTATTTTTAACCCCTTCAAATGCTAGAGAGGTCTCCAATGCATTGCGAAACAATACACTGGATTACCTCTCTAGCATTCAAGGGGTTAAAATTTGATTAAATCCTGCTTTACATCAATTGGGTTCTTCTAGCTGTAATCTCTGTTGTAGATGGTTTATTCCAGAATTGGTCGACTTCTTTATACATATATAACCTGCTATTCTGCCCTTAAAGGTATAGTAACGCTTAATACTGAAAAAATATGTTTAGTACGTTTGTTAAACAAGTGTACCCCCCACTGCTGAGAGATAATTTATTTCAAAATTATTGCAGCTCGAACTTGCATTTTTGCATAAAATGTTAGTGAAGCTGTTGCTACACAATCCTACGCATGTTTATGATCACCTGACCAGAGTTGTCCATAGACTGCGGTAAAAGCACCACTGTAAAATTTCTGGCCACAGGGGGTACTGCATTGAAAAAAATGTGAGTTTGAGCTACAATAACCTTTGAATAATACAACTCTCAACAGTGTGAGTACCTTTGTTTAACTCGGCAGAATAACACCACCACAATATATACTAAGCATTACTATCCCTTTAAAATACTTCTCAGAATACTTTTTTTGAAATAGAAGAAAACAGGGTGTATTTTCCTTTGTCTGTTCTGATTATCCCTCTGGCAGACAAGCAGTTAAATACTGCTACAATGTATCAGTAGTTATCAGTAGTACACAGTTATCTGAAATACATTTATTCCCTTTTTAAAGCAGCAATCCTCATAGATCAACAATCATTTTCCTTGTACATTTGAGTGTAGATATTGATTTTAACCCTTTGAGTGCCAGAGGGATACCCAACGCATTGCAAAGCAATGCAATGCTTACCCCTCTGGCACTCAAATGGTTAATGTATTCTGATCACCCTATGAGGTTAATTGTTAACCCCTTGGAATGCTATAAAGGATTTCAGCTCTCTGCTTTTCAATGCACGTCAGCATCCATTTGATTAATCTAAAGCCTTATTAATTATCTGGGATGTTCCAATACAGGTCTTTCCAGAACAGCTACTATGGTTATCTTTTATATTTGACATCAATACAAAATACTTTTAACACTTAAAGGGATAGTAATGTTTCATAATAAAAGCAGCTCTAATTAATCATCACAGTATTTGGACTTTGGAGAGTGTTATTTCAATTCTGTCAGAGTTGTAGTTCAAGAGTAATTCAATGACAAAGTATCCCCCTCCCGCCCCTTTTACTGATGTAACACTGCTCAGCCAGAGCAGAAGGGAGGTGCCCAGGTAGACTGCAGAGGGGACAATCTTCAATCAAGATAAGGGAAAATCCTGAAAAACTTGTCAAGGAGGGCAGGCCTGTCATTGTTCTCATAGGAAGAAGATTGTCCCCTGCTGTTATCTGTCTGGTCTATGGACTGGATTCCACATCTGAGAAGAGATGGCTTACACTAGGTAAAAGGGGCGGGAGGGGAAACTTTGCTTGTGAATATCTCTCAAACCATAAAGGTTTGAGAGATAAGACTTATATAATTCTTCATGTTTTTTTAATGCCTACAAAATAAAATAAAGTTAAAACGAAGTATTACTATCCCTTTAAAGGAACATTAACCTGTATTTATCTTAAAGGGGATCTCTCGCCTGTATTAAAGTAGCTGGCGGGGGATGATAGGAGTTGAATTCCGCAACACCTGGAAGGCCTAAGGTTGGACAACCTTGATTTGAGGGGTTCAATAACCTTGAAATCAGCAGAAAGCTCATCCAGAGGTTGATTTGTACATTCAAGTGAGAAATCACTAGAAAACACCAGTGGTTTCCATCTAGAAAAAGGAGAATATGGAACCCTTTTCCCTCATTAATCTCCCCCATTACTAGATGATTTATGACAGGTGATTTCAGATGGGACGTTGTTACAAGTGGATTCGGACAGTCAGAATCGGGGAGAATAATACACAGGTTGTCTAAAAAGGGATTCACATGTCCATAATGAAAATCAATGGAAGTACAAGGTGGAACCAAATGTAATGTTCCTCTGATAGAATGTCATGCAATTAAAGGAGCACTGACACCTCCAAATCACCCCCCACAACTTATCTTACTATTCCTCGAAAATCCTAATGGCCCTAATGAAATTTTGTCCTTGTGTCTTTGTTTATAGAGAACATCATCAATCAGCCCTGGGTTTTATATTGTTATGGAGGCGGACATGACAGTTGCCAGCAGAACTACAGGACCTCAAATTCTGCTCATGTCACATGGTTATGTTAATCCTTTAAGATCAGCGGGTTGTGCAATGCATTGCTTCATAATTTATAACACAACCCTCTGGTCCTTAAATGGTCAGTAATGTCCCATAAAAAATTGTTATAGTTTTGTAGTGGTTAAAAAAATGTAACTATATACTACAAATCCTCTCTGTCAGACCGCTATGGTTTGAGAGATATTCGCATTTAATGCTCCCCCCCTCACTCCCCTTCTCCTGATGTCAGTGCGATTCCAGTCCGGGGACCAGCCTCCAGCTCTGCAGCAGAGCCGAAATTGTGTTACTGGAAAATAATTACTTCATTGGAACAGTCTACAAAGTGCGTCTGGTTTGCAAGCACACTTTGTAGACCGTTCCAATGAAGTCATTCATTTTAAACACAATTTCAGCTCTGCTGAAGAGCCTCCTCAAGTCGCACGATTCGAATCAGGAGAAGGGGAGGGGGAACTTTGAAAGCAAATATCTCTCAAACCATAGCGGTTCGAGAGATAGGATGTGTGGCATATAGTAGAATTTTTTGAGCTCTACAAAACTAGAACCATTTTTTATGGGACATTACTGTACCTTTAAAGAGTTACGTAGGCTCCTGCAATCTGCCTGCTTCAGTTTAAAAACAAAACACAGCCAGCAATTGCCTTGTCTTTCACCTCGCTGGATTGGCCTACTGGGATAACAGGGGAATTTCCCAGTAGGCTGCACGTCCTGGGGCTGGTCTTGACGTCAGACATCTCTCTCTGGTGGATGTTATGGGGAATAATGGGGCATGTACAGGTGTAAGATGATGCCTAATATGACACGGATGATCATTTAGGGGGGAAATAATTGGAAACGGCTAAGTGTTAAGGGAGTTAATAAAGGGATACGGGTGGGAGTTGGGGGGTAATAAAGGGATACGGGTGGGAGTTGGGGGGTAATAAAGGGATACGGGTGGGCGTTGGGGGGTAATAATGGGACACTGGTGGGCGTTGGGGGGAATTCCATTTTTTTTCCCCCAAGGCTGATCTCTATTCTCAATCGATACCTTGGTATGACATCCATGACTAATTGAACAATGACAAAAATTAAAAAATTCATAAGGGCATTGGGATTTTATTAAATGGGATACAAGATAAGTGGGTGGTGGTGAATATTAATGGAACGTTTAACCCTTTGAGTGCCAGAGGGGTATGCAACGCATTGCTTTGCAATGCGATGCATACCCCTCTGGCACTCAAAGGGTTACGTTTCCCATTTAACGGATGGCATAAAGCTCAGTTAAAAATGTAATACATAACAGTGGAGATTTGCTTGAAATTACAGCAACACAATTTTTGAACATTGGAGAAAGTGTGTGAAATTCAAACCCCATAAAGATTTGAATTTGTAAATGAGCCTCCAACGTCACCAACAGTCATCATGTGTAGCCATCCCAGCAGGGACTCAGGTGAACGTTTGACACTCTTGTTTTCCATGGACAACAGCGGTCATTTTTAACATCTACATTGGTTCACCATGTACCACAAACTATTGCTTTGGCACATATCAAATATTGACCCTTTTGATTTAGGTCACAGCTATTTTTATTTTATTAAAATGTGTGCGCATCATTTTTGAGAAACCCCGTAATTTGGGATGTACAGCAGGAATGGGTGGTCTGTAGTCCCTCCAGTCTTACTGGACTAAACTGCCCATCGTACTCGGCTGACCTTGGGTTTTTTAGTCCAATAACAGCTGGTGGGCTGCAGGTTACGCAGAATGGAAAGGACATTGCTACAACTCAAACGGAAAAATTGGAATGTTTAGTATGTTCATCACTGAGGCTGCTGAACAAAAAAAAGCAGTGGAACTGCTGGGCAAACCAATTGCACCATCAAGGATAAATAAAAATGTAAAAAAAAAAAAAATCCCATTGATTTAAATTGGGCTTTTAACCCGTTTAATGCTAGAAAGGTCTCAACACACCATAAATGCTACATTTAACCTTCTGAGTGCCAGAGAGCTATCCGCTCTCTGGAACTCAAAGGTTTAAATCAATGGAAACATTTAATTTGTTCCCTGTGGTTCATATGGTTTGCTCTACAGTTGTTCCACTTTTTCTTAATACGTCGTCCCCAGTCTGTGCTGAGAGTTTCTCTGTATATACAAAATATCTACATTTGTTCACAAAATTACAGTAAAGATACAGTGTGAAAAGGCAACAGACACATTAGTTGTTCATCCTCCATCATTTCCTTAGGTGAGTGAATCAGGTGTGAGAAGGACAAAGTAATGTTTAACCGCTGCTGTGTCCATAATATTTCATCTTCACGCTTGGATCCCTTTTAATTGCTTTGGATGGATTCAAACATCTGGTCATTCAATAACGTTCATGAACCGTTCTCGAGATTGTGCGGAAGTTGATCAGCAGGTCACAGTTGATATAAATAAAAACCAGATAAGTCGGGGTTTTGAACTAAAATCCCCCAAAAAGGTCAGTAGATCACAAAAAAAGAGCAGTAGATTATACACATTTCCAAGCTGGCATTTTGATGTCATTTTAAAATCCTTGTATGTTTGAAAAAGTTGGATGGATATACATAGAAGTAGTTAAAGATGCTCAACTAGGCTTGTGAGCTCGCAACGGTATGCATAGAGCTCGCTAGGAATGTGTCCTGAGCCCAGGGTGCAATCTCTTTTAGCTCACAAGTGCCGTACACAGAGAAGAAATCTTCTGAAGCGCATCATACAGGTCCTGCCAAAGTGACAGACCAGCCACGAAATGCCAGACAATTCTTCTCTGGACAAGAGAAACAGCTAACCCCAGACGTAGGTTTCGGCCTTATTGGGCCCCGTCGGTGAGGTACAGCTGATCCCTCTAGGCACTTGTGAGCAAGGGGTCCACGTCTGGATTCACCCATCACTCTTAGGGTGAGGATTCTGCACCTGTATGCACCAGCTGGAGAGGCCATCCACAATAAAGAGCCTTCTGCAGAAAGTTATTTTGAATCATAACCCTTTGAGTACCACAGGGATAGGAAGCGCATTGCTTTGCAATGTGTTGCATAGCCCTGTGTTACTCAAAGTGTTAAAAACTGCACTGTGGAGAGGTGCAAATTCCCAAAGTCCTCAGTGGTTTAAATGGAGGTTTTAACCCCTGGACGCTCATCACATTGCTGCCTGATATTCAAGGGTTTAAAGGTCCCATTTACAGTAAATGAAAGGGAATTTGAATCACGATCTTCCCATGGTGCAGCGGGTTTATCCCAGTATTGCTCATGATTTGGTTTCTGCAGATATCCCTATGTGACATAATCCAGCTGGGCGTCCAGTGTCTGTGTAGTGCTTTTGTAAAACAAGCTTCGTACTTTCCCTTATCCTTTCCTTGTTGGACTTGATCAGGCACACGCTCCATCCTCCTCTATTACTCGATTCATGCTTGTACCGTGTGAAATATGAGCCAGGGGGTTACTTAAGTCTCTAATGCTCCCCTGACGTGACTGTTCATTGAGTCTGTGCGTGCTGCTGTGCCTGGATTGGTCGGTGAGGCGGGACATACTTCCGTGAGGGAGGCGTTCCTCTATTCCTCGGTAGCTGCATGGTGTATACCTGAGAGCAAAAGGCTTATTAGTCATATCGTCCAAATTGATAGACACCTCACTTCAATCAAGAGTCCCGGATTACAGGTGATGTCTCAACAAACATGTAAAAGGTTACAGGAACACTAAGATGTCCAAATAGAAGTCCCACTTCAAGGAGAATACCACCTCACACACCTTGCTATGTCCAGAAAAAAAACCCATTGGTCCCTAATATGGTTTCCTTTGCCAATTGGTTCATGAGATAACATCAGTCAGTCCTGGATATCACGTCTATGGAGGGGACATAACAGTTGGTAGCAGGAACACAAGACTTAACTCACTGCAATTGATCGTCTTAACCTTCTAAGAAACATATTGTGCTGAGCCTCATCTCTCTGCATTGTAATGGGTAGGTTCACTGTTTCAGCAACTGTCATGTCCGCCTGCATGGATATGTCACTCAGGACTGTTTGAATACATTATCTTTTGAACAAAAGCAAGAAAGCAAAATTCATAGGTGCCTTAGTATGGTAAGGGGGTTGGGGTATTAGGAGGTGTTATTTTTCCTTTTACTTACTATGGATTTAAATTCCTAATGGCCATTATGACTACTGGCCTGGCTCCTTGGCTCAAGAGATATATCAATCAGTAACTGATGTCCACGATATGGATATGACTCTTGCTGGTGGGACTAATGGACCTCAGATTCCATAAACTGCACATACTAATCTTCATACCTGGGACCTTTTTCTTCTGGAGTCTCCAAAGGGGACTCATGTGGTACCGGAGGGAGGATATAAATGATGGTATTCCTGCCACAAAGGGGTGTGGCTTAACTGAGTGTGGGGGCATGGTTTTATGGACTGTATAATAAAGTGGGTGGGAAGTGGGAGGAACAGGGTGGGAAGGAGAAGCAGTGGGCAGGAAGTGGGAGGAACAGTGTGGGAAGGAAGAGAAGTGGGCAGGAAGTGGGAGGAACAGGGTGGGGAAGGAAGAGAAGTGGGCAGGAAGTGGGAGGAACTGGATGGGGAAGGAGGAGAAGTAAGCAGGAAGTGGGAGGAACAGTGTGGGAAGGAAGAGAAGTGGGCAGGAAGTGGGAAGAACTGGATGGGGAAGGAGGAGAAGTAAGCGAGAAGTGGGAGGAACAGGGTGGGAAGGAAAAGAAGTGGGCAGGAAGAGGGAGGAACCGGATGGTGAAGGAGGAGAAGTAAGCGAGAAGTGTGAGGAACAGGGTGGGAAGGAGGAGAAGTGGGAGGAACAGGGTGGAAATGAGGATAAGTGGGAGGAACAGGGTGGGAAGGAGGAGGAGTGGGCGGGAAGTGGGAGGAACAGGATGGGAAGGAGAAGCAGTGAGCAGGAAGTGGGAGGAACAGTGTGGGAAGGAGGAGAAGTGGGCGTAACTGGATGGGGAAGGAGGAGAAGTAAGCAGGAAGTGGGAGGAACAGGGTGGGAAGGAAGAGAAGTGGGCAGGAAGTGGGAGGAACAGGATGGGGAAGAAGCAGAAGTAGGCGGGAAGTGTGAGGAACAGGGTGGGAAGGAGCAGAAATGGCCAGAGTTTCATAAGAAACTCCCCACCACCGGATATTCAGCCTCTCTCCCTGGAGACTTCCCAGGTATGCTAATCTTTATGGCTCTTGCAGTCTGTCAGCTTCAGTCTGGTCTGTAAAGGGTTAACTTTGAATTTTTAAAAAAAAAAAAATGAAGGCTAGGGTTGTGTAATATTTACATGGAAATGGACTCTATGATCAGTTTCCTGGGAAACAAACTATTTGTTTGACAATGTCATTTTACTCCACAGTATGCTACAAAACCTCTTCCTCATGATAATCATGAGTCAATTAAAACTGGATTTTGAAGCCTTACCTTCCATCCCGTGATCGATGCAAGCTGCCATGATAGCTGCTTACTTTGCTGTGGATGCTGCCCGCTTTACTCCTCTGGTCATCTACCATAGCCAGCTGAGTGGATGAGGCATGAGTGGAGGTTCCCTGAGTGGAGGTCCCGCGGGATTTCCTGATAATGGGGGTATTGGGATCCCGGAGGAGCGACTGAGCAAAATCTGGTTCCTGGAGGACTTGGCGGCTTTCATTTACACCTCTAGAGAAAGGAAAATCAGGAAAATATAGATGTTAACTTACTGATGGAGGCAACAGACCAAAGAAAGTGTAATGGAGGCAGACTAGATTAATGTCACTTCTGGTAGGGCTTCCTGTTCAGTCACTGTCCCTGTCTGCCTTCAATTATCATCCAAAGTTCATCTGCCCTTGGCCGAATATTCAATCACCATCTACTCTGACCTCCATCTTAGTAAACAATCCAAACTCTGTCCACCAAGTCTATGTCTACTGTGAATTTATTTTGTCACTCTTGTTATGTCCTGCTGTCCAATCACTGCACAGTGTGATAACAAATGCAGCAGAGGCAACCAATAATGTCATGTTTTATTAGCTATATCCTCTCTCAAGTTTAAACATATTGGTTCCCTGTGTTTCCATTATTTTTGCATAATATAGTCCAAGGTCTCAAGAGATAGTGTGGTTTTAGTATAAAGGGTGGAATAAACCAACTGTACCATAGGGGACATATAAATATTCTCCACATTTTCACACATGGGTCACCCATTCCCTAAATGTTGTGAGGCACTCCGCAACATTCAAGTCTCTAGTGTGAACACTCTGCTCTCTAGCCCATAGGTTGCCATGTAGATCTGTACCGCTCACCGCTGTACGGTGCTCAAAGCATGAACACAGAAAAGTTGCAGCATGCTGTATTGCCTGCGTTCATACATGCCGATATCGCCAGTCTGATGCACATCAATGTGCTCTAAAGTACTTGAAATCAGAGCAACACTGAAAACGCTGCTCTAACATGACAAGTCTTAAAGGGATAGTAATGCTTAAAATGTAAAAAAAAATATGTTGTGGGGTTTATCCCCCCTCAGAAAAACAAAGGTACTCCCGCTGCTGAGAGATATTTTATTAAAGAATTATAACCGCACAAACTTGAATTTTTTAGGTGCAGTATCACAGTGGCCTGAAAATTTACAGTGGCGCTGTTGCTACATCATCCTATGAACTGCACTGGTCTGTAGACCATAAATCTCCATAGGATGGTGTAGCAACATCGCTACTGTAAATTTTCAGGCCACTGTGATATTGCACCTAAAAAATTCAAGTTTGACCTGTTATAATTTTTTAATAAAATATCTCTCCGCAGTGGGAGTACCCTTGTTTTATTCGGGGACACAAACCCTACAACATATATTTTGTTACATCTTAAAGTATAATTATCCCTACAATTGTACTGAGCCTTTAAAAACTCTTGTCTCAAAGGCACACTTCTCCTTTACTAGATAAACTTAACCACACGAACACAATAACAACTTACGCTTTTTTCTTTCGACCGTGGAAAAAGCTGGCCCACTCAAAGCAGGTCTTCTTGCTCCCAACCCAGAACACAGATGGAATTCCAACCACAAGTGCCATGAGGTATTTCATCAGGAACAGAATAAGGTCAGGTCGACTTGTTTGGGTCACCTGCAAAAATAAATAAATAAAAAATTCAATATTCTAAAGTTCCAGCTTTGCTAACCAGATTTATAAAAGACGCTTGACTTGTTCTGAATATGCAAGTCTTTGTCTAGCAATTACAGAGCTCAAGCAGCTTTCTTCTAAAGGATTAAGGAAGACGGCACAAATGAAAGTCATTGAATGATAAGTGAGAGGGTGACTACAAAAAAACACCTCTCAGCTTAGCGCACACTATACAAACAAGACACAAAAGTGTTTCAAAGTGCATTTTTCAAAATGTAAACGTGGTTTTGATGACAGGTGAATATGACATTTCAAAGTACATTGTTTTTGTTGGATAATAATTGAACAGCAAAGAAAGCAAAAAGTAATTCTAAAAGAACTGGCCAAGAAGGAGTAGCAGACAGTGTGTCTCACCGATATATTTTTGTGCACTTAATTCTGGAAAAGAATCAAATAATCAATTAACCATCTGGATGCAAGTGAAATCTCCAACGCTTTGCTTCGCAACATGCTGAAGATTTCTTTAGCATACATCCCAAGTGTCCCTCTTTAGAAGCAAGTCCCACACCTCCCAAGTGTCCTTCTTTAGGAGGGATAGTCCCTCTTTGACACCCAAATCCCTCTGTCCCTCTTTTGCACCCTGAGGTCCCTCTTTTAGGAGATCAGACTGTGTTAGTGTATATAACTGCATCACACTGATCTACTGCAATAAAACTCACTTAATGTTTGATGAACTCTGAGTGCAAGAGGGTCAGGGAATGTATTGCTCCGCGTGTGTTGTCTACCCCACTGGAACACAAAAGGTTTAAACTTGGATATGTGTGTTTATAAATTACTCTACGTAATTAAAATACTTTAAAATTGTTAAAATAACTTATTTATTTACATAAAGAGCAGTAAAAAGGTCATGAAGTAACCTAAAAATTCTTGGTAATACCCCCAACTACCAAACACCCCCCCCCCCCCGAAACACCACTTAAAACATGTGTCTCTTTCTATCCTTTTGAATTGTGGAGAGGTATGCTTGAGCATGGTTCACTTTTATAACATGGCATTCAAAACATCTCGCGGCTACATGCCGAATTAAGCATGTCGCCGTGAAGAAAAGGGTGACATGAGAATCTCACCCTGCATAAAAGTGCGAGATTCTCATGTCGCATCCTTAACCCCTTATGGACCATTGCCATGCCAGGACTGTCACAGCGGTCCGGCACTTAAGGACCCATGATGGTCCTGGCACGGCATGGAGTTCAGGGCTCTTGGCGCGGCTGCACGCTGCTCCGGAAGCCCTGAACCGGAAGCAATAATTTTAAAAAAAAATGCCCCATGGTCCGCAAGTGCCAGCCACGCGTGCACGCACCGGTCCTTAAGGGGTTAAACAGAGCTTCAACTCAACCCGAAGCATTGTACGCATACATAAGGAATGACAAGCAACATTGGACGTTACATTTGTAGCATGGTTAACCCTTTCAGCGCCAGAGAGGTCCCCAATCATTGGGAACTTCTCTGTCAATCAAAGGGTTAAGCCACATATCGAACAAACATATCTAGGATTTTTAGTCCTTTGTTCAATATGTAGCTTAACCCTTTGAGATGTTGTAAATGCGACGTTTTAAAAGGATACCCTTGAGCACTAAGGAGGTAAATATACTGATAAATTAAATTTGATTTTCCTTGGAAAGATGGGCAAAAATACGCAAATTATCTTTTTGTGTAAAATTAAAGCCACTCCATCCCCCCAAGTTTGCAAATCTTTTTTACATGTTTAATTTTTTCTTATACTTCCGTTTTATTGATTTCAGTTGAATGAGGGGTACAGGAAAAAGCAAGGAGAAGTTGGGAACAGTTTACACTTGCAGTATACTTGCCTTCGAGGTAATCAATATATATTCTCACAGGAAACTATATTGGGCAAGATATTTGATGGTTTAGCTTGTTTCACTTTTTTTTATTTATTTTACCGCACTTGTCTATATTTTGCATGCATCATCCTATATCAGTGTTTGCTTCGGGGTTGTCTTTATATGGTACTATACTTATATAATCATCTTTATTATATTATATATAAAATTACTAGTTTTGAAGCCTGTGTACACGGGCCAACACCGGCGGCGCTGCAGTCATGCACAGTACTGACTGCACGAACGTGCCGCGGCTGATATGGAATGGGACTCCCTGAATTCAGACCATGGTTCTCTCTGTGCACCTTCCTGGGACCACTTGCGCAGCCGTCTCTACTGTGCATGACGGCTTCTGACAAACACCCTTAGCGAATTATAATATAGGATGTAATATCCTTATGTAATTATCCTTATATAATTTTAGGGTATAATTTCCCCCTTAACTCTGACTCACTCCCAGTGTGATGTCACTTCCTGTCTCTGCATGATACTATATGTAAATAAGTTACTTTGCATACAGTGCCAGGCAGAGAGGGGAAATGACATGTCTGGTGAACAGACCTAAATGGTCTGGAAAGCTTGCATTCTAAAGCTACTCTGCCAATAAAGGTATCTCTTTTCCTCTACCAGTCTCCTGCTTTTTCTACTGCTAACATGGTACCACCTTTTACCTATATATAGGATAGTTGTCCTTTAAAATTGCATGGCATAGACTTCAGGATATACAAATATATACAATGATAGAGATCTAGGCATATAAAGCTGGTAGAGAAGTAGGAAGAACAGGTGGGCAGGAATGATTCAGAAGGTATTGTTAATGGAAGGTGGTTCTTGGCAGCAGATGATAAAGTCGTATTCGGATTGCTGTATATAAAGGATTAGCATGCAGTTGTACTAATTAGCAAATCTCTGTTTACACTTTTATACAGCACTGCCAGTAAGTGCACAGTGAGTGTGACTGAATAATATACTACACAGTACTTTAAGAGATAGTAATGTTTCATAATAAAAGCAGCTCCAATTAATCTTCATAGTATTTGAGCCTTGTGTTATTTCAATACTGTCAGAGTTGTAGTACAAGAGTAATTGAATGATAAAGTATCCCCCTCCCGCCCCTTTTACTGATGTAACACTGCTCAGCCAGAGCAGAAGGGAGGTGCCCAGGTAGACTGTAGAGAGGGACAATCTTCAATTAAGTTAAAGGAAAAAGCTGAAAAATCTGTCAAGGGGGGCAGGGCTTTCATTGTTCTCACAGTAAGAAGATTGTCCCCTTCTGTTATCTGTCTGGTCAAGAGACTAGATTCCACATCTGAGGGGAGGCGGCTTACACTAGGTAAAAGGGGCGGGAGGGGGGATACTTTATCATTCAATTACTCTTGTACTACAACTACTGACAGTATTGATATAACACTCTCCATGACCTAAACACCATGAAGATTAATTGGAACTGCTGTTTTTGTTAAACATTACCATCCCTTTAATACCTTCACTAACGCCTTTATATCACTTTGTGTGTGTGTGTGTTCGCACACCACATCCGAAATAATCTCTTTGATTAATGGGCTGATCTAGATAAAAACGTTCCCATTTCTGTAATATACAGATGTACTTTACGGGCAGTAAATCCTAATGACACCTATGAATTCTGCCTTTGTTCAATCAGTCCTTGATGACATGGAGACGGACATGACAGTTGCTAGCAGGACCATGGGACCAAACTCAGACCACTGTACGTGGTAATCTGAACCCTTTGAGAGCCAGAGGGGTACGGAACGCATTGCTTTGCAATACCTGAAGAAGAGACCTAGTCGTCTTGAAAGCTTGCATCCAAAGCTACTGTGTTCGCCAATAAAGGAATCATTTTTACTATACCTGTTTCCTGCATTTTCTATGGCTAACAAGGTACCACATAAGTATATAATGGGTGAAATACAGATACAAGCAGGTAGAGAAGGAAGTGCAATTTTTGACTGTTCTGATATGAGATACTGTTAAATGTTATGGTAGCGCTATATTTAAAAGGTGCTAAGGGGTTAATATGAGCAGTTAGTACACAATCTTTATTCTAAGTTAGCATATGTTTCTAAGATACCCTTCTTGCACCAATTCTTAACCTTTTTGGTCCTGGAGGGGTAGGCAATGCATTGCTACCCCTCTTGAATTCAAAGAGTTACAAAAGACATTACTGAATTGAATAAAGCTCAGAGGTGCAACAAAAGTGATAAAGGCATTTGAATATCTGAGATATAAAGAAAAACTATCTGAACTTGGTTTGTTTACATTTGAGAAGAGATGTCTATGATGGGATGTGATTATTATTTACAAATATGTTTGAGATCAATACAAACAACCCACTAGGGAACTATTTACTGAGCGGAGCAAAAAAAAAACAAGGGGTCATCCAATAATTTCAGCGAAAAGGTGATTTTGAATAAAGGCAGGGATTTATTACAGTAAGGGCAGTAAAACTATGAAATTATTTGCCTTGGGATGTTGTGTTTGCAGATGTTGTAGATGCTTTAAAAAAACTGTAGATCTCTTTGTACAAAATAACAATATTGAGAATTATGACAGCTGGTTTCAAGATAGATACAATGTTGAACCAGGAAAATATCGGACTGCCTTTTTTGAGTCAGGAAAGGATAGTTTTGGCCACTTAATTGGAAATGGCTTCACTAGTTTGTTTGGTGTTTTTGTTTATATATTTTTGCCTTCCTCTGTAAGAACAGGGGAGATACAGCAAACAATGACCTTGGATGCATGTCTTTTTCAGCCACATCGATTACAGTATGTTACAACCACATAATAGGGACTCGTTCAATATTAATCTGCTGCATGTTTCAGGCAGATTGCCGTAACTTCAGTAAAGAGCATTGTTTTTCATCTGTCCTTTGAGTATTGACTCCCTTAATGCTTATTTTCTATTGCACCAATTCATGCACTCAAGCTAATGAAGGGTGGGCCACCAGTGGTATTCCATTCAAATGTGCTTGGTTTTATACTTATTTGGCCATTGGCTGCTTGGAGATGAAGGGGGCTGGAGTTTCCAGCAGCTGAAGAAACAGCATTTCACTGTCCCTTCAATAAGGGAACTTACAGTGGACCTGTTACCTACACAACTTTAAGGGATGGTAATGTTTCACAAAAACAGCAGCTCCAATTAATCTTCATAGGATCTGGGCCATGGAGAGTGTTATTTCAATACTGTCAGATTTGTAGTTCAAGAGTAATTGAATGATAAAGTATCCCCCTCTCACCCCTTTTACCTAGTGTAAGTCACCTCCTCTCAGATGTGGAATCTGGTCTCTTGCCCGCACAGATCACAGTAATCTTCTTACTGTGATCATAAGGAAAACCCTTCCCCCTTGACAGGTTTATCAGGTTTTTCCTTATGATCACTGAAGATTGTTCCTCTCTGCAATCCATCAGGACAGTCTTGCTGCTCTGAGGTGAGCAGTGTTACATCAGTAAAATGGGCGGGAGGGGGATACTTTATCATTCAATTACTCTTGTACTACAACTCTGACAGTACTGAAAGAACACTCTCCATGGCCCAAATACTATGAAGATTAATTGGAGCCACTTTTATTTTGAAACATTACTATCCCTTTTAGAAGAATATTATTGTAGTCTCTTTCTATCACGGTGCTCGTGTATTGCTGGCGACATTTTGACAGTATTATTTCCTGATACCTTTTTATTGGCTAATGTGATGTTGCTCCACCCAGCGTTAGCCTTTAAGTACTGAGCCCTGTCACTTCTGCAGGGCCCTTCCGTGGTGTTCCTGTTGCTTTGTGCTTGCTCTGTATATCGTGTGAATCTTGTGTATGACCCGGACTGCCTGACTACTCTGCCTGATTACGTTACTGCTCTGAGTAACGACCCGGAGTGGCTGACGTTCCTTCTCTGTGTACTGACCCGGCATGCCTGACGTTCCTGCTCTGTGTACCAACCCGGATTTGCTGACGTTCCTGCTCTGTGTACCGACACGGTTTGGAGGATGTTTCTGCTCTGTGTATCGACCCGGATTGGCTGAGACTCCTGCCCTGTATATCACTCAGGCCCGGTTCACACAGTGGTGGAGACAGCGATGAAGCTATGCTAAGTATCATTTTATTTTACTTAAAGGGATAGTAATACTTCGTTTTAACTTTATTTTATTTTGTAGGCATTAAAAAAACATGAAGAATGATATAAGTCTTATCTCTCACCTTTATGGTTTATGAGATATTCACAAGTAAAGTTTCCCCCTCCCGCCCCTTTTACCTAGTGTAAGCCATCTCTTCTCAGATGTGAGTCTGGTTGTAAGACCAGACAGATAACAGAAGGGGACAATTTTCTTTTCTGTATGAAAACAATGAAAGCCCTGCCCCCCTTTGACAAGCTTTTCAGCTTTTTCCCTTATCTTAATTGAAGATTGTCCCTCTCTGCAGTCTACCTGGGCACCTCCCTTCTGATCTGGCTGAACAGGGGGGGGGGGGATACTTTGCTTGTGAATATCTCTTAAACCATAAAGGTTTGAGAGATAAGACTTATATCGTTCTTCATATTTTTTTAATGCCTACAAAATAAAATAAAGTTAAAACGAAGTATTACTATCACTTTAAGGAAATACCATTGGCATTGAATATATTAAAAACTATTATTATTATGGGGGCATTTGGATTTTAATAACTGGCACACTACTACATACTTTAACCCTCTGGGCCCCAGAGAGGTACGCAACACATTGCTTTGCACTCAAGGGGTTAAAGTACGTATGCTTTTACCTTAAACCTTTGTTTTTGTTTTACAGCAAGAAGAAAGAAGATACAAGAGAAGAAATAAGACAGAAGATAGGAAAGAAGAGGACCAGGAAGTTGAGGACTCCACTGGACATCAGGATTACTGGTAAGTGTTAATGTGATGTTGCTTTACTTAGTTGGGTTAAACCTAAGAATGCCAGCAGGGTAACTATACCCCACTGGCACTCATAGGGTTAATCCTATGGACACATTTAGGGCATTTTGGATGTATTGGGTGGGGCCTTGTGTTTTTTGCCAGTTAATAGCTGTGTTAGCTGCAAAAGATCCCATAAGAGACTTTACAGTCAAACAAACTGGGTCTTAAGTTTTATGCGGTAAGTGAGTCCTTTATCGGATTTTTTCAGCTAACACAGTGATTTAAATGGCAAATTGGTGCGTTTTTTTTTTTTTTTTTTTTTACATGGGCCAAAACAGCGGCCGTATTACTTGATGAACAGCCGTTAGCAGTTCATTACATGTCCCTTTGAATGGATTACTACACGTTAAAACACCCGTTGGTGTTTTTTTTTTTTTTTTGCCTAACACCTGCCTTTAAATCTACCCCTGGGTCACACCTTCTCACGTCTATTACATAGTAATATAGTAAATTAGGTTGAAAAAAAGACACAGGTCTGTCAAGTTCAACCTTTGCCTCATAACTTAGACATGAGGATTATATAGCTTCCGTGCTGCCACATAAGTCAGTCTATACCAGACATTCTTGTTATGCCTATTATAACACTGTATAACCCTGTATGTTCCCTTTTGAAATAAATGTATCTAATCTTCTCTTAAAAATATCCATTATATATGCCATAATCACATCTTTGGGCAAGCAATTACAGACCTTACTGTAAAAAACCCTTTCCTCTGCTGATGTTGAACCCTCCTTTCCTCTAATCTCAAGGGGTAGCCCCTTGACGGGAATGAGCTACAATAGACTTGAATGGATCATATGGGACTCTAGCTGTTATACTGAAAGTGAAACCAGCAGTACACTAAATCAGAAATCAAATGCATTCAAAAGCATTAAATATGTGACTGCTGTTTGAAAGATACCCTCCTCGGTAAGTCCTTACAATTAACAGTCCTGTATTCTAATGGTATAGTTCCCATTTAATAGGGAGGAATAATTGTGCAGATGATTTCAAGATGGAGACTGTCACTATGGGGAGGATTTGAAAAGAAGACATGTCGTCTATAATTAGTGTGTTGCAGCCTTACTCTAAAAGAAAATGGCTGCTGCACTCTCTTTTGCAAAGTCAGAAAGAAGGGCTCAGTTTACATTTCAATGGTTAGTGCTCATGTGCAGACATGGCTCTTCCTGCTTTGTCATGTGACCATACCTGGGAACTTAATCTGCTCCAGCCACTAGAGGGGGCTCATGTGCTGTGACCGGAAGTAAATGACGTGATTCATGTCACACAGGGGACGGTGCATAATCTGGTGGCCAGGGTTGATTAACATGGTACTTGGAAAGTAGGCAGAACAGGGTGGGAAGAAGGTGAAATGGGTAGAAAGTGGGAGGTAGAGGGTGGTAAGGAGGAGAAGTGGGCAGGAATTGATGGAACAAGGTGGGAAGGAGGAGAAGTGGGTGGGAAGTGGGAGGAACAGGGTGTGAAGGAGAAGTGGCGGGAAGTGGGAGGAACAGGGTGGGAAGGAGGAGAAGTGAGAGGAACAGGGCAGGAAGGAAGAGAAGTGGGCGGGAAGTGGGAGGAACACACTGAGAAGGAAGAGAAGTGGGCGGGAAGTGGGAGGAACACACTGAGAAGGAGGAGAAGTGGGCGGGAAGTGGGAGGAACACACTGAGAAGGAGGAGATGTGGGCGGGAAGTGGGAGGAACACACTGAGAAGGAGGAGATGTGGGTGGGAAGTGGGAGGAACACACTGAGAAGGAGGAGATGTGGGCGGGAAGTGGAACACACTGGGAAGGAGGAGGAGTGGGTGGGAAGTGGGAGGAACATACTGAGAAGGAGGAGAAGTGGGCGGGAAGTGGGAGGAACACACTGAGAAGGAGGAGGAGTGAGCGGGAAGTGGAACACACTGGGAAGGATGAGAAGTGGGCAGAGTTTCACAGGAAACTCATCACCACTGGAGAAACAAACTTTAAAAACTGGGGTGTCCAGGGCAAATCTAGAGAGATCCCATGTATGCATATGACTGAGGAGGAAAGAGTCACAATAGCCACATGTTACCTACCTCTGAGCTAGTGTATCGTTCACTTGAATCTTTTATATCTGTATTGCTTGTGCATCGGACTGACCACAGTTCAAATATCTATTTACCAAACTTTAAAACCCGGTGAAATATAACCTTACATTTTATTTATAGCATTATTAATTTACACACCAAACAAAAGCTTGAATACATGCCAAAACCCCCCCACAAAGATCTTATATTAATGTCAACAATAACACAACCATAAACCTTATTTCACCTGAAAGTAAACAGCCGAAGTCATGAATTGTACAAATCTCTTAGCAAACAAAAAAAATCCCATTGATAACACAACAGCAAGCAGCAACACGCGATATAAAGCATGTTGTACAAATACAACATCCAGTGTTATTTCTCAGTGAATCCTGCAGGAGGAACGTTTACATCTGCAGATTTGATCCCTTGAGAGCAGACGTGAAGATGAATTTAGGCTTCATTGTGGGAGCCAGGATAGCAACAAAGGAGCAGAACTGGGTTCCTTCTTTGGTCCTGGAAAAAGAGACTGACCTGCAAGACTGAAGTCTCATGGTCCAGTCTCGTTCCATCATTCCCTGCCAGCCATGAATGATCATAAAAAGCAGAAAAAGGGGCACTAAAAGTGCATTATATCGATTGGTAAATGTCTACCCTACAAATTCCAGAGCACTTACTAGATTTAAGTTGTTAATAACGGACAGCAATAGCACATGAAGGATTTGGACTGCCTTCACTCAGTCAAGGTATCAGTGTCTCTGATCCCACCAAAACGAGACTCCCACAGGATCCTCGAGAAACAAAGACACAGAACACAGTTTGGGGAACTGACTGCTACAACATTTCATGTGCCAACAGTGGAACTATAGAGAGAGTAAGAGGACACTTACTTTTGACTAACGGCCGGCTTTGTAATCCCTTAGCCAGCAAATTTGCATGCAGGAACATAAACCCGTCCTTCTGGGGAAACTCCTGAATATACGGAGATTCTTACAGATCAAAAATGATGGCAAGTGTTTAAAAAATATCAAAACTTCCTTTATTAAAATTCTTTCAATTCAAAAAGTGGTTCAACGCGTTTCTGAGGAACATGCTCTTTCATCAGGAACCAACAATTGAACAAAGGAGGACGGGTTTATGTTCCTGCATGCAAATTTGCCAGCTAAGGGATTACAAAGCCGGCCTTTAGTCAAACGTAAATGTCCTCTTACTATCTCTATATTTCCACTGTTGGCACATGAAACATTGTAGCAGTCCATGCCCCCAAACTGTGTTTTGAGCTATGAATGATGGGAGTTGTAGTCTTGTAGCAGTTGGAGGCCAGCAGTGTGCCCATCCTTTTTCTCCGCGTCTCATTTTAAAATCGACACAGAAGCCGTGTGAAATTTGTAGCAGAGACAAATACTTCCTGGTGGCTTTCCAGTTGAAGGGACAACTTAGAAAAAACATGTTAATTACCCCTCTAATATCATGGGAAATATTTTAACCCTTTGAGTGCCAGAGAGGTATCCAAAGCACTGCAACGCAATGCGCTGAATACCTCTTGGGCACTCAAAGGGTTAAATGATTGGTCTGTGTTAGGATCACTTGTTCATATGCAAAACTTAAAGTGACGGAAGCACGCAACAACATGTAAAAAATAAATTATTATAATGAGCCAAGCACATAGCGATGTTGAAGTACTTGGGAAAGGTGGTGCAATTCTGGTGCACTGGAGATGCCTCTAGCATTCAAGGGGTTAAAACGCTCACTTCAATCAAAGGGGATTTTCATTTGTTCCTTATGGGCACACTTGGGAACCTTGAGCTCTGGTACTGCTGGGGAGAGAAAAATGACGCGATTCGCATCAAACAATGGGTGGAACTAAATAGCGAGTGGGGGGGATTTATAAACATATACGAAAATGGAGGTATAGAGAGAAGTGGGCAGGGAGTGGGAGGAACAGACTGGAAAGACACAGAAGTGGGCAGTGTTTCATTACAACCTCCCCACATCCGGAGAATCAGCCTCTGCCCCGGAGACCTGGTAATTGGCAGCCACAACCAGAGTCTTCGGGGCAAATCCGGACAGTGGCCCAGCTATGATTATGGGGCAGTTGGTGTGTAGCATGATGAATAAGGTAGCGTTTACTTCCACTTTAAAGGGATAGTAATACTTAAAATGTAAAAAAAAATATGTTGCAGGGTTTATCCCCCTGAGTAAAACAAGAGTACTCCCACTGCTGAAAGGTGTTTCATTCAAAAGTTATTAATTTTCAAAGTTGAATTTTTTAGGTGCAATATCACAGTGGCCTGAAATTGTACAGTGGCGCTGTTGCTACACGATCCTATGGACAGCTCTGGTCCCGGGACCATAAATCTCCATAGGAAGGTGTAGCAACAGCGCCACTGTACAATTTCAGGCCACTGTGATATTGCACCTAAAAAATTCAACTTTGAAAATTAATAACTTTTGAATGAAAAACCTTTTAGCAGTGGGAGTACTCTTGTTTTACTCAGGGGATAAACCCTACAACATATTTTTTTTTTACATTTTAGGTATTACTATCCCTTTAAAGATACACAAGATAATTTTGAAAATAAATACAAATAAAAATGTAGTGATAATTTCCCTTCCAGTTGATTTTCTTTCATATATTTTGAAGACAGAGAAGCACCCTTCTTTGCAATCCATCAAACTGACCTGGCTGTGAACTGCCCTTTCAGCATAAAGACTACAAGAAGCAGCCATTGTTTAACAGCCGTTTCATCTTTGTCAGGGGAAAATGATGAATTAAACGTTTTATTGAACCAGCATAAGAGGAGATTCTGGGATCCTTCAAGCTTTCTGAGAGCAGAACCTTATCAGACTGTAACCAAACACTTGGAGGCACTCAGTTATTTAACCCTTTGAGAGCCATAAACACCAATACCTCCCAACATTTCAAAAACCCAAAGAGGGAGACTTTTATTTTAGATGGTTTACGTTGGGGTGTGGCTGATAGACAGGGCATTACCGAGAATTTTTGGGCTATTCCATGACCTATTGACACCTATGTGTGTAACCTAATAAATGATTTATAACAAGGCCACATTATTTTATTTACACAGACTAATGTATAAACACATATACTGAAGTTTATACAAACAATAATGTGAGTTTTATTGCTGTAGAACAACATTATACACTTATATACACACCACAAAGTCTGGGGGGAAAGAGGGACAGAGAGATTTGGGTCTAAAAGAGGATCTGTCACTCTTAAATAGGGACACTTGGGAGTCTGAACACCTTACTTTGCAAGGCATTGTGCTCTCTGGGTTTCAAGTAAATTTGTTTTTTTCAGGCTTTAAAGTGGAACTCTCTCGTAGATATAATTGACCCCCAATTAATTGTTAGCATACTGGGAATCAGGAAATTAGTGTTATAACATTTATTAAGTGCCGCCATTATTTGCAATCATAAACGACAGCGCAGACATCTTGGTGAAGTGGGATCTGTGCACCTGCATTGTCCGTCCCTGTCCTCCTCACTGATATGTTATTTGCCAAAGGGGAAGTTGCATTGTGCCATAAAGCACAGGCAGGGACAGAGATTCCACTTCCACATGATCGTTCCGCTTTAAACAATCCCCAATACTCAGAGGGTTAATGGACGAGTAACCTTTTTAATTCAAAGCGGAACTACCACCCCACACAATCTTTAGCTTCACCAAGTCCCCATCTGGCGACTTGCTGCTTAGTAGAGCTAGTCACCAGAATAATTACCTTATTTAATAGATTTCTCCTCTCTTCCATGGGTGACAGGCAGGACTGAGTGCAAACATCTTACCATTGTGACGTCCGCGAGCCTGCGCTGTCAGTCCCAGCCAGGTCTATAAGGCGTTGCTAGGAGCCATTTGGCTCCGGCTGGGACTGACAGCGCAGGCGCGCAGAAGTCACAATGGCAAGATGTCCGCACTCCGTCCTGCCTGTCAGCCATGGAAGAGAGCAGAAATCTATTACATAAAGTAATCATTCTGGTGATTAGCGCTACTAAGCAGCTTGTCGCCAGATGGGGACTTAGTGAAAGTAAAGATTGTGTCGGGTGGTAGTTCTGCTTTAAAAAAAAATTAATTATAAAGGCCTTTCACACATTATAAAACAAGGGAACTTTTTCACTCAAAATGTGTTATTGCCAAAACTTTTTTTTTTTTTTAATTAATAGGTCAACAACAACACCAACTAGTGTCCAAAAAAATACATTTTTTTTCTAATGCACTCAGTTGAGATGCACTAAGGTAAGGGTGGAAAAGTCCCAGGAACATTACAGCATAGGGTCCTCAAATTTTACTTAGGGACCCTAAATGTTTGAGGTATTTTACATACATTTTTAATACTGCCTACTAAAATTTCTAATTGGGTCCCAAATACTCTTTCTGGCTACTAATGTTATTTTAATTTTGTATTAAGGTGTGATAAAGAGGAGATAAAACATTATGTTATTCTATGCAGCTTACAGACCAAGATCACTCAGCTTAGTTGTTAGTGAATGGGCTCCATAAAGTAACATGGGAATTGTTAAGTTTATCACATTGTAGAAGTGATATAAGTGATATCCCCTTATCACACCTTAGTACACACTACCCTGGAGTCACAGAGTAATGCTCTCCATAATAAATGGCAGAAACTGCACCACCTGTTGACCACAACAGCAAATTGCAGTTTAAAAGGACACCTAAAAAGAAATTTTAAAAAATTAACTATACGCTTTAGCGATTTTTCTTTACTCAGAAAACTATTTTTGAGTTATTTTTAGATTATACTATTTAAGGCGGCCATGCTGACAGTACCCGTCTTGTGGGAGGTAATGTTGGGCTTATACAGGAAGTGGCTTCCTTAATCAGCATAATCTATGAATCTTGATTACTCAAAAACTCCTTTTCTCTTTCATTTATGTGGAACACAGGAACCATGGGGAACATTTTCTTTTGAACAGGAGGGCAGTGCACTTGGCCTAAAAAGGTCTTACTGGAGGTGGAGACTCCCTTCCTACTCCACTTTACCCCAAGCAGGTATGCTCAGATTTAACCCACTGAATGCCAGAGGGGTACGGAATGCACTGCTTTGCAATGCATTCTGTACCCCTCTGGCACTCAAATGGATAAAACAGAAGCGAAGCAGGAAGGGGGCCACCTGACCCAGAGATGGATTAGGAGATCCTCCCCCCGGAAGGGAAGAATTTATCATTAGATAAACAAAAATACCTGTATATATAAAAAAGGCTAAAAAATGTATATGTATGTGATATTGACAACTTCATTAAAAAAAAAAAAAAAATCACTGAAGTTGTTTTTAGGTGATAATGTCTGTTTAATATAAAAAAGGCAAGTTTGAGCTGTAACAACTCCTTAATTAGACATCTCCCAGCACTCGGAGTATGCTTGGTTTACTCAGAAGAAAATCCCTGTAAGGTATATGATTTTGTAAAAGATTACTGGTCCTTCAATCCTTTGAATGCCAGAGAGGTATCAAACGCCTTGTGTTGCAAAAGGGTTAAAAGAATTGTCAGCTTTGTCCGATACGCTTCACGCATGGATTCCTTTGTAACCGAGCTTTGCTTGCCCATCTTAGAAGGGGAGAAGGGACAGTCCTGAATGGCCCACAGATATAATGAGTTCTCGGTTGAAAAATAATCCTGTAATATCACGTTGCAGAAAGTGTTATCTAGACAGAAAACGATCTAGTGAAAACAAAATGATTTTTTTCCCCCAAACAGGAAATTCAGCTTTGTGTCTGATCCTCGTATCACCTAAACTCACTCTGATGGCTATAGCGTAAAATGATAATTGGCGTAATTCTAGGACAAGCCACCTGCACCTGTGAACCTGTCACTTTAACCCAGTGAGTACCACTCTGGTTATCAAGACGTTAAAAAAGTTTAGCCTGTTTTAACCCTTTGGTTGCCAGAGATGTTTCTAATGCATTGCTTTGCCATAAACTGGAGACCTTTATGGCATCCAAAAGGTTAACTCTTTGAGTGCCGGAGGGACCCCATTGCCACTCAAAGGGTTAAAGAGAAATAAAAACAACATATATGTGGTTTTTTGTAAGAACAGCGAGTTTGAGAAATTAACCGTTATACGTTAAATCATTTTGTAAAAATAATTATTGGATAAGCTGCCCCAGTGCTCATTGGGTGACACTAGGATTTTGCTGCTTAAAAATTCTACACCCCCACCCCAAAAAAAAGGCCTCATAAATCCTGGCTGTGATCCTGCTAGAAACCATCATGTCTGCCCCCATGGGCATGACATCCACAAATGAAAGAACATGTTGGGGCTGGATTCAAATGCCGGTGCTAATTTTATCTCTGCTTTTATCTCCAGGTATCCCCATAGACTAGAATGGGAATATTTTTGAAAAAAACGGGATGTAAACATTTATCTCCTGTATTTGAATCCAGACCTTTATCTCTAGAACAAGATCACAAGGTAGGGCAATTAGTATTTTCTAGCCATGGTAAGAGAATGGTAGTTCTCTATTAAAGGGATAGTAATACTTCGTTTTAACTTTATTTTATTTTGTAGGCATTAAAAAAATATGAAGAACGATATAAGTCTTATCTCTCCAACCTTTATGGTTTAAGAGATATTCACAAACAAAGTATCCCCCCCGCTGTTCAACCAGATCAGAAGGGAGGTGCCCAGGTAGACTGCAGAGAGGGACAATCTTCAATTAAGATAAGGGAAAAACCTGAAAAACTTGTCAAGGGGGGCAGGGCTTTCATTGTTCTCATAGGAAGAAGATTGTCCCCTTCTGTTATCTGTCTGGTCTATGGACTGCTTTCCACATCTGAGAAGAGATGGCTTACACTAGGTAAAAGGGGCGGGAGGGGAAACTTTGCTTGTGAATATCTCTCAAACCATAAAGGTTTGAGAGATAAGACTTATATCGTTCTTCATGTTTTTTTAATGCCTACAAAATAAAATAAAGTTAAAATTAAGTATTACTATCTCTTTAAAGGAAAAGTAATTTTTCAAAATAAAAACAGGTCCTATTAATCTTCATAGTATTTGGACCATGGAGAGTATTATTTCAATACTGTCAGAGTTGTAGTACAAGAGTAATTGAATAATAAAGTATCCCCCTCCCACCCCTTTTACCTAGTGTAAGCCGTCTCCTCTCAGGTATGGAATCTGATCCTGGGACCGGACAGGTCACAGCAAGGGACAATCTTCTTACTGTGATCATAAGGAAAACCCTGCCCCCCTTGACAGGTTTTTCCCTTATGATCACTGAAGATCCATCCGGACAGTCTTGCTGCTCTGGCTGAGCAGTGTTACATCAGTAAAAGGGGTGGGAGGGGGATACTTTACCATTCAATCACTCTTGTACTACAACTCTGACAGTACTGAAACAACACTCTCCATGGTCCAAATACTATGAAGATTAATTGTCATTGCTTTTATTTTGATACATTACAATCCCTTTAAATAAGGAATGAAGTAAAGATTGCAACTTTGACAATGTTCCAAATGGAATATTTACTGGAATAGTGAATACATCTGTCATTTGGAGCTTACATGTTGAATGTATTAATGTGTAAACTAAAATAAAGCTTTTAAGGATATATTACTTTTTTCTTTTAACCTTTTGAGTGCCAGAGAGGTACGCAACACATTGCTCTGCAATGCGTTGGTACCCCTCTGGCACTCAAAGGGTTAAGAATCATGAATTCCTGTTCTGCAATGCGTGGTTCACCCCTCTGGCACTCGAATAGTTAATATAAAACCTTTATCGTCCTCAAAAGCAGCGTATTCCATTCCTAGATCCAGTGAAAAGCAGGAGGATAATAACACGGATAGTTATATCACATTCTCTGGAGATATATTAGCTCCCCTCCCCAGCACAGGAGTGCACAAAGGCAGACATTAATCAGTGCTAAAAGGCATTGTAAATCCTTGAAGGGAGTGTCTCTGAAATCCCATAAGAAATAAATTCTGCTATTTAATGTATGATGACAGCGCAAAAGACAATTGTAGAACAGTGATACCATATATTGCAGGGCTTTTCTTATAGAGAAATAGAAGGGTACTGTGTTGTTGCAGAGTTATTGCAGTTTAATCTTTATTTATTAATTTATTTTTATGAACAATGCCCTCTGGTGTTCAGAAAGTTCAACTGCAGATCACCTGGTGTTCCATCAGTTATTCTACTGCATTCTATGGGATATGTGAGACACTGGACACAGTTCTCCATAGAGTGTGAAACTAAGCTTCATGAAATTTTGAACTGTAATAACATTTGTACAAAACAACTACCTGCAGTGGGATTATACTTGTTTTACTCAGCATTAAAGGCCCTATAACAAAGAGGTTTTCATTAAAAAAAAAAAAAAAAAATAAAATAAAAGTCAACATTTTGCAGATTCAGTGCGAGCTGTAATTCAGATTGCTGAACACGAGCAGACACTGCTTTGTAGGAACACGTCTGCAGAGTGACTAGCAGGAAAGAACATAGCTTCTGGTGAGAGGGACTACGTGACGATTAGGAATCCTTGTTCCTGGAGGCGCCTTCACTCAGATTTTTGGTTGGTTCCAGTAAACCTGCCAAAAAACACTTCTCTTTTTTTCTATGTGTGCGATGTTTAAAAGAAAAAAAAACAAACAAAAAAAAAAAAACTCTTGACAGTAACGTCAGAATTTGATTCTGTCTTTAAATGACACATTTTAAAAGACAATTGTTTTTACCAGTTGACACCGTGAAAGACAATTTTAGAGAAATGGTATTAAAAGTGGGTGTGGTTAACACCTTAACGACAGCCCGAACCACGGTAGAGCAGCCGTTAAGGACCACAGTGCATTTTCATGCAATGAAATCTGTGATGGCAGCAATGCCATCCCAGAATTCCATGATGTGCCAGGTCCGTCTCTCCGGTCCTGGCTCGTCATGTGACTTTAAGGGGTTAAACATAACTGTAAAGCAAATCCCAGGTTAAAAATAAAAAGGTATTATTAAATCCAGTTTTAGTTCCAAAAATGACCTAGAAAACCAAAGTAATTCTTAAACATTCCCTAAATCCCCACTGATTTAAAGTGATAGTAATGTTTCAAAATAAAAGCCACTCCAATTAATCATCATAGTATTTGGGCCATGCAGAGTGTTATTTCAATACTGTCAGAGGTGTTGTACAAGAGTAATTGAATGATAAAGTATCCCCCTCCCGCCCCTTTTACCTAGTGTAAGCCTCCTCCCCTCAGATGTGGAATCTGGTCTCTTGACCGGACAGGTCACAGCAAGGGACAATCGTCTTACTGTGATCATAAGGAAAACCCTGCCCCCATTGACAGGTTTTTCAGGTTTTTCCTTATGCTCACTGAAGATTGTCCCTCTCTGCGATCCATCAGGACAGTCTTGCTGCTCTGAGGTGAACAATGTTACATCAGTAAAAAGAGCGGGAGGGGGATACTTTATCATTCAATTACTCTTGTACTACAACTCTGACAGTACTGAAATAACACTCTCCATGGCCTGAATACTATGACGATTAATTGCAGCTGCTCTTATTTTGAAACATTACTATAAATATTACTTTTAACCACTTTCAATGATAGAGATGTCCCCAACACATTGCTCTAGTTATTCTTGTACATAAGGAGGATATACACTGCAAAAATGGCTGTTTGGAGATTCTGATTTAAATTTACATCCGTTTAGTTTCACTTTTTTTTTTTTTTTTTTTTTAGACTGGAACATTCAAAGCCTAAAAATAACGGTACTAGAATTGTTTTCTCTGAAAACGGAGGAATGAAAAATTCTTTATACAGACACCTTTGGTCTCTCCCCCCCACCAAAAAAAGCAGGATTATGGAGCAAGCCATTTGCACTACTGGGGACAAATAAAAATTGTACCAGGTCACACCAACACAATCTATACTAAATCAAATGCAGCAAAACATAAAAGTAAAAAACAATGTTGTCTTTCTTGAAAAACGGAGATAAAATGTACATGTACTAGGTAACCAGGACTTGCTGTGTAGTGGGGAAAAAAAAAAAAATATGAGTCTTATGGAGTGGGATGTAACACAGATGCCACAGCTCAAAGAGCAACGCGTTTCATGCATCAAAGACACTCAAGATTAGATCTCTTTGCCGATTTTCAATAAAGACAATAATGTTTCACTTTTATGTTATTTATTTATTTTTATGGTGTACTTCTACTTTAACCCTTTGAGTGCCAGAGGGGTACGCAATGCAATGCAATGCAATGCGTAGTCACCCCCACCCCTCGTCACTGAAATGGATAATCCCATTGGATGCAAGTTCTCCAACACACCGTGCAGCAATCTACTGTAGAACTTTATCAAATGAAAAGTGGTGGATTACTGTGTTACTACTAATATGCTCACTCACAAACACTTAATAAAGTAAAAATCTGTATTATGCGAATAATACAAAGATCTCTTTATGACCGTGGTCTTGTCTTTGTGCAGCACGAAATACAACAACACAATGTCAGAAGGTTATGATTGTGCAAATCTAATTACATTATAACCCCATCTGGAAAAACAGGATGTCATTACCGATAACCACATTAACTCGAGAAAAGAGACAGATCGTATACTTGGATATGTATTCCCAATTATTCTTCAATCTAGTATTCCTAATTACGGGCAGAAATTAATCGTCACACCCTCCTATCAATTGGTATCATAACGCAGAATAATAATTGCATTGCGGGATTTACACCTGCCCCCTTCCGTTGGGATTTTCTTGGGAGAGAGGAGAATGTAAAATGTGCATTTATTTTGGTTGTTAATCAAGTCCTTGGTGCAAGACATCCCAGTAGCACAAAGGGCGACTGTGCACATTGGCACCAAGTAAGCGATTGGAGAGATAATCACTGCTGTCTGCATCAGTAAATTGGATAGATTACATTTACAATGTATTCACTTTAAAAAGAAAACAAAAGACTCGATGGGGAGTGAAACTGTATCTGTTGTGTAAACATTCATTTGAAGGAGCAGCAAACTTTTTTTTATGAAAACACATATTTTACAGAGCTTTTCCTGCTGAATAAAACAAGGTCACTCCCATCGCTGTCAGATGTTTCATTCAAAATTATAGCCGTTCAAATAACCAGGAAGTGAATTTACTGTGTTTACTTCCTGATAGTTCTAACTGACAGGAAGTGAATTTACTGTGTTTACTTCCTGATAGTTCTAACTGACAGGAAGTGACTCAGCAGTTTCTATCACATTCTATGGAGAACTGTATGTCTCTGACATTTCTGCTTTCCTCTCCATTAGAATCTAACAGGAAATCTAATTAGAATTTGACCACTAGAGGGCACTGCTAATGTAAAAATACATGGGTTTAAACTGTAATAACTCTGAAAATATAAATCTCTTGGCAGTGGGAGTACCCTTATTTTACTCAATAGGAAACTCCCTACAATATATATTTTTTCATAAAAAAAGTTTACTGCTCCTTTAAAGGATGAGTAATCTTTATGGAAAAAATATATATTATAGGACTGTAGACCAGCCTGAGGCTCTCCAACTATTTTGGACTACAATTTCCATCGCCCTGCTGATGGGAGCTGTATTCCACAAAAGAGGACGTGCCTCATGTTACATTAACTTTAACTGTGAATTAAACCAAGAATAAAACTACTGCTGGGAGATGAGTCATACCAAAGTCATTTCTATTAAAACTTATAACAATGCTATCTGGTGTCCAGACATTTATTATATTGCTTTCTAAGGAACAGATGAGTCACTGGCTGTAGTTCTCCATGGAATGTGACAGCAACAGCTCGATAAGTTTGTGACAGTTTGAATGGTTATAACTTTTGATGCAGTACCCTTGATTTTCTCTGCAGGAAAACCCTATAATAGGTGGACACAAATAAGAACTTTGGAGACAGGCACCATGTCTTAGGAGCCAGCTGAGAGTTTTGGGTGCAAGGGAAGGGACACCTGTACACAGGTATATGTAAAATGTGCCACTATTAAGGTATGAACGTTTAGGAACAGTGGCTTCCAGACGCCTGGGCTTTTCCCATCCTGCTCTATATCATATTTTTCAATAAAAATGTTTATTCATACTTAGTAAGATAGTAAATTAGGTTGAAATAAGACACAAGTCCATCAAGTTCAACCTTTGCCTCATAACTCAGAGACATATTAATTATATCGTTTTCTTGTTACCATCTAATATTCTCTTAACTGTATCCATTGTCTCTGCCATAACCACATCCTTAGGCAAGAAATTCCATAATTTAACAGACCTTACTTTAAAAAAAACCTTGCTCTGCTGAAGTCTAAACCTCCTTTGCTTTAATCTCAAGGGCTGTTCCCTGGTCATTTGATCAGGCCTTGGAATACATAGCTCACCACAGAGATCCTTGTATTGACCTCTCATATACTTGTACAATGTGATAAGATCTCCTCTTAGTCGTCTTTTCTCTAGAGTAAAATAAACCAAGTTTGTCTTGTCGCTCCTCTTACGTCAAGTATTCATACTTTAAAGTTACTTTGAATAAACTTATGGTCTGCAAAAAAAGTGGCACAAATCACCACACACTACAGTAGGTACATAATACACTTGTGTGTAAATTTCTATGTCTGAAACAGGTTTAACCCCTTAAGGACCCTTGACGTACCAGGACCGTCACGGTCCTTGAACTACTCAAGGACCGATGACGGTCATGGTACGTCACATACTTTTTACTTACAGCGCTCTACCGGGAGCGCTGTAAGTAAAAATAGGGCCTGAAATAGACCGCTCCAAGATCGGAGCGATCTCTTTCAAGCCCCATAATGACGCGCCGATACACGTGACAGGTCACGTGTACCGGCGCGTCCAAGTGCGCCTATGCGGTCATTATGGGACGGAAATGTCCCATGACCGCCGGTCCTTAAGGGGTTAAAACATTTTTTATATATACCGTATATCTCTAGCAAAAAATATCATGCTTTATATTTCCAATGCATTCCCATAACTAACTCCTTCTAGTAAAATACAAATAAAAACATACAGTGAATTTACTTTCCTATTGTGAGAAAGCAGTGGAAACACAAAGCTATGGATTCTTACTCCCCTCCCCTGATTGCCTCTCCTTTCCCTATCACTTCCCAGCTCCCAAATGCCTCTCCTTTCCCGATCATTTCCCAGCTCCTGTGTTTCTCCTTTTGCCACCACTTCCCAGCTCCCGAGTGCCATTCCTGCCCCCACCACTTTACAGCTCCCGAGTGCCTCTCCTTTCCTTACCACTTCCCAGTTCCTGAGTGCCTCTCCTTTCCTTACCACTTCCCAGTTCCTGAGTGCCTCTCCTTTCCTTACCACTTCCCAGCTCTTGAATGCCTCTCCTTTCCCCATCACTTCCCAGCTCCTGAGTCCCTCTCCCCCAAGCTTCTAAGAGTCTCTCCTTCCTTCCTCTCTACCCAGAGTCTAAATATATATCTCCATTCTTCCTCTCCCAAGCTCCTGAATGTCTCTTTCCTCTCTCTCCCCAGCTCCTGAATGGCTCTTTCCTCTGTTCCCAGCTCTGAGTGTCTCTCCTTTGTTACTCTCTCACCAGTTTCTACACAACTCTCCATTCTCCCCCTCTTCAAAGCTCATGTACATACCGGTTCTCTCTCACTTGAGATCAGCTCTGTACTTTCCATTGTCATTACAAGAATGTCCAGTCAGAGATCATATCTGAGGAACAGTCTAAAGATGACGATACATCAATTCTGGAGCAAACCAAATGTACCATGGTGATGCAACAAAAAAAATCCCCAAATTCCAATTAAAGTTCACCTATCACCTTCAATTTTATTTACACATTTTAAAACTTCATACAAAACGGCCTATATGTATTGTTGACCAAAGCTCCAGTAGGTGTATATAGTTTAGGAGACATTTACACTTTTATTTCTAAAAAAAAGTGAAAGTGACCATTTCCTGGTACTGCACTGAGCATCATTAGCATATGAAACTTCACTGAGAACGTCATTACCATGAAAAGCTTCATTAGCATATGAAACATCACTAAAAAGCATATCAGTGGTACCCCAATTAGCATATAGTAACACGTATGAATATCTCTATGTGTACACTTGCTGGTCATTTGGTTAACTTGACATAAAGGCAGTTTTTAATGCAGTTTTCAAATATGCAAACTTGAATTAAGTTGAAATTCCGAATGGAGCTTTTAACCCTAGCATTCAAGGAATTACAGATCCCATTTAATCCATGGGATTTCTTTATAATTTCCCCTGTGCTACAGTTGGTTTCTCTTGAATTACTGCTCTGTACACCTAAATACTCCTAGCCATATTCATCAGTCTAAAGAGGTGCCATTTTGCAGGAAACCAAGATCACCAATCAGGAAGAAAAGAAAAATTTGTAAATTCCAGTTGACTTAAAGAGGAACAGTCTCCTCTTAAATAGTTTTTACCACATGTTTAGTTATTAAAGTAGTATTAAAAATGTGTTTTTTTTTCAATTTACATTCTTTTAAAGATATTTAATCTTCAAGCTGTGCCTTTCTGCTGAATCTTCGGCACAACTCATCCCAGTGATACTTAATTCTGCCCCCACCTCCCTCCTAGCTGCCCCAGGGAGTGTGTTCATGCTTCCCTTCAGTGTGGTGTGAATCACTTCTATTGTTACAGCAAGCTCTGATTAGCATTATATTGAGGTTGCAACCTCACTATAATGATAACCGGAGTTTGATATAATGCTCTGGGGCAGCTGTGAGGGAGGTGGGAGGAGAATTAAGTATCACTAGGAAGTCATGAAAAGCTGTGCCACAGATTCAGCGTGTGCCACATTACATGGAAGTGCACAGCTTGAAGAATAAATATCTTTAACCCCTTAAGGACCCATGACGGTCCTGGACCGCTATGGAATTCCGGGCTCCCCATGCGGCTCGGGGAGTCTGGAATCGGATTCTGGAAAAAAAAAAGAAAAAAGAAAAAAAAAGGTCCCTGGTCCTTAAGTGACCACACTGTGCATGCACGGCCGGTCCTTAAGGGGTTAAAAGTACGTAAATTAAACAAAACAAAAAACACGTTTACTAATAATACTTTAATAACCAAACATATGGTAAAAACTTTTTAAGGGGTTAATATTCCCATTTATATTGGATATTTAACCCCTTGAATGATTGAGAGGTCACTTGGTCAATTGGTTTACTACAATCAGTACACTTAAAGGGATAGTAATGTCTACAGTAAACTTTATCTCCGAGTCTTCAATAAGGTTTTTGTAACATGTTTCACTATGTTTAATTACTTACATGTTTGTAGTTCATAAGATATTCAAGCTGAAAGAATCCCCCTTCCTCCCCTTCTGGCCGCCTCCCCTTAGAGCTGCAATCCAGTCATGGGACTGGATGGATGCAGCAAGGGACAAACTTAAGACAGTAAGCATAAGGAAATCTCCGCCCCTCTTGATGAAGGAAGGCAGGATTTTCCTTTGCTGACTGAAGATTGTCCCTCGCTGCATCCGTCCGGACCAGACTAAGAGTCAGCGTGATGTGGCCATAAGGGGAGGGAGGGGGATCTCTTCAGCTTTAATATCTTATGAAATACAAACACACACATAGCGAGATATGTTATAAAAACCTTATTGAAGACTCGGAGACCAAGTTTAATGTAGACATTACTATCCCTTTAAAACGCTGCTTTACACCACTTACTACAATCAATTACTATTCTGCAGCAAACAAACGTAAGGATTTTATATAATTTTCTCTCAACACTTAATTTAGGAGAAACAAAAAACAAAAGTGCTAAAACAGAAAAATAAATAATATCAGGCCAGTAAAATGCATCTAATTACTTTTCTCCATTATTGGGTATTGATTTAACCCTTCGAGTGCCAGAGGGGTATGCAACGCATTGCGTTGCGTATCCCTCTGGCACTCGAAGGGTTAAAATAAAACCTGTAAGTGAGCTGAATGTAAAATGAAGGTATATGATTATCAGTGTTTGATGATTGTAGAAAACTCTATGTAATTCCTCATTCAATCACTGTCTGAATTTCTACAGAGAGCTCCCTTGAGATTTACTACTGAAAACACACATTTTGAAAAATAATTATTTGCCCTCTTGCTTGATAGAGAGGTCTCTAAAAGGGAACCAGAGTTCCTTAAATGTTAAAGCGAGCTTTCAGGAATATTAAAGTGCCCCCCAAATCATTTTTCACATAGCGTTAAGCATATCAATACTTGTATTATCCTTATTAAAGGGATAGTAATGTTTCATAATAAAAGCAGCTCTAATTAATCATCATAGTATTTGGACTTTGAAGAGTGTTATATCAATACTATCAGAGTTGTAGTTCAAGAGTAATTCAATGATAAAGTATCCCTCTCCCGCCCCTTTTACTGATGTAACACTGCTCAGCCAGAGCAGAAGGGAGGTGCCCAGGTAGACTGCAGAGAGGGACAATCTTCAGTTAAGATAAGGGAAAAACCTGTCAAGGGGGGCAGGGCTCTCATTGTTCTCATAGGAAGAAGATTGTCCCCTGCTGTTATCTGTCTGGTCTATGGACTGGATTCCACATCTGAGAAGAGATGGCTTACACTAGGTAAAAGGGGCGGGAGAGGAAACTTTGCTTGTGAATATCTCTCAAACCATAAAGGTTTGAGAGATAAGACTTATATCGTTCTTCATATTTTTTTTAATGCCTACAAAATAAAATAAATATAAAATGAAGTAAAAAAAGGTTAAATTCAAACAATCAGAAACTGCGCTAATACATTCTGAATGAAAGATATCCCAAGAATGGGAACTCCCTTGTTTATCTCATTATGGAAATGCCCTACAAAATACATATTTTTTCATAATGAGGCATTACTGTTCCTTTTAACCATTGGATACCCCTCTGGCACTCAAAGAGTTAATCATTTAAGGGCACACACATTGTTTCCGGCATATCGTGCTTAACCCATTGAGGGTCAGAGAGGTGGCACTCGGTTAAAGGGATAGTAACATTTCACAAAAACAAACAAAAACAAAATAAAAAAACAGTACCAATTAACCCCTTCGTGACCGCGGTCCTGGGAAGTAACCTTCCTTTCAGGAGCGCTTTCAAGATTCCGATGTGCCAGTACACGTGACTTGTTATGTGTACCGGCATGCAGCGCTGGGGACAGAGAGACCGCTCCAGTCTTGGAGCGGTCAATTTCACTCCCTGTTTTTACTTACAGCGCTCCCGGAGGAGCGCCGTAAGTAAAATGTACGCGACGTGCTATGACCATCACCGGTCCTTAACGCAAAAACCAAGTGATGGTCACAGCATGGCATGCGGTCATTAAGGGGTTAATCTTCATAGTATTTGGGCCATGGAGAGTGCTATTTCAATATACTGTCAGAGTTGTAGTACAAGAGTAATTGAATGATAAAGTATCCCCCTCCCGTCCCTTTTACTGATGTAACACTGCTCACCTCAGAGCAGCAAGACTGTCCGGATGGATCACAGAGAGGGACAATCTTCAGTGATCATAAGGAAAAACCTGTCAAGGGGGACAGTGTTTTCCTTATGGTCACAATAAGAAGACTGTCCATTGCTGTGATCTGTCCAGTCAAGAGACCAGATTCCACATCTGAGGTGAGCAGTGTTACATCAGTAAAAGGGGCGGGAGGGGGATACTTTATCATTCAATAACTCTTGTACTACAACTCTGACAGTATTGAAATAACACTCTCTAAGGCACAAATACTATGAAGATTAATTGGAGCTGCTGTTATTATGAAACATTACTATGCCTTTACGCATACCAAATCAAGCACATAATAAGTCTCTCATATTTAATCCCATTAGGACACTGATCGAGTTTAAAAGCCTTCTTTGTTTAAAACCTATTAAGATATTATTTTTGAAGATGAACCATAAAATGAGCCAGTCAGTTCTCCTGGGGCAATTAGGTAGATTTTTTGTCAGAACTTGTTCAAGAAATCACATAAAAATGTCTTTTTTTTTTTTTTTAAACAAATTCTTTTAACCCGCTGAGTGCCAAAGGGGAGTGAATTGCAGTGCTCTGCACTATGCTGCAGACCTTCTGGCACACGAATGATTAAATAAATTTATGAGAAATAGTGAACATATAATATATAGTGAATGTATAAGTCTAGATATGTTCAGCCCTCCCCACCCCTTCTTCCTCCTTGGAATTCTGTTGAAAAATACAAATAAAGATTATATTAAAAGAGAAAAAATATATTTAAATGGGGCGTTTAGCACACTGAATGCTAGTCTGGTCTGAACACATTGTGAAGCTTTTAGTGTGTGCAGTGTGTACTGTGTGTATGTGTAGTGCATTCAGTGTGTGCTGCTTCCCGTGTATGTGTGTAGTGTGTAATGTGTATGTATGTGTGCATATGGTGTGTACTGATGCACTGTTCTCCTCCCCTAGTACTACCTTCCTGTCTTATCCCTACATTACCTCCCCACTCACTGACACTGCTCAGGAATGCATTACCCACCTCCCCTAGCATTGACTTACTGTCTTACCCCTACATTACCTCCCCACTCACTGACACTACTCAGCAATGCATTACCCACCTCCTCTAGCACTGACTTACTATCTTACCCCTAAATTACCTCTCCACTCACTGACACTACTCAGCAATGCATTACCCACCTCCTCTAGCACTGACTTACTGTCTTACCCCTACATTACCTCTTCACTCACTGACACTACTCAGCAATGCATTACCCACCTCCTCTAGCACTGACTTACTGTCTTACCCCTACATTACCTCCCCCACTCACTGACACTGCTTAATAATGTATTACCCACCTCCCCTAGCACTGATGTCCTGTCTTATCCCTACATTACCTCCCCACTCCCCCCTATCACCTCCCCACTCATTGACACTGCTCAGCAATGCATTATCCACCTCCCCTATCACTGACTTACTGTCGTATCCCTACATTACCTCCCCACTCACTGACACTGCTCAGCAATGCATTACCCACCTCCCCTAGCACTGACTTACTGTCGTATCCCTACATTACCTCCCCACTCACTGACACTACTCAGCAATGCATTACCCACCTCCTCTAGCACTGACTTACTATCTTACCCCTAAATTACCTCTCCACTCACTGACACTACTCAGCAATGCATTACCCACCTCCTCTAGCACTGACTTACTGTCTTACCCCTACATTACCTCCCCACTCATTGACACTGCTCAGCAATGCATTACCCACCTCCCCTAGCACTGACTTACTGTCGTATCCCTACATTACCTCCCCACTCACTGACACTGCTTAGCAATGCATTACCCACCTCCCCTAGCACTGACTTACTGTCTTATCCCTATATTACCTCCCCACTCACTAACACAGTTTTGAAATGCATTTTCCACCTCCCTTATTACTGTAAGGGTTAAGTATCAGTGTTGTGGAGAGGTGATACAGGGGTAATATGGGAAATGTCTGCATGGCATGTCTTAATTACCATAATATATACATCTAAAAAACTCAAAAATCAGGTTTCTACATAAAAATGGCTAATATACCATATAACTGATTTTGAAAGCTCTTTCAAAATCCCCACACTTATTTTTAGGAAATAGTGTCCCTTTAGGAAAGAAAGAGATATGCCCTTTTAGGTGGCTAAATTAGCTAGCTTTTGATAGAATAGCCTGTGTTAAAGTAAATGTATAAATAACATGGATGGGGCTGTTTTAATGTAGACCAGTGATTCTCAACCAGGGTGCCGTGGCACGACTTCACCTCAGGGTGCCCCACATTTTAAAGGCACAGTAATGTCCCATTAAAATGTTTTATCCTTTTATACAGCAGAAGAAAATAAGCAGAATGGTGCAAACCCTATCTCTCAAGCCGCTATGGTTTGAGAGATATTTGCACTGAAAGCTCTCCCCTCTTTTCCTTTCTCCTGTAAAGCTGACAGCAGGAGATTCGAGTCGTACGACTCGAAGAGGCTCTGCAGCAGAGCCGAAATCGCGGTGCTGCAAAATAATTACTTTCTTGGAAAGGTCTACAGTGTACCTGGTTTGCAAGCGCACTTTGTAGACATTTCCAATGAAGTAATTCTTTGCAATGCCGCAATTTCGGCTCTAATGCAGAGCCACCAGCTGGTCCTGCTGTCAGCTGGACCCTGACATCAGGAGAAGGAGAGAGAAGGGCGAACTCTCAGTGTGAATATCTCTCAAACCATAGCGGTTTGAGAGACGGGGTTTGCACCGTTCTTCTTAATTTCTTCTGCTCTACAAAAATATAAAACATTTTTATGCGACATTACAGTCCCTCTAAATAAAGATTAATAGAAATTGTTCTGCACAATATGTTCAGTTTTGTTACTATGATTGTAAGACCTAATAATAATTGTATATTTATGTATTGTACCCTTCGTTATGCCATTGATAAATTACATTAAATATGTTAGGGTGCCCCGAAAGTTCTAAATTGTGTGTTAGGGGTGCCCCAAACAAAAAAAGATTGAGAACCACTGATGTAGACAATAAAAACGTGCCTTATAGTGAGTGGCATTCACAACCAGGAAATAGGATACAATCATTTTATGTAATGTTTGCACTTTATTTCCTGCTTAATGTAGGATTACTCTGTTGTGTGCCAAGCCTCAGTTCTAAGTTATTTAATCTTTGCGCAGCAGAGGGGTATGTACCACATTGCAGAGGAATACGTTGCATACCCCTCTGGTATTCAAAGGGTTAAAAAGCAGACTGTAGCCCAGTAAATGGGCAGAAAGAATTATTTCCTTCTGTCCAATTTTACCTCCTCAGTGTGGGGAACCAGCCAAATCTATTACAAGTCTGTACAGTATGTTATTACACTCCGGGAGGTCTTCTACAACAAAATTAAATTACAATCTATAGCACAGGTAAGCAAAAAGATATGATACTTGCACTGTGCACCCCCCAGGTGATCAACTGATTAATCAAGCTTATGTATGGCCTTCTGTAGAACAATCTAAGAGGAACAGATTGTGAAAGATCCCCAGCAGCCATTGAATGTCGCAGCCTTACAGTGTGTATATATATATATATATATATATATATATATATATATACACACACACACACGCACATATACATACACACACATATATACACTATGCTATGCTGCAGCCATTGTCTATCTATTCCAAGATCAATGTTTTGGCCAGGCACAGCTGACCTTTGTCAAGACCAGCTGTGTCCGACCAAAACGTTGATCTTGGAATAAATGATTATCTTCTTTATTACAAGCCCTGTGAGTGCTGTGGTCTCCTTTTATATATATATCCTAGTTGAAGCGCCCATGTACATGGGCCACAGTGCCACCCAGCAACGGCCGTGGTACAGTCATGCACAGTAGAGACTGCCCACACCGCGGCTGATAACGGAGCTCCGAATTCAGACCGTAGTCCTATCTGTGCACGACTATGGTCTGAATTTGGAGAGCCCCGCTCCGTTATCAGCCGCAGCGCGGTTAGTCTGTACTGCAAATGAATGCAGCTCACACAGTCGTCTGTACTGCGCATGACAGCTTCTGACAAACATACATTTAGCGAATTATTATATAGTATACATATATATTTATATAATTTAACAGTTTTCTTTCACTGACTGCTCCTCCCTGAGGCGGCAGGGGGGCCGAGTGTGCCTGCACCCAGTAAATTGCCAGGGGGCAGTGGTTTTGACAGGAGTTACAGGAGGGCAAACCACCCCCTGCCCACTCCTGTCAAAATTGCACCCTCCATATTATAAAACAGTGTATCACAGTACAATAACGCACAGGACTTACCTGATAGGGACACGGAATGTGATATTCTCTGCAACGCTCCTGTATCCAAGTGGTCTCCCACACCCCTCTATAAGCTTGCTCATAAAAATAGCAGCCAATCACCACCAACAGGGGCACGAGATAGAGGACACTAAACACGCCAATGCGGATCATGAATTTCACAAGTTTGTCTTGGTTCTCCTTCTCCAAGGGGATTTCAATCCGGACCCGGTTCAAGGAGATAATCCCAGCCAGCAAGAGGGAGACGCCAACCACAACATCCAGGCAGAGAGGGGCGAGGACAAAATATCTTAAGGCATGCACATCGTAGAGGCCAACGAAACACACGCCACTTATGTTGTCTCCTTCGATTTTGTTCATGGCGAGAAGGATGATAGTTAGGGTCCCCGGGATGCCCCATGCACTGGCATGGAACAACAGTGCTTTCTTTTCAATTGCTTCGCTACCCCATTTTGGGACAGCAGCTAAGAACCAAGTGATTGTGAGGATGACCCACCAAACGCTGCCAGCCATGGTAAAAAAGTACAGCACCATAAAGAGCATCGTGCAGGCTTTATTATGAGATCCCTGGGTCACCGTCGACGCTTTGTACTGGCCAGGGCTGGGAGCATTGCAGGCCACACGGTCCTCTAGTAAAAACCCAATGAAGAAAATCAATGACACCATCATGTAGCAGACAGCATAGAATATGATTGGTCTCTCAGGGTAACGGAACCTCGTCACGTCAATAAGAAACGTCAAGAAGGTAAACAGGGTGGCCGAAAGGCAAACTATAGAAATTACTCCAATGAAGTATCGAGCAAATGAGAGTTCTTCTCTCCGAAAATACATATGTGGGCAGGGCGGGGAGCAATCATGTACTCCCAAAAAGGAGTAACCTAAATCAGGGTCAATTTTTAATTCCCTTGGACACCAGAAGCCATAATCCCTCTGCACTGCTAATGGAGTGTCTTCTTTATTTTCTCCAGAGAGGCTGATGTCTACTACACGAGGGTACGGCTCGTCACAGTCAGGAAACCTAAATAAAAGAAGAAATTATTATTAACTAGCAAACAGAGACTGGCATTTGTGGTCTCGATCAGTCCCTGCCTAATCT
Source organism: Rhinophrynus dorsalis (assembly GCA_037306005.1). Lineage (NCBI taxonomy): Eukaryota > Metazoa > Chordata > Amphibia > Anura > Rhinophrynidae > Rhinophrynus > Rhinophrynus dorsalis. The sequence goes on from CM074720.1 coordinate 540,990,686, forward strand.
TCTCAAGTAGCACCAGCAAGTCTTCTGTGCTACTCCTTCTCAGTCAAAATGATCCATCTGTCCATTAACCCTTTGTGTCACGCTTACCACACTGATTCTCTCCACTGTCATAACTTTAGCTCCCTGCCACTGGCCTATTCCTATGGCTCCCTTGGCCATCTTATTCTGCCCCCAGTGTATTCCTAAACCCCATATCCCACTAGCCCCATTCTTGTGCAGCGCTGCAGTGCTTTCACATCACCATTCATACATCCCTCACTCCTCATTGACTGTAATATAGGAGTGTGTGTGTGGAGCAGGGGTGTTCATCATGTGGCTGTCCAGCAGTTACTGGATTACAACTCCCTTCATCCTCTGCAGCTTATCGTATACTATACTCTCCACTACTGTTCACTACAGTCATTAAACACACACACACACACACACAAAAACTTTTAAATGTTCATCAGTGATCAAGGGTATTTGATAAGCTATTTAAAGGAGAACTCACACCTCCCAATAATTACCCCCACGTACGTTACTATAGCCAGAAAATCCTGGGAATTTTACCCTGATATTGTTGTTCAAGAGATAACATCTTCATTCAGTTCTGATGTTATTTCCATGGGGGCGGACATGACAGTTGCTGCCATGAGCCTAATTAACCCTTTAAGAACCAGAGGGGTGTGCAACTCAATGAAAAGAATTGAGTTAAAATGACCATGTGGGGACTTTACATGTGAATATCTAGCAAACCATAGCTGTCTGAGAGATAGGATTTGTGGCATATAATTTATTTTTTTAACCTCTACAAAACTACAAGCATTTTTATGGGACATTACTGACCCTTTAATATTTTCTTCCATAAGTAAACTAAATTGTAGCAGCCATATTAGTACAGCTGTAGAAAAGAAAAAAATATGAGTATATTAGGATCTGATAATACCTGTAGTATTTGGACTAACAATTTATATTTCGAGAGAAGCTTTCAAGTGATCAATTCCCCTTCTTTGGGTTAAGTAGAACCTGGCCATATGCACAAAAAACAGGAGGACTAATTGTGGCTCAAACCAACTTGCTCCGCAATGCTTGGGAGACCTCTCGAGCAATCAAAGGGTTCAAAGCCCCCACTTAAAGGGATAGTAATGTCCCACAAAAATATTTTTCAAATTGTCTACCTTAAAAAGTTGAGCACAGCACAAAATACTGTAGCTCTCAAACCGCTATGGTTTGAGAGATGCATGCATTTAAAGTTCGTGATTTCCTGCTGTCAACTGTAAAGCTGTCAGCAGGAGATCCATGTCGGCCGACACAGAGGCTCTGCAGCAGAGCCGCAATCGCAATACTTACAATGAATTGGTTTGCAAGCACACTTTTTGGACCATTCCAATGAGGCAATTCATTGTAAATAACGTGATTGCGGCTCTACTGCAGAGCCTTCGCGTCTGCCGACATGGATCTCCTGTGGACAGCTTTACAGCTGACAGCAGGCGATCACGAACTTTAAATGCCTGTATCTCTCAATCCATAGTGGTTTGAAAGATAAGGTTTTTGTGCTGTGCTCAACTTTTTAAGGACTACAATTTGAAAAATATTTTTTGTGGGACATTACCATCCCTTTAAAGCAATGGGAACTGTGGTAATTATAGTATGTGTGGGTGTGTGTGATCACTGTTATATAGTAGAAACATGTGCCTCTCACATAGCCGCATACAGTCCAGGATTTAAGGATATACTATATTATCACATGTGTGTTTACTCCAGCGATGAGCAGAAATATAACGAATATAACGAATTTTGGAACCACAAAAAAAAAAAATTCTAGGAGCCAGCTGAGAGTTTTAAGAGTCAGTGTAGGGGGATCAAGTAAACATTTGTATAGAAAATGCCACACACATTTAGGAGCCAGAAGTGACATTTTAAGAGCTCATGGGATTTTTTCACCCCTGGTTTAATAAGTGACATTCATTATGATCAACCCACATGTGCTCAAGGAGGAGAAGGTTTTAACCCTTTCACTGCCAGATGCCAAATGGATTGATGTGGCAAGCTTCTCAGCAATCCAGTGTCAGTGTGAACGATCTGCACGGTGATCCCATAGGTCATCCTGCAGACAAGAACTGCTAATATTCCTGTGTTCCGCTTTGAATTAATGAAAGTTTCTGCAAGCAAAATTGCCAATGCAAACAGCACAGTCCAAACCAATAGGGTGCAATCTGCTGTGTATAGAGCAACAGAAAATGCCTGTGAGATCTAAACCTAAAGGCAACAAAAGGCTACGTTAAATTCTGTGGTATTCTCCTCCAGTGTTCTGTGCTTTCAATGACCTTGAGTGCCCCGCGTACTAATGACCTGTAGACAATGTGATTTATATCTGCCTCCTCTCCTCCCATCCTCCTCCTCCTACACTCAATTATTTTCCAAGATAGAGGGGAGACAGGTGGAATTCAATGTATTATTATTATCATGAACAAAAATATTCAACACTTAGAAGCCAAAGGATTTCTTTTTAGGAGCCAGTACATGTATATAAATGTATATAAATTATCTCCTAAAATTTAGAAGCCAGAAGTAATATTTTAGAAGCCTCTGCTCCCAGGATCCTGAGATTTTTCTTCCCCCAATTATTATCATCCTATATAAAAATTCCCTAAGGATGTTTGTCAGAAGCCGTCATGCACAGTAGAGACTGCCCGCTCCGCGGCTGATACGGAGCGGGATGCTCCGAATTGAGACCGTAGTCCTCTCTGCGCACCTTTATGGGACTACAGTCTGAATTCGGAGGGCCCCACTCCGTATCAGTCGCGGCGTGTTTTGCCAGTCAGTACTGTGAATGACTGCAGCGCGGCCACTGACAAGACAGGATCCGGATGGTTGTTGGGTGGCACTGTGGGCCGTGTAAACAGGCTCTTCAAATAGTACATTAATAAAGCACCAGCATATTCCACAGCGCTGTACAATTAGAGAACTCATTACAATCACATGGCACACATAACCAACTGGTACAAATGGTGGAGAGGGTCCTGTGTGTGTGAGAGGTTACAATCCAGAGATTAGGAAATTCCACTAAAAATTAAAACTGGAAAACTACAATAATGGAATTAAATAATCCATTTACCCTTTACATGCTAGACGATTCCAACGTATTGACACGCAATGCGAGGACATCTGTAGCATCCAAAAAGTTAACCCCTTAGAGACTGGCCACGCGCGCACGTGGCCGGCACTTATTTAATGCCCGTCGAACATTTTTTTAATTTTTAAAATGATTTCCGGGATGTACATGTACGTTCTCTGTCCACCTGGGATATCCGCTCGGGACGTGCATGTACGTCCTTGGACGGTAAGAGGTTAAAAATGGTATTCACTTGATATAAAGCAAGGATGTTACATAGTTCATTAGGGCCCTCTGATCCTTCTGTTCTCCGCATCTGATTGTACAATTTAATATTTCTTCTGTATGTCTATTCCCAATTGTACAGCGCTGCAGAATTATAAATAAAGAATAATAATAATTAACCTCTTAACCCTTTGAGTGAAACGCAATGCATTGGATGCATCTCTAGCACTCAAAGGCTTAGTAATGACTTATATTAATAAACAGTAATATAGTAGATATTAAGAAAATAAATCAATAGAGGCCAGTCCGATCTCTCAGACCTTTATGGTTTGAGAGATATAAAGTCTTAAAGTTCCCCCCTCCCTGATGTCAGCTGTAAAGCTGACAGAATTAGATTTGGGTAGCGTGACTAGAGGCGGCTCTTCAGCAGAGCCGAAATACCGCAATCTAAAAAGAAATACTTCACTGGAATGGTCTACAAAGTGTGCTTACAAAAAAGGCTCACTTTGTAGACTGTTCCAATTAAGTATTTCTTTTTAGATTTCCGTATTTGGGCTCTGTTGAAGAGCCGTCTTGAGTCACGCTACCCGAATCTTTGAATATATTTGCATAGCTGGGAACTCTCCAGATTTGCCTGGAGAATCGGGTTTTTGCTGTGGATTACTGGGTCTCCGGGCCAGAGGCTGATTCTCCAGATGTGGGGCTTTCTGTTCCTTCCCAGTCTGTTCCTCCCGTTTCCCTCCCACTTCTCCTTCATCACCCAGCTTCTCATACTTTTTCACATGTCCATTAAGCCTCGTCCCCACTTGTGATTAACGTCAAAAAAGGGGCAGGCTTAATCACGTAATTTATCTCCCCCACTGGCACCACAGGACTCCCCTCCGGGAAGTCCACAAGACAAGGTGTTCCCAGGTATGTATATTTGTAATAATAGTAATCCTATCCCCCTTAGACATCTTTTCTAATATAAACAAACCCAGTTTGGCTAGTCTCTCCTTGTAACTAAAATCTAATCCATACATCAGTATTGCTGCACATCTCTGTTACTATTTCTGACAAGCAAGTTCGAACATTGTTAAATGTTAATTTCAGTTACAGTTAATTGTCCTCTAGTTCTTGCCAAAAGCTTTACAATATTTTCCATTATTATTATTACCATTTATACATAAAGGTGCCAAAACATTTCCCAGTGTTGTACAATTTTGGTGTAATCATTCTGAACTGAAGGGCATCTATCAACTTGATCAAGTCTTTTCCTATGGAAGAAGACTTATTCTATGGCCAGGTACTAGCATGTAAAAGTAAGCCGCTCCAAGATAAGTGGCAAAAAGGGATTCATAAAAGGAAAGTATGATAAAATTTGGAAAGATTATATATTTTGCAGAATTTATCCTGCTGCCGAAAGATGCTTTAGTCAACAGTTATTACAGTGTAAACTTGCTTTTTGCTTCTTTACAGTTGAGGAAAGCATAACTATCTCCTGACTGTTCTTCCATAAATTAAATGAACCACAGAAGCACAGTGGAACAAGCCTACGTAGGAATATAAGTGAAGATTTAGAGGGGGAAAAAAAAAAAAAAAAAAGTGTTCTTTTTCATTTTTGCAAACTGATCCTTAAAGGGATAGTAATGTTTCACAATAAATGCAGCTCCAATTAATCTTCATAGTATTTGGGCCATGGACAGTGTTATATCAATACTGTCAGAGTTGTAGTTCAAGAGTAATTGAATGATAAAGTATCCCCCTCCCGTCCCTTTTACTGATGTAACACTGCTCACCTCAGAGCAGCAAGACTGTCTGGATAGATCACAGAGAAGGACAATCGTCAGTGAGCATAAGGAAAAACCTGTCAGGGGGCAGGGTTTATGATCACAGTAAGAAGATTGTCCCTTGCTGTGATCTGTCCAGTCCCAGGAGCAGATTCCACATCTGAGGGGAGGTGTCTTACACTAGGTAAAAGGGGCGGGAGGGGGATACTTTATCATTCAATTACTCTTGTACTACAACTCTGACAGTACTGAAATAACACTCTCCATGGTCCAAATACTATGAAGATTAATTGGAGCTGCTGTTTTGGTAAAACATTGCCATCTCTTTAAAATGTCATTATTCCTTATTATGAGTCTTGGTATTCTAGTATTCTAGGTACATTTATAAATGTGGTAACTGCAAAAGTAACAAAAGATCAAACATGGGCTTAATTAGTTGATTCAAATTCTGTCGCTAAATTGTCGCAAATAGCTAAAGGTTTCTTTATAAATTTGCTGTCCCACGTTTTACAAACTTCCTTACTCCATTTGTATTTTAACCCTTTGAGCTCCAGAGGGGTACAGAACGCATTGCTTTGTTCCGTACCCCTCTGGCACTCAAAGGGTTAAAGCGTACTACGTGGCATTATATCTTCCTAAACTGTTGGTAATACCTTTAGTAATATCAGCGACGACCTTACGGCAATTTTAACACGTCTTTTCGATTAACTGCACTTTTATAAATCTTCCCCAATATTCAATTGAGCATGCTAAAGAAGACTGCAATGCATGGATTTCTCCTGCTATGACTTCCCTCTCCACCGTGTGTAGTAACAGACCGGCCTTCAGCTCTGTCCTCTGAAAACCTCACACTTCTTGACTTAATTCTACGTTTGACTGCAATGTAGCAGGGAAATCCACTGAATGTATCCAAGCTTTTCACACCTATCTGAGAGGGACCATTCCTGCTTTTAGGCACATCTGGATGTACAATGTCAGTGTATCACTGCTCTGCTATCTCCAGAATATGCATATGTATTCAGCGGTGCTCATACCTGGGAACCTTTGAAATGAGCTCACCCTGAGTTCTTTGAATTATTAACCCTTAATGCTCCCAACAAAGTGGATTCTAGGTGCTATATCAACGTTTGCTTTAACACAGAGATGATCCTTTAACATGCTACAGTTCTGAAATATCACATCTTGCACACGCACAAGACAAACAGGGCTTCTCTTCTACCTTTCTGGTAGAAATGTCCCTAGTTTGGACATTAAAGGGATAGTAATGTTTCACAATAAAAGCAGCTCCAATTAATCCTCATAGTATTTGGGACATGGAGAGTCTTATTTCAATACCATCAGAGTTGTAGTTCAAGAGTAACTGAATGGTTAAGTATCCTCTCCCGTCTCTTTTACTGATGTAACACTGCTCACCTCAGAGCAGCAAGACTGTCCGGATGGATCACAGAGAGGGACACTCTTCAGTGATCATAAGGAAAAACCCGTTAACGGAGGGCAGGGTTTTCCTTATGATAATTAGGCATCTAATGATAAGCTTAAAGGGATAGTAATACTTTGTTTTATCTTTATTTTATTTTGTAGGCATTAAAAAAAACACGAAGAACGATAGAAGTCTTATCTCTCAAACCTTTATGGTTTGAGAGATATTCACAAGCAAAGTTTCCCCTCCCGCCCCTTTTACCTGGTGTAAGCCATCTCTTCTCAGATGTGGAATCCAGTCCATAGACCAGACAGATAACAGAAGGGGACAATCTTCTTCCTATGAGAACAATGAAAGCCCTGCCCCCCTTGACAAGTTTTTCAGGTTTTTCCCTTATCTTAATTGAAGATTGTCCCTCTCTGCAGTCTACCTGGGCACCTCCCTTCTGATCTGGCTGAGCAGTGTTACATCAGTAAAAGGGGCGGGAGGGGGATACTTTGTCATTGAATTACTCTTGAACTACAACTACAGAATTGAAATAACACTCTCCAAAGTCCAAATACTATGATGATTAATTAGAGCTGTTTTTATTATGAAACATTACTATCCCTTTAACAATCAAACAGTTATGTAGAACAAAGATGGCGTTAGACAAAAATCCTACCTCAGCCGACAGTGACGTCCAGAAAACAGCGCAAACATCTTTGCTTACAGACATCTGCGCGCCTGTGCAATCAGTCCCGGTCTCCTCTAGGAGGCGTTGCTTGGTACCTTAAGATACCGGAAGAGTCTGACGGCGCAGCAGCGCAGATGCTTGTAGAGACCTGTTGCCTGGCAGTCAGTGTTGGCTGAGGAAGGATTTCTGACTAACGAGGTCTTTATTCTGCATAACAGATTGTTAAGCTTATCGCTTGACTCCTAAGAAGGTGGAGTGGACTTTAGTTGGGGTGATAGTTCCCCTTTAATGGGTTAGTAATGTTGTATAGAAATAAAAGGCAATATTGTAGCTCTTCAAAAAATAAGTTCATCGATGCCACTCCTATCTCTCAAACCTTTATGGTCTGAGAGATATAAGGTGATAAAGTTCCCCCTCACTAATGTCGGCTGTAAAGCTGACAGCAGCAGATTTGTGTCGGCCGACTTGAGACGGCTCTTCAACAGAGCCGAGATACCGCAATCTACAAATAAATACTTCATTGCAATGGTCTACAAAGTGTGCTTGCAAACCAGGCACACTTTGTAGACCGTTCCAATGAAGTATTTCTTTGTAGACTGCGGTATATGGGCTCTGCTGAAGAGCTGCCTCGAGTTGGCCGACACAGATCTGCTGCTGTCAGCTTTACAGCCGACATCAGTGAGGGAGAAACTTTATCAGCTTATATCTCTCAGACCATAAAGGTTTGAGAGATCGGAGTGGCATCGATGGACTTATTTTTTTAATAGCTACAATATTGCCTTTTATTTCTATACAACATTACTAACCCATTAAAGTGCAGCTCCAAGTCTTCTTTATTTTTTTTTTTTTTTTTTAACATGTAGTGCTATATTTAATTAATACAGTGTTGTAGTTCTAGCGATCTTCAAGCCAAAAAGGATCGCCCTCCCGCTCCTTTCCCCACATCACGTTGCCTCTCAGTCTGGAGCGCGGAGAGGGTACAATATTCATTAAGCAGATCTGGAATCCGGTTGTGGCAGATCTGATGGGAGGCGGCCAGAAGGGGCGGGAAGGGGATCCTTTTGGCTTGAATAGAGCTTCAACTACAACATTGTAAGTAAGTAAATTTAGCACTACAGGTTTAAAAAAATAAAATAAATAAAGAAGACTTGGAGCTTTAATAGAAATATTAATAGAAATATTACTATCCCTTTAAGTTTGCAAATGTATAATATTTGTGAGAAGCTCCCTACAAGTAAACTAATTAAAATACTACAAAAGGCTTCATTTTAATGCTGATTACACGGGCACAAGAAATGCAGTGCTAAGCACCCTATAATGTACAATATTGCTGTTTACTGAGCAATTGACACTGGCGATTATGCCACCTCCTGTGTAGCCCAAACACAACTTGCTAAACGCTTCTCACCGGCTACATTCCATCTCTTCGGGCCAAGACACACCAAACATCTCCATCAGCTTGTAACACTCATTGTAAGCTCTTTGGCACAGCCTGCGGCACGGCAAGGTAACACGACCGTATTCTGTGCAAACCGGCGCATACAGAGCACAGAGGAATGGGCGGAAATCACGGGAACATTCCAAATTCACCATGGGGTGGAAAGGCTGCAATAGAGGAGAAGAGAAAAAGTGTTAGTTTACATTCCACTTAGTGCTCCTGTCTACAGTATGTAAAACCATTTGAGTGTCAGAGGGGCGTGCAATGCATTACAGAATGAATTGCAGAGCTATGAGCAGCACACCCCGCTGGCATTCAAAGGGTTAAAGGAATAGGAAGAGTACTTTATTAATGTATTTTAGCTTGGTTTTCTTTAACCCCTTAAAGACAAATGACTTACCAGGTACGTCCAGCAGAAACTGTCACTTAGTGACAGAGGACGTACCTTGCAAGTCCCGTAAGTCCGGGTCTCCATGCGGCTGCACGCCGCTCTGAGACTCCGGACTCATTTGAAAGAGAAAAAAAAAAAAAATGTTGCACGGGTGTTAAAGTGACAACCGCGTACGAACGCGACTGTCACTAAGAGGTTAAAGCAGCAGTAACTTTTGTTTTTATAAGGGTTTTCCTGATGAGAAAACCAGGATACTGTGATTGCAATGTGATTTTTCATTCAAAAGTAATTACAATTAAAAAATTATTTTTTAACCCTTTGTTTGTCAGAGGTGTATCCAACATATTGCTTCGAAATGTGTTTGATTACCTTCTGGCACTCAAAAGGTTACTTATGCTGTTAGCAACAGCTCAATCTGGTGTCCAAAAGTCAAAATGTGTTATAATGCACTCTGTGAGAAAGCTTGAGTCACAGACTATGGCTCTCCATAGGAAGTGATAGGAACTGCGCCACCCGGTGCTCCAAATAGAAAATTGCAGTTTAAAAGTGGACCTGCCAGCCTAAGACATGTTTAGTTCGAGAATTAAAATATTGCCTATATATTGTTCTAGTCATTTCTCTGTAAAATAAATAGTTTTGGAGAAAATAGCCTTTGTGTTGCTGGAACAATGCGGCACTTTACAGCAATTCCTGGCACAGTATGCTAATTAGTTATGTTTTCAGTCAACTGTGCTAATAGAAATGTCCCAGTGTGTGGGCTCTTCCTGGATTCATTCATAGCACAGTGTGGTAATATACTGGTCCAGAACATGCTAATTAGCATGATTTGTCAGACTGTGCCAACAAACAAATGTCAATTTCTCAAAAAACGATTATATTACAAATAGCTAGAACATCATACAGGCAGTTTTTAATTCTATTTCTACATAACTGCAGTTATATTAAGGCAACTGGTCTATTTTATGTTATTCTTAACCCCTTAAATGGATAGTAATGTTTCATAATAAAAGCAGCTCCAATTAATCTTCATAGTGTTTGGGCCATGGAGAGTGTTATTTCAATACTGTCAGAGTTGTAGTTCAAGAGTAGTTGAATGATAAAGTATCCCTCTCCCATCCCCTTTTACTGATGTAACACTGCTCACCTCAGAGCAGCAAGGCTGTCCAGATGGATCGCAGAGAGGGACAATCTTCAATTAAGAGAAGGGAAAAAGCTGAAAAACCTGTCAACGGGGGGCAGGGTTTCATTGTTCTCACAGTAAGAAGATTGTCTCTTGCTGTGATCTGTCCGGTCAAGAGACCAGATTCCACATCTGAGGGGAGGTGACTTACACTAGGTAAAAGGGGCATGAGGGGGATACTTTATCATTCAATTACTCTTGTACTACAACTCTGACAGTATTGAAATAACATTCTCCATGGCCCAAACACTATGATGATTAATTGGAGCTGCTGTTTTTGTGAAACATTACTATCTCTTTAAGGACCCTGGTATGTCATGGAATTCAGGGCTACGCACACGTCTGTGCACATTTTGGGGAGCCCTGAATCTGATCCAAGAAAAATTAACAACAAAAAACAAAACCTCTGTGGTACTTTACTGCCAGACATGAGCATGCGTGGCTGGTCCTTAAGGTGTTATGGACACATGACGTGCTATGACCGCCACACGTTTTTTCCCCCTTAAGGACCGGTGAAGGTCATAGCATGTCACATGCTTACAGCGATCCTGCTGGAGCAATGTAAATAAAAACAGGATCTCGAAGATCCCAATGCGGTGTGCTGGTATGAGTAAAAGGTCACATGTACTTGCGTGCCGGCAAGAATCAAATCTGTCCTTAAGAGGTTAAAAAAAACAAAAAAAAACAAAAAAAAACCTGAGATGTAATACCTTCTGAGGGAGAAATCTCCCAGAAATGGAAGCACCCTTAGTCAACTCAACAGGAATATGACATATATTTTTCATTAAAAAGAGCTACTGCTCCCTTGACCCTTTGATGTCCAGAGGGGTACGCAACGAATTGCTTAACCCTTTGAGCAATGTGTTGCGTACCCCTCTGGTACTCAAGGGTTAACACTGAATGTGCATCAGTAGCTTAAAATATCAGTAATTTACATATGCACGAAAATACAGAAGGCATGCAGTTGTGGTGAAATGAACAGCCTGTGGGTGACTCATAATAAGCAGCATTTAAGTGAGTTAATGCAACATAAATCTGGCATCACCATCGTAATAACACTGAAATGATGACTTACGTTTGGCTCTATATTCCATATACAATCAAGTGAACTCATCAATCAAATACTCATGTTGCTTTAGTATATAAACCGCAGGGGACTGTTAATGGTTTTGCGATTTTATGGAAAAAAGAAAACACCCAATTTCTACAGCAGAATATCCAAATAGGTATTTTCTACTTTGTGCCTTGTAGGTAAGAATATTAACTATGAATCATGTCTACTGTCCCGGATTGCTACGGACATTGGGGGAGATTTATGAAAGTGGAGTTAATTGAAAAGAATCATTAAAATGGTTGTAAGATTGTCTCTGGTAGTTATAAACGTATTAACAACAGTTTAAAAGGACATAACGCTTTGTGGTATGTTTAAAAAAAAAAACAAAAAAAAACAAAAAAAAAAAAACAAAAAAAAAACAAAATGGAGTCAGAAAGTTTGTACAAAGTGGTGCATTGTATTTATAAAGAAATGTCTCTATTGGCGACAATTTAGCAACAGAGTATTCGCTAAAAATTTAAGGGCACGTCTGATCTGTTCTTATTCTTTATGGTCGCCACATTAATAAGTTTACCCAGAATACTGTATAAATACCAATACTCATAATAAGGAATAAGGACTTTTTAAAGGGATAGTAATGTTTCAAAATAAAAGCAGCTCCAATTAATCTTCATAGTATTTGGGCCATGGAGAGTGTCATTTCAAAACTGTTGTAGATCAAGAGTAATTGAATGATAAAGTATCCCCCTCCCACCCCTTTTAACGTAAGCCACCTCCCCGCAGATGTGGAATCTTGTCTCAAGACCAGACAACTCACAGCAAGGGACAATCTTCTTACTATGAGAACAATGTAAACTCTGCCCCCCATGACAGATTTTTCAGGTTTTTCCCTTATACTAATTGAAGATTGTCCTTCTCTGCAATCCACCTGGACACCACCTTTCTGATCTGAGGTGAGCAGAGTTACATCAGAAGGAGTGGGATACTTTATCATTCAATTACTCTTGAACTACAACTCTGACAGTAGCAAAATAACACTCTACATGGACCAAATACTATGAAGATTAATTGGAGATGCTTTTATTTTTAAACACTGCTATCCCTTTAAGTATTTGTTCGTTAAAACCAACATGAACACTTTTATAAATCTCCCTCAATGAGGTTCATGTTCTAAGAAAAAGTAGCTGAGCGATCAATGGCTGGGGGGAGTCTTGAGGGTACTTTTGCCCTTCCAACAATGTCTGATCTATTTTTCTTAACCAAGGGGCCTGGGCAGGGAGAAGGGGAAAGAAACCCCCACCACCCCAAAAATATATATGGAATGCGTCTGCTTTTTTGCAGAGTATTCCGTGCATGTTTGGTACTCAAAGGACAAATATATTTTTTGTAATGATAAATTACGGGCCTTACGTATATAAGCAAAATGGATAATACCGGGGCAAACAAACAGCAAAACGAATAACAAATAAACATTCTGGAATTTTCCGTCGATTTAAATTTGATTTTAAAGCGGAACTATCATGTCAATAGAAGTCACCTCCAATTCATTGTTAGTATACACAGAATAAAGAAAATAGGTCTAATAAAGTTTGTAAAGTGTCGACATCATTTAAAATCATACCTTTGTATAGGACCTACATAAATAGGAGAGTGCATTCTGTGCGCCTGTGCTATCCGTCGCTGTGATGTACAGTACGGTTCCAGTGCAGCTCCCCCATTGGCAAATCCATGTGAGTGACAGAGACAGTGACGGACAGTGCAGGAGCGCAGACACCACTTCTCCAGGACGGCTGCACTCTCCTATTCATGTAGTTTCAATACGAAGGTATGATTTTAAAGAAATAGTAATGTTTCACAAAAACAGCAGCTCCAATTAATCTTCATAGTATTTGAGGCATGGAGAGTGTTATTTCTGTACTGTCAGAGTTGTAGTTCAAGAGTTATTGAATGATAAAGTATCCACCTCCCGCCCGTTTTACTGTTGTCACTGCTTAGTTCAGAGCAGCAGGGTGGTGTCAAAGTGAATTGAAGAGAAGGACAATCTTCAATTAAGATAAGGGAAAAACCTGTCAATGGGGGCAGGGCTTTCATTGTTCTCACAGTAAGAAGATTGTCCCTTGCTGTGAGCTGTCTGGTCTATGGACCAGATTCCACATCTGAGGGGAGGTGGCTTACAGTAGGTAAAAGGGGCGCGGGGGTACTTTATCATTCAATTACTCTTGAACCCTTATGGTTTGAGAGATGACTGAACGCTGACTGCAGGGGAAGCTGTCGTACGACAGTCTCATGTGCATCAGGCGGCTCTGCAGCTGTCTGAGATTGTGTTTATAAAAAATAATAATTTTTTTTTGCTTAGTTTGCAAGCACACATAGAAGACCGTTTTAGTGAAAGATTTCTTTTTTATAAACGCGATCTCGTCAGTGCTGCAGAGCCGCCTGATGCAAATACCGGATATCCCTGCAGTCAGCGTTCAGTGAGGGAAGGGGGAGGGAACTTTGAGCGCTATCATCTCTCAAACCATAAGGGTTTGAGAGATGACACTGGGGGCAATAAGTTTATTTTTAACAAAGCTACAATATGGGGATTAGTAATTTGCAAGTATTACTATCCCTTTAAATCCGTAACTCCTATGTCGCACCCGTGTGAGTTCCAGAGCTGGGGTTAAATGAGGACACAGTGACAGAGATGACAGAAGCAGACCGCACTGTGAAACCAGAGATTGCAGGGCCTGAAATTAACTCCTAACAGGAGGGTGTCAGGAAAGGCCAGGAGGTGACACAGCATGTGGCACAAAGCAATTAACTGCTGCTGACAAACAAGGAAATGTTCTAGCCAGACTTCAAAATGAGATTTTAGAGCATTCCAGAAGTAAGTGCAACGGTCATCTTAAGATACGTTTAATTACAGAGAATTAAAGGGATAGTAATACTTTAATATTACTAATCCCCATAGTGTAAGTATTTCAAGAAGAATTCAATTGCCCCCAGTGTCATCTCTTAAACCTTTATGGTTTGAGAGATATCCGTAAGCAAAGTTCCCCCCTCCCTCCCCCTTCCCTGAAGTCAGCGTTATACTGACTGCAGGGGAAGTCTGTCATATGAAAGGCTTGCGGCTCTGCAGCAGAGCCAAGATGGCGTTAGTAAAAAAAATAATTATTTCACTGAAACTTTTATGTGTGCTTGGTTTATTGCTTGGTTTGCAAGCACAAGTAGAAGACGGTTTCAGTGAATTATTTTTTACTAACGCAATCTCGGCTCTGCTGCAGAGCTGCCTGATGAACATAAAACCGGATATCCCTGCAGTCAGTACAACGCTGACTTCAGGGAAGGGGGAACTTTGCTTACGGTTATCTCTCAAACCATAAATGGGGCAACTGAATTCTTCTTGAAATAGCTACATTATGGGGACTAGTAATATTAAAGTATTACTATCCCTTTAAAAAAACTGTCTATATGGTGTACTATAGATATTTGTTTGTAATATAAATATTTTTGAAGAAATTAACCTTGATTTCTAATGCTAATTAGTTTGTCTTGGGCCAATATCACTAAGCATTGCGCTATGAATGAATCCAGGAAGAATACGGACGATAAGACCACTATCATGGAGAAGGTGTAGGCCACTATAAACGTAACCCATTAACATAGCTGAGAACTCTCCAGATTTGCCTTCTAATCACCGGGTCTCCGAGGCAGAGGCTGATTCTCCGGATGTGGGGAGTTTCTAATGAGACTCTACCCACAGCCGCTCATCCCACTGCGTTCCTCCCACTCCCCGGCCTCTTCTCCTCCTTCCCCAGCTTATTCTGTATACTTTTTTTCATTTCCAAGCTCCACCCCCACTCCTGATTAAGCCCCACCCCTTTTGACACAAATCACATCATTTTTCTCCTCCAGCAGCACCACAGGACTCCCCCCCCCCCTCTCTGGAGAGTCCTCAACAAAAAGTTCACAGGTATGCCCATTAAGGAACAGCGGGCTGTGCAATGCAGTGTTTCACAATGTCTTGTACACCTCTCTAGTTCTTACGAGGTTACAAGTCTTGCTTTATTAACACCACAAGTAGATAAATCACAGGCAATATACTGTCGGACATGTTTCAAGTAGCTAAACCCCACATTTAATCAAAGATCAATGGAGAAACGCACACAACCCCTCTGTTTCAGATATTGTAACTCCTCCCCCCAAAACAATATTGGGCAATATCACCGTGAAGTGAATTCTCATAACCCATCAATCTAGGGACAGTCAGCAAATTACTATGTCGGATGTAATGACAGGAACTGTTTTAGGTGATGAGAAAACTGCATTAAAACTCCGGGCTCCCACCATTAAAGAACCAAACACAAATATTATATGGTATAATGGGTTCATTATAAATGAATTCACAGCAAGGGGAATGTATTAAAAATTATCTCTAAAACGTATAGACAACTGTTTTATGGAGCAATGTGTTGGAAAGGTTGCTAGAGAGCTATGTAATGAGTTTGATACCTCTCTGGCACTCAAAGGGTTAAAGTTTTTTCCACTCTTGCTTGTTATAGTTCAAAGGTATAGTCTACTGCAGGAAACAGTTGATTGGACTTGGGGTGGGGTCATGTGAGCAGTGGGGTGTGGCCACTGGCAGAGTTAAAGGAACAGTAAACTTTTATTTATGAAAACACATATTTTATAGATCTTTTCTGCTGAATAAAACAAGGTCACTCCCGTCGCTATCAGATGTTTTATTCAAGATTTTTATCAGTTCAAATAATCAGGAAGTGAATTTACTGTGTTTACTTCCTGATAGTTCTAACTGACAGGAAGTGAATTTACTGTGTTTACTTCCTGATAGTTCTAACTGACAGGAAGTGACTCAGCAGTTTCTATCACATTCTATGAAGAACTGTTATGTCTCTGACTTTCCTCTCCATTAGAATCTAACAAGAAAACTAATTAGAATTAGACCACTAGAGGGCACTGCTAATGTAAGAAACATGGATTTAAACTGTAATAACTCTGGAAATATAAATCTCTCAGCGGTGGGAGTATCCTTATTTTACTCAGTAGGGAAATCCCTACAATATATATTTTTTCATAAAAAAAGTTTACTGTTCCTTTAAGGGCACCTGGTCTGTAAATCCAGCCCTGAAAATATGTGCATCTGTTTACAATAATTTTTGTAGAATTACAGTACCCATTTAATACAGTAAATACTGTGCATGACTATACAAATGTCTGTTTTTTTGCCTGCTGAGATGATGCTGTGAAAATAGCCTGTTGTTTAAGCCACACGTATCAGGCACTAGGACCTGCTGACAAACATCCCAGGAATCCAAACTCATCATCACTTCTGCTAAATATTTTTTATGGTATCGCCATCGTCTAACTCTTTAAAGGGAACTAAACCTATATAAGAATACATGACATATAATTTTCTTAACAAAAAGACTTCAAGGGTAATTATACCCACAGAATAAGTGGCTCTTAATTTATTTGACACAAGGATTTACCAAATAATATATATTAAATATATGTGCATGTGTGCCTCAAATGGCTTCAGAAACTTGAGTTGGCTCCTAAAAATTCCGCCTGGCTCCAACGTTTTTCATATTTTTGTTCACATCTGTTCCAACAACCATATGCACGGAGATGAAAGTGGAGATGTTTTGGGGCAAATGAACCGCTACATAGGGGACAAATAATTCCCATTGCTATAACTTATTTGTATGTTACAGAAGGATCAATCGCATTACTTCGCATGACCCAAGCACCCACCCACCTCTGAGTCAATCACAGGAGAAGGTGTGCACTGCAGAGGAAAGGGTTGGCTTACACGGATATCAGTCATACAGGATTGGCCATCTCCTACATGGACCAGCTAGTGATTGGATAATTGCAACAAGCATGTCAGGTATTCGCCACAAAGGCCTTTATTCAGACCTTTTATACTTAAAGGGATAGTGATACTTCGTTTTATCTTTATTTTATTTTGTAGGAACTAAAAAAACATGAAGAACGATAAAAGTCTTAACTCTCAGACCTTTATGGTTTGAGATATCCGCAAGAAAAGTTTCCCCTCCCGCCCCTTTTACCCAGTGTAAGCCATCTCTTCTCAGATGTGGAATCTGGTTGCTAGACCAGACAGATAACAGCAGGGGACAATCTTCTTCCTATGAAAACAATGAAAGCCCTGCCCCCCTTGACAAGTTTTTCAGGTTTTTCCCTTATCTTAATTGAAGATTGTTCCTCTCTGCAGTCTACCTGGGCACCTCCCTTCTGATCTGGCTGAACAGTGTTACATCAGTAAAAGGGGCAGGAGGGGGATACTTTGTCATTGAGTTACTCTTGAACTACAATCTGACAGTATTGATATAACACTCTCCAAAGTCCAAATACTATGATGATTAATTAGAGCCACTTTTATTATGAAACATTACTATCTCTTTAAACTTCCAGATGACCATAAAACAGTTATGAGGAAGTAGAACATGCCGCTTTCTTGGGAGACTTTAGTTTGTCATAATTGGCCATTTTGCTGCAACACAGTTGTGTGTGAACAGACTGTAAGGCCCCTTTCACACGGGTGACACCAATGTAGTGATGGTGCGTTGGTGATGTTGCCTGTTGTCAATGGTTCAGTGCTGGGCTACGGTGCCTTTTACACAAGCAGCTATTACCTCAAGCGAAAAGACCAAAATTCAGAATGGTTCATCTTTAATGTGTTCATGTGAGAACGCAGTAAAGATGCAGAAATGACAATTTTCATGGAGGCCTGTGAGACAGCTGGCAGAGCTTTCAGATGACTGAATGACTTCCAATGACTGGCTGACCCAAGTAGGCACCAGCCAATAATATCTGGCTGGCAGTCATGCCCCCGCCCCCCACACACATTGGGATTGGTGAGGGAATGCAGGAGAGAAGTGAGTTTAGAATGTGGGCTACAGTTCTGTCACTTAGTAAAAGAGCCATAAGATAGACCCATCTGGACTTTGGGTGGCCATTTTGGATTCTAGAACATTGGATCTGAACCCGTGCCCTCAGTGGCCACTAATAGGCCAGGATTTGAGGATTTCCTTGTTAGAGCACAGGTGAGTTAATCAATGTGAATGAGCCTCTGATCACCACACCTGTGTTCTAGCAGAGAAATCCCTAAGTCCTGGCCTGTTAGTGGCCAATGAGGGCATGGGTTGAGAACCACTGTTCTAGAAGGCGGATATGCAGAAAATATAGTGAATCAGGTGTAACAATCATTATTATTTGAATTCTCTTTCTTGCAGATGTTATATACATTTCAGTCTGTACTGTAAATTGCTGGCAAGGTTTATAACAAACATCAGTGACATATTTTGTATGTTTGAGAGAACATGTCAGTCAACATATATATATAGGCTAAAACAACAACCAGATACAAGCCAAATTCCACATGAAAACACACGACAGTCTCTTCTTCCTCTAAGTACACAAAGTCAGGGGCTGCTACACGGTTACATTTCTCTGTAGTGAAATAAGCCAAAAGTATCAGCGATTAAAATTGGCAAGACGTGTTCATCAGCATGTGGATTGTTCCGGGTCTGGGAGGCGGGCGAAATTCACATCAATGTGGCATTGGTAAGAAAAGAAAGTGGGTTATATACACAAAGAAAATGGTGTAATTCTGAGGCAAACCTAATGGACCGGAAGGAACAAATAAAAAAAAATTCCCCAAATTCTTTTACTTAAATGGGGATTTTAACCGCTTGAATGTACGAAGTCTGCAACACATTGATTCTCAGTGCTTTGAGGACCTTTCTAGCATTTAAGGGGTTAAAGATGCAGTATAGAATAAATGAAAGATTCTTTTAAATGATTGGTTGCATCACCGGAGCTCCCCATATCTCAAAACTCCTATGTTGTGCTCTGGTTCGTCTTACACTGTGTGGCGATCGACAAGTCTGGGGGATGTCATAGCCTCACTCTGGGCTCATAGGAAATGATCACCTTTGTGTTAAAACCTTTACAAGTCCCATGTCAGTGAATCTGCTGTCAATGGGCTATAGAGAGGAGAGCAATCTCCCATGAGTGCTGAGTAAGGTGCTGACATTACCGAGCTTTGCTTTGAAAGCGGTTATCTCTCAAACCATAAGGGTTTGAGAGATGCCGCTGGGGGCATTTTTCATCTTTATTCAAGGGATTTAACATAGGGATCAGTATTTTTTAAGTAATACTATCCCTTTAAATGAAACCTTATTTTGAAAATGTATACTTGTCCTCTATAATGCAGATGGTTTGACCTAAAATTGCTTCAGTCCTTGTGAGCACATCAGCCTACGTGTGTTTATACCCTGCAGAGCAAGGAAATGAAAAGTGAATGTATTTTGTCCCATTCAATGTCTGGCAGCCTGCGCTATTACATAGGGCAAGTGAAGGAATTCAGAGAGCGGGATCAGTTTTCAGAAAAATGTCACCAAGTCAAAATACAGAGCTAAGCTTGTGTGTATGTCTGCCAGGAGGTGTTTACACTTACACTAGAAGGTTAAACAGCCAGCTTACTGTAAGTGCTTAACGCTATTCCATTTCAGAGATGTGTGTTTAACCCTTTGAGTGCCAGAGGGGTATGGAATGCATTGCAAAGCAATGAGGTCCGTACACCTCTGGCACTCAAAGAGTTAAAAGACTTGCAGCTTAACCCTTTAAAGTGGAACTATCACCCCCACGTAAAGTTAAACCCCCAAGAATTACCCATCTGGCGACTAGCTGAACAATAGTGCTAGTCACCAGAATAATTACCTCCTTATAGAGAAATCGTACTGCTCTGGAGACTGACGGCCAGGAAACAGAGTAGACATCTTTATATAGTGACGCCTGCACTGTCAGTCCCAGTCTGCTCTAGGAGGGGTTGCTTGGCACCTTATGGTACCGGAAGGGACTGACGGAGCAGGAGTGCAGATTCTTTTAAAGCGATGTTACTTGGCCATCAGTCTCGGGAGCAGTAGAATTTCTCTATAAGGAGGTAATTACTCTGGTGAATAGTACTATTGATCAGCTAGTCGCCAGATGGGGTAATTCTTGGGGGTTTAACTTTATGTGTGGTGGTAGTTCCCCTTTAAGTGCATTGCATGTCCCTCTCGTCCTCAAGGAGTCAATCATTTGTTCACTTCACACCACAATTCCGCAAGCCCAGGCACACTCTACTTGCTCCTTGGGGCAGAGACCGCTCTCTCCTATTGTTTATATGAATGTGACACTTATTTTATCCCCTTTAATTTATTGTAACATATGTATATTGCAAGGTGCTGCGTACACTGTGTGGCGCCATATAAATAAATATACATATACATACATTACATATGTCTTAACCTAATTAGCTAGTTCACATTAACAAATACGCCAGTGAAACTTAACCAGCTTCACACTCCTGACACTGTACTGTTCTTAAAGGGATAGTAATACTTAATAATTACTAACCTTTATGGTTTGAGAGATAATTGCTCCTAAAGTTGCCCTCTCCCTACCCCTTCCCTGAAGTCAGCGTTGTAGATGACTGAAGGGAAATCCGGTCTTATGATCATCAGGCGGCTCTGCAGCAGAGCTGCGATCACGTTAATAAAAAAAAAACTTTCACTAAAACGGCCTTCTATGTGTGCTTGCAAACCAAGTACAAAGCAAGCACACGTAAAAGACTGTTTCAGTATTTTTTATTAATGTGAACTTGGCTCAGCTGCACAGCCACCTGAAAGTCGTACGACAGGCTTCCCTGCAGTCAGGCAGAATGCTGTCTATGGGGAAGGGAGAGGGGAGTGCAACTTTAGGAGCGATTATCTCTTAAACCATAATGGTTTGAGAGAGGACACTGGAGGCAATATATTTATTTTTAATATGTCTTTAATATAGGGATTAGTAATAATTAAGTATTACTATCCCTTTAACCATATTCAGTCTGTTAAATAACAATACTCTCTTTGATTTGATCTAGGCTGGCCAATGACTAACACTTGGCCTATACCTGTGCACTTCTGTAGTAACTCATCATTGTTATCAATAATAAAAATGAATGTGTCCCTCATACATTTCTGATCAATGGGCCTTAAGCATATAACACAAAGTAGAGAAATTATTAACCTCTTATGGTGCAATTGCGCTATAAAGATTACCAAAATTCACACAGATTTAACCACTACAGTTCTACTAGAGGTGACGCAATGTATTGAATACCTCTCTAGAAAGGACGGTAAAATCCCAGTCTCCTACAATTTTAACTCTGGCTCCTAACTTTTAAAGGTATTTTTTTTATATACATCATTGCACTCGTGTTTCTAGCACTCGAGGGGCTAAGGGACCCCTTTAAATTATTGAGAATTATCATTCCTCCTGTAAGGTGTACTTGTTTTGCTCCAAAATTGTGCCACTATCCCTCATTATGGAGCCTTCATGCAGGGCTCAACAAATGCCAGGTTGCCAATGATTTGCATTCTGTCACTTGTTCATTCACCTTCAGTGACTGTAGAAGTTTAAGACAAGTCACTCATTCCTAAGCGCCTGCAGACCACTCTATACGTCTAGAACAAAAAGCTTGGCAGTGTTCCTGCTGCTGAGCCCCCATTACACCTGCCGCTAAGAAAGAGAAGTGAGGGAAGGAAGTCAGTGAAAATATTACACTTGTGGGCGGGTGACCAGCTCTGACTCACTGTCCCACGCTGCAGAACAGATGGGAGCCCTCCTCTCATTCACTGAGGTTTTCATTTTTTTAAAGGGGTGCTGCTTTATTTGTGTGTGTATTATGAAATCAAAGTGATCAGCTATAGACTACAATTCAAGGGATGTTATGCACGAAGGTGTAATAATGTGGAGGTGATTTCTCTACAGTGACGTAACAATAGGTGTCGCACCTGTAACTGGGCCCGTCACTCCAGGGGCCCAGCCGTCCCCTTTGACCCCCACACCCGGCGCCATGGACCTCTATCAGCTGAGCTCTCCCTCATCTGCACTCTTGTAATGCAATCGCTGGGAGATGACATCATCTCCCAGCGCTCTGGATTACTGGAGAGAGGACAGCACGGCTCCATCTCTTAATAGAGGTCTGTGCCTCCTTTGGCACAGACCTCTCCTGCCATGCTGCTGGACCACCAGGGAGGTAGGAGATGGACAATGGGGGCAACGTGGACAGTTGGACACTGGGGGCAATGTGGAGAGTTAGACATTGGGGGCAATGTTGGGCCCATGGCAATTTTAGCACCTACGCCCGGTGACTTCTAGTTACTCCTCTGCTTCTCTACTGATATCACTTCTCTAGTTCCTATGTTATTATATGGAGCCAATGCACTAAGATCTCCAAAGCTGAAGAAATATTAGTGCATTGGCTCCATAGAATAACATAGGAATTGGAGAAGTGATATCACTGGAGAAAACAGGGGGAGATGTACTAAGAAGTGATAAAGAGGTGATAACACGGAGATAACTTCTCCTGTCATATCACTTCTCCACTTCATATGTTATTCTATGGAGCCAATGTACTAAGATTTCTTCAACTTTGGTGATCTTAGTGAATTGGCTCTATAGAATAACATAGGAATTGGAGAAATTATATGACTGGAGAAGTCACCTCCACTTTATCTCACCTTAGTGCATATCCTCCAAGAAATTCTACCTATATACTTGATTGCTGTACGAGACACAACTACCTAATTTAGTTGTTCTCAACCTTCCCCCCCCCCCCCTCAAGGAACCCCTAACAATCTGGAACTTTCAGGGTACCCCTAACAAGAAATCTGAAACTTTCGAGGGAACCCCTAACATGTTTAATGTAATTTATCAAGAGCATAATAAAAGGTACAATTCAGAAATATACAGATATTATTAGGTCTCATATCCATAGGTCTACATTTAAAAGGACAATATTCACATTTTTGTCAGTCTTCATAGAAAGCAACCTAATCTGATGTCCACGGCACACCAAAGTACCACAGCACCCTGGCTGAGATTCACAGGCCTATTTAAATGCTAACAGCAGGCATGCAAAACTCAGACATAGTAAGAGCTGCATAGTAAGGCTAAAAAGACTGTCCAGATGGTCCAGTGGGCAGTGAACTCAGGGAGAGGGCGCGGGAGTAGGAGGACAACAACGTTTAAAAAACAAGAAAAAAACGTTTCAAAGGTTCCCCTCTGTTTAAAACATCTCCACCCGTGTTGATTAGCTTTTAGAAGGGAACCAAAGAATAAAGGGAAATGTCAAATCTATTGTTTTCATCCAAAAACCAGACTTGGACAAGGCATGCTGACCCCCTCCTTGATACCATGAGGGAGACTAGGTCACTGGCCCTTGTGGCAAACAAAAAAAAAAGAGGTGAAAAGACTCAAAGGGTTAACTCCATGGATGCTAAAGCAATACATCAGAGACATGTCTAGCATCCAGTGGGTTAACCCTTTGAATGCCAGAGGGGTGTGCAAAGCCACCCTCTGGCACTCAAAGTGTTACAAGAAAACAAATGCTAAAAGAGAACCTTTCCTTATTATTATTATTTATATATACAGTGCCAACTAATTCCGCAGCGATGTACAATAGGGAACAGACATACAGACGTATTAAATAGTACAATCAGATGTGGAGAACAGAAGGATCAGAGGACCCTGCCCGTGAGAGCTTACAGTCTAGAGGAAGGTAGTTTTCCTTATATGTAAGAGCCTGTAGTAACATTCACATGACATAATGTGGATTAAAATACAGTAGTAGAGTTGTTAGGGCTGAATTTACTTCCCAGAATCCTCTAGGCAAAGCAAGCTAGGTGCCTTTAGCTCCGCCCAAGGCCACCCCCTATTCCTCACATGGCCCAGCCCCCATCCCATCCACTATTTCCTGGAACAGCAAAATATCCCCAAAAAAGCTTTAAACCCTAGGTTGCTCCATCTCTCTAGCATCCAAGGGGTTAATTAATGGCTCGTAAAGGGGTATAAAACTGCCGCAGGGATTTTGAGATTAGTCTGGTCACATCCACAATTTTGAATGTGGTTGTGGCCAGCATAGCTGAAGAACCACCCCTCTCAATTTTGAGCTCTAGGCTGTGGCCTACTCTACATATATTATAATATACTAGGAAAAGAAGCACAGCATTGCCCATGCACGAATGCATGAGAAAGTGTGAGATATGACATCTTGCTGTCCACTAGTAGTCGCACAACCACACATACACTGTCTGACACCCCAGCCTTGTTCTACTTTCCACTGGTAGTCACAGACCCACACATACACTGTCTGACACCCCAGCCTTGTTCCACTGTCCACTGGTAGTCACACAACCACACATACACTGTCTGACACCCCAGCCTTGTTCTACTTTCCACTGGTAGTCACAGACCCACACATACACTGTCTGACACCCCAGCCTTGTTCCACTGTCCACTGGTAGTCACAGGCCTACACATACACCAACATCCCAGTCTTGTTCAACTGTCCACTGGTAGTCACAGAACCACACATACACTGCCTGAAAACTCAGCCTTGTTCCACTGTCCACTGTCATCAAAAGAACACCACATACACTGTCTGACACCTCAGCTTTGTTCCACTGTCCACTTTCATCAACAGAACCACACATACACTTGTACACATACCAGTCTTGTTCCAATTTCCACAAGTAGTCACAGAACCACATATGCACTCTGTCTCCCCTGCCTTGTTCCATCGTAACACCGGTTGCCACAAACCCACACATACCCCTTATAAACACTACATTCACGTTTCACTGTCTACTGGTTGCCACAGTATTACACATGCACTGTATGACACCCCAGCCTTGATTAGCTGTCCACTGATATCCACAGAACCACACAAACATTGGCTGATATCCCAGATCCGCCTGGTACAATGACACACCTACTTTGTTCCACTGTCCCAGTGGCAACACAGAACCCCATATACACTGTCTGGTACCCCAACCTTGTTCCACTGTCCTCTGGTAGTCACAGAACCACATATACACAGGCACCCCAACCTTGTTCTACTGTCCACTGGCATTCACAGAATCAAACAGGGCAAAATTTACAGGAGTCATTAGAATTGCTTGATTGCCAGATAGGTGTGCTATGCATTGTACTGGGTGTGCGCTGGCACTCAAACAGTTAATAGAGATATCCGAGATTAGGGTCAGAGAGTGCAACTCAATGTAACACTCCCTGCAGAATTAATGTCACACTGTGCTGTCATTCAACAAGACCAGATTTATGAGTACCAAGACACAATGAACAGTTCTTCACACACTCAGTCATTTGTGTGGTTTGCCAGAAGTATAACCGATGGGGTTGTTGAAATTTTAATACAGTAATTATAACCTTGAACATGATTTTTCTCTGAAGTGATGCACTGTCAATATGTACTTTAAGTAAATCATTAGGTGGTAACAGAGCCAGGGGAAACAGTAATCCTAAGTAACATTTCACACAAGTGACTAAACAGTAACAGCCCCCTGCTACAGTCCTTTTTGCACGTATTCCCTCACTTCACCTCCTATACCCAACTGCTGATCCAAACGCGCAAGGGATGTGTGACTGCCAGCCCACGAGGGTGCGGTCCAACAATATTATATTTTATGCTGGCACCCACATGGGATGACAGTTTGAGGTTACAGTGAGTATTGCAACCTACAACATTGCTTCTTTGCTTTATTTTTATGGGTTTCCGGTGTGAACGCAGGATACAGATGGCTGGACTTTGCTGCAGAGGCAACATTTGCTTGTGTGAAAGGCACCATAGCCCAGCACTGTACCGTTCACAGCTGGAGACATCACGAATGCTAAGGTCGGTTTTGCCTGTGTAAAAGGGGCCAATGGAATACTTTGCACCTTTAAAGCGGAACTACCACCACTTAGAAACACAGCCTCAAATAATTACCCATCTGGCGACTAGCTGCACAGTAGCGTTAGTTGCCACAATTATTACCGTGTTCATGAGATTTATAGACTGCTCCGGGACTGACATGCAGGAAACAGCGCAGACATCATTCCATAGTGACGTCTACACGCCTGCGCTGTCAGTCCCTTTTGGAGCTGAACGGCTCCTAGCAACGCCTCTTAGAGCAGGCTGGGACTAACAGCGCAGGTGCGCAGACGTCACTATGGACAGATGTCTGAGCTGTGTCCTGCCTGTCACTCCTGGAGCAGTCTATAAATCTCATGAACGCGGTGAGAATTCTGGCGACTAGCGCTACTGTGTGGCTAGTCGCCAGATGGGTAATTATTTGGGGCCATGTTGCTAAGGGGTGTTAGTTCCACTTTAACAAGGTAGAATTCACATAGTAAACAATATATGTGATCTCTAAAAAAAAAATAAATAATAGCGCTTCTTATGGAAACACATTAAAGGAACACAAAATTACAAATACTCGTGTCAAAAATCATATTTCAACAAACACTGATATATATTCGAAATCATCTCCTACCAATCACCGTACATTTAGTTAATTTTAGATTGGCCCATATTGCCTGGAACAGGCCAAATTAACAAAATTCAGCCTGTAGAGACTATGAACGTGCCATTTCAACAACACTGGGCCATGTCATTTTCCCAGTCTGGACCATACAATAAAGCGGAACTATTACCCCAGATAAAGTCCACCCCCAATAATCAGTCATATAGCGATAAGCTTACAAATAGTACTATTATCCAGTATAAGTACAGTGTTATTAAAGTGATAGTAATACTTGAAAACATGTAAATTTAATCCAATAGATAATTTAAAAATACATTAATTGTGCCATTTTCGATCTCCCAAACCTTTATGGTTTGGGAGATATAAGTCTGCAAAGTTCCCCCCTCCCTCCCCTTGTGCTGACATCAGCTTTCAAACTTAGAGACGGAGATCGCAGTCCATAGACCGCCCTGCGGCTCTTCAGCAGAGCCATGATCGCGGTGGTTACAAATAAATACTTCATTTGAACGGTCTACAATGTGTGTCTGGTTTGCAAGCACACGTTGTAGACCGTTCAAATGAAGTATTTATTTGTAACTGTCGCGATCACGGCTCTGCTGAAGAGCCGCAGGACGGTCTATGGACTGCGAGCTCCGTCTCTAAGTTTGAAAGTTGACCTCAGCACAAGGGGAGGGAGGGTGGAACTTTGTAGACTTATAGCTCCCGAACCATAAAGGTTTGGGAGATCGAAAACGGCACCATTAATGTATTTTTAAATTATCTATTGAATTAAATTTACATGTTTTCAAGTATTACTAATCACTTTAAGGAATCCTACTTCTGAGATAGTTCCGCTTTAAGTCACAATGCACCGGACACCTTTTTAGAACTCTAAGGGTTAAAAATCATTCCCCTGTAGCATCTGACAGCTGAAAATGAATCTAGCTCAAAACACTTCTATTCAACAATGGCACAGCAGATTATTAATCAAATCCCTGAATAATTAACAGCCTGAAAAAAAAAACTCGCAGTAAGCACAGATGAAACAAGATAGCGGTGATTTCATTATATTGGATACTAGCAACATGGGACGGCGTTGCCCGTCATGTTATGACCATTGGGCGCACGTGTTTGAAATGCAGACACACTGATAAACACAGACATATGCAGCATACAGGCAGACACATACCATACATCCCAAGTGTCCCTCTTTAGGAGGGACAGTCCCTCTTTGAGGGCCAAATCCGTCTGTCCCTCTTTCCCACCCTGTTGTCCCTCTTTTTAGGAGGTCAGACTGTGTGCAGGGCCGGCTCCACCTATAGGCGAGGTAGGCGCCGGCCTAGGGCGCACACGTACTGGGGGCGGGGGCATGCAGCGGAGAAGAGGTGCGCCCACACACACCACACCAGGAACCTCAACACAGTCAGGTCTATGTTGCTACAGCGCTCCCTCATCTGGTCGGATCTTTAGTAATGCAGAGCGCGCTGGGAGTCATGATCTCCCGCCGCGCTCTACATTACTGAAGAGAAGACTGCGCGGGAGATACAGGTATGTGATGGGGGGCAAGTTGGAGCTGAGGGGGCATAGTGGAGCTGAGGGGGCAAGTTGGAGCAGATGTGGGGTAAAGTGGAGATGATGGGGGCAAGTTGGAGCTGTTAGGGGAAAGTGGAGCTGATGAGGGTCAAAGTGGAGCTGAGGGGGGGCAAGTGGAGCTGAGGGGGGGCAAAGTGGAGCTGGTGGGGCAAGTTGGAGCGGATGGGGGGGCAAGTTGGAGCGGATGGGGGCAAGTTGGAGCTGCTGGGGGCATAGTGGAGCTGGTGGGGGCAAGTTGGAGCGGATGGGGGGCAAAGTGGAGCTGATGGGGGTAAGTTGGAGAGGATGGGGGGCAAAGTGGAGCTGATGGGGGTAAGTTGGAGCTGAGGGGGCAAAGTGGAGCTGGTGGGGGCACGTTGGAGCTGATGGGGGCAAGTTGGAGTTGATAGGGGCAAAGTGGAACTGGTGGCCCAAAGTGAAGCTGATAAGGGGCAAGTTGGAGCTGGTGGGGGGCATCTCTTACAGGCATCTCCAGAACAGGGGCAGAGTGGCTCAGGGGGCAGAGAGAGGACAATCATGAAAAGTGGTTGGGTATAAGTAGGCAGGGTATAAAGGGGTGGGACACAAGGGGCGGAGCGAAATGGGTGGCAAAATTAGGTTTTGCCTAGGGTGGCAAAAATCCTTGCACCAGCCCTGACTGTGTGGTGTGTATTACTTTGCTCTACAGCAATAAAGCAATAAACTTCAGTATATGTGTTTATACATTAGTCTGTGCAAATTAAATACTTTGGTCTTGAACTAAATCATTTATTCAGTTACATAAATAGCCAGTAATA
This sequence comes from Rhinophrynus dorsalis, assembly GCA_037306005.1. Lineage (NCBI taxonomy): Eukaryota > Metazoa > Chordata > Amphibia > Anura > Rhinophrynidae > Rhinophrynus > Rhinophrynus dorsalis. The sequence continues at coordinate 541,019,661 of CM074720.1, forward strand.
GGCCATGAAATAACCTAAAAATTCTTACTAATGCCCCGCCCACCAGCCACACCCCCAATAATATCACCTAAAACTAACGTGTCCCTCTTTGGCCCTGTGAAATGTTGGGAGGTATGCACATACACACAGTGAGCGGCAGAGAAATGCAAAACACATGTACACACAGACACACTGGAGATGCACACATGGACACACATATGTAACAGAGATGTACACACACAGACACGCAACATATATGAGCAGAAACACATGTGCTCATGAGTTGTGTACCCCTCTGGCACTCAAAGGGTTAAGGTATAGAGAGGCATGTCAGAGTTAAATAGCAGTGGGAAGTGTGTTCATACCTGGGAACACTGACTTGTGAAGTCCCTAGAGGGGACTGATGTGGTGCTGATGTGGAGAGACAAATGGGGCAATCTGGGTTAAAAGTGGGTGGGGCTTAATCGCGAGTAGGGGGCGGGGCTTAACATAAATGTGGAAAAAGTGTTAGTAATAGGCTGGGGAAGGAGGTGAAGTGGGAGGGGAATGCAAGTTTACAGTGTGAGGGGTTTTAACACACTCCATGAGGGGTAAAACTTGATACAGAACCCTGTGGCAGTCAGTGGGTTAAGTGTGAATCTGATGGCTGTCTGTCCTGTGTCTTGCATGGCAAATGGTGACAGTGAAGAAGTAATTCAGCAATGAGGGCCTACCTTAACCCTTTGAGTGCCATTTTGTTCCCCTGGTGATGCAGCACCGTTCAGTGGCTTTACTACAGGTCCTGCTGAGGCCACTGGGAGTCAAGGTGAGTGACTGTGTGTCAGCCATCTTTCTTTCTGGCTTTGTGTGTGTGTATGGGTGTTTGGTGCTGTGTGAGTGGGGCATGAGTGTGTAATACCTGTGAACTTTTACTTGTGGAGTCCCTCATGTGGTGCTGATGTGGAGAGAGCAATGGGGCAATCTGGGTTAAAAGGGGGCGGGGCTTAATCGTGAGTAGGGGGCGGGGCTTAAAATAAACATGGAAAAGTGTTAGTAATAGGCTGGGGAAGGAGGAGAAGTGGGAGGGGAATGCAAGTTTACAGTGTGAGGGGTTTTAACACACTCCATGAGGGGTAAAACTTGATACACAACCCTGTGGCAGTCAGTGGGTTAAGTGTGAATCTGATGGCTGTCTGTCCTGTGTCTTGCATGGCAAATGATGACAGTGAAGAAATAATTGAGCAATGAGGACCTACCTTAACCCTTTGAGTGCAATTTTGTTCCTCTGGTGCTGCAGTACAGGTCCTGCTGAGGCCTCTGGGAGTCAGGGTGAGTGACTGTGTGTGTGTGTCAGCCATATGTATTTCTGGCTTTGTGTGTGTATGTGGTGCTGTGTGTGTGAGTGGGGGCATGTCTGTTTGGTGCTGTGTAAGTGGGGCATGTGTGTGTGTGTGTGGTGCTGTGTGAGTGGGGCATGTGTGTGTGTTTGTGTGGTGCTGTGTGAGTGGGGCATGTGTGTGTGGTGGTCTGTGTGTGTGAGTGGGGCATGTGTGTTTGTCTGTGGTGTAGGAGCAAGTGGCGGCCATATTGTTTTTTTCTGACTTTGATAGTGGTGGGCGGGCTGCATAGTGGGGGCGGGCCAACTCCCTGCATGATTGAATCACCCAATAGGAGTAGTAACTCCTGCTTTATGCCTCCCCTGGGTGTGTTTTGGCAGGCACAAAGTCTTCTTTTATATATATAGAGAATAGGAAGCACATTATTTTTGTATGAAAAGTTGCAAAAAGAGTTTCATGTTTTCATATGCCTCGGGCTTGTCAACTTTTGTTCCAAAGGTCTAAAACAGGAAGAGAGTACTAAATAAGGTTGGCTAATTGAAGGACATTTTTACTTCTATGGACATATGTACAAGGAAAAAGTAGAGCGATTCTCGTGCAAATCCAATGCATTAGACTGGACAAAGAGAAATTCACATCGATTTAAATGGGGCTGTTAACCCCTTGATTGGCAGAGAAGCATCAAAATGCATCGCAGACCTCTACAGTATTCAAGGGATTACCCATTTGATTGGCAGGGAGGTATTGTTGCAATGCATTGGATACCTCTCTGGCACTAAAAGGGTTAAATGAGCAGTAAACATTTTTTAATGAAAACATATATGTTAGAGCTTTTCCTGCTGAGTAAAACAAGGCCAGTCCCACTGCTGTCAGTTGCTTTATTAACATGATATAACAGTTCAAATAACTAGGAAGTGAATTTACTGTGTTTACTTCCTGATAGTTCTAACTGACAGGAAGTGACTTAGCAGTTTCTATCACATTCTATGGAGAACTGTAAGTCAATGACTTTCCTCTCCATTAGACTGTAACAGAAAAACTAAATGGAATTTGGCCACCAGAGGGTGCTGCTAATGTAAAAAAACAAAACAAAAACAAAAAAAAAACAAAAAACATGGGTTTAAACTGTAATAACTCTGGAAATATGCATATTTTGACATTGGGACTACTCTAATTTTAGTCTACAGGAAAAGCTGTACAATATATATATATTTTCATAAAAAATGTTTACTGCTCCTTTAAAATATCAATTGAAATCAAGGAAAAGTTTTCTTTATTCCCTAGAAAACACTTTATTTGCCCCAGAATGAATTCACTTTCTTTTGCACACACGGCAATTATTATAGATACAATTTTTTTCAACGGGTATAAAGGTGTGTTCTATTTTCCTGTCACCCTAATTTATAGCCCTGCCGAATCTACTGGCGTTTTATAAATAAATAACAATAGTGACTTACAGTCAAGTCAGGGCCATATGCTCAAAGAAAATAGGATAATTCTGGTGTAAATCAACTGCATCAGAGGGAACGAAACTACTCCCACTGATTTAAAGGGATAGTAACCCATTATCCTGACTTTACATATTCTGCAACTACTTCATATGTACAGTCCAATTTTCTATACGTTCTATTATTATTTTTTTTCTCATCTTTAAAAAAAACAAAAACATGCCCATGAAAGTAAGACCAGCACTATGTCCGATGCACAAACGGATCTGTATGTTGCATGGTATCTTGTTTACATTGAATCTTTTCTATATTCCATCACTATTCCTGCTTTCACAGTCCATGACAGAACATTCTCTGTAGCTCTCTAAATCAAACTCATTGTCAGGGGTGTTTTAGGGTTTAAAAACAATTTAAGTTGAAAATAAAAAAATAACACAAAGTATAAGCAAGCTGACTTTAATTATTGTGCGCTTACAGAATATATAAAGCAGTGATGATCAATGTAAGGCCCTCCAACTGCTGCCAGACTACGACTCCCATCATTCCCCGACAGCTGTCGGCTAGTGGGGGAATGATGGGAGTTGTAGTCTAGAAGCAGGAAGAGGGTCTCAGATTTCCGGCCACCACTGTAAAGTGAGAATAAAGGGATACTATTCTTTTAAGTGAGGATTTTAACTCCTTGAACGTTAAGAACAACGCCAATGAATTCACCCTACACGCACAGACAAATATAACATGGCTACATTATGTGTCTAAAACCTTATTATAAATAGAGTGGTGATAAGCAGGCAATGTGTTAATACTGATTAATATGGATTTGCACCAATAGTTTGTGTTTTTGCTTTTTAGCCATTTTGATTAAAACTGATTGCAGCAATTTTAAACGTGTGTTTTTTTGTTTGTTTTTTTCCTTTGAGTGTGCTTACTAAAACTGGGCTTGAATTATATATATATGGCTTCTAATCAGTACAAAGATAAGGAAGACATGAAGCCTGCTCGGAGCGTTCAGATTCGAATTAACGGGGCCTTTGTTCTATCCCATACCTGCCCTCCTCCCATTACATTTCCATCTTGGTAACCATAGCAACCCCCTGCTGACGCCCCTTCAAGCGTTGCAGCAAGCCAAGCTTAGCGAGGGGTGTGAAAAGGGTACCAAGTCAAAGGCCAGATTTGGCTCCTGAGAATACAAATGCCAACTTTTGTTAGGCCACAAAGGGCTTGGTAACCATAGCAACCCCCTTTTTTCTGTGGAGAGCTGAGGGAATCCTCACACAAAAGGATCCCCCCCTTTACAGCTCAGCCCCCATCTCTGGTACCTTTGTCTCATATGGAAATCGTTTTGTGGCAACATTTTGGAACCAAACTTGTCAAGGAAGAAGAGTACAGCAATTCTGGGTCCAAACAAGTTGGCATCATATTAACCCTTTGAATGCTAGAGGGGTATGCAACGCATTGCTTTGCAATGCGTTGCGCACCCCTCTGGCATTCAAAGGGTTATTATGATGAAAAATACCGTCTTAACTGCTCATAATGTAGTGGTGTTTGTTTTATTTTAATTAAAAGGGTCCCCCCTCTCGCCCAGTTTCTATACGCAACGCTAACTCCCCTCGAGCATCGAGCCTTTCGCGAAGAGGGACAATCTTCTGTTAGATTAAGGAAAAACCTGCCTTCCTTCGTCAAGGGGGACAGGGTTTACCTAATACGGATAGACAGAAGATGGTCCCTCATTTCGGCCTGTTCAGTCCTCTGACCAGATTCCATATCTCAGGGGTACACTTGTACTTAGAACGTTTCATTATAAAACACTATATGTAAGAATCGAGCTTGCTGTAATGTTTAAACATTACTATCTCTTTAAATACCATGGTGGAATTTGTGAGGCCTAAACAGACATGTTCCTGTCTTTTCATGGGTTCCCACTAATTATCCAGGATCATCTGTCATTGGGCTGAGAGAACAGCCTTTCTGAATACAACAGCAGCGGATTCGAAGCACAATAAATTAACGGAGATTAGCTCTTCTCTCTCAATACAAACAACGTTCTGAACAGGGCACTTTACACGGGCATTAAAAAAGCAAATTTAGAATTATATTTTTGGGATGTAACATTTGATAACAGCGGTAAGTACATGATATTTAAAGTTATATCTGTCCATTTCTTTTTTGATGATAATGTTCCTTTAAGTGTCAGTGAGTGGGGGAGTTAACTCTTTGAGTGCCAGATGGTAATGCAAAAGCATTGCAATGCATTGTGTACCCCTCTGACACTCGAAGTTAATGTACAAAAAAAGTGGGGCTCTTTTGAGGCAAAGCAATGGCATCACAAGCAATAAATAAAATTCCCCAAAACCAATTTATAGGAGGTGTGATAGAAAGGACTCCAGCTCTTTAAGATGCTAGCATTGAAGGGGTTAAAATTCCCATTTAAATAAAATTGGGAATTTTTGTGTGTTCCCTGTGGTGCAGCTGGTTTGCTCCAGATTAACGCCATCAAAGAGTGATGGCAATGTGATGGCAATGCATTGCGTAGCCCTCTGGCACTCAAAGGGTTAACTCTGTGTGCCAAGGGGGTGTTAGTAATGCATTGGCTACTCCACTGGAACTCACAGGGTTAAGACGTTAATACTTCGCCTCAAGATCCGTTGCAAATCCTGGCTCTGGAACTGAAGGGGTTAAGGCAGTGGAACAATTCCTACAGAGCGCCTAAATGATAATATTTGCACAGCGTGTCACCTCAAATAAACAGTACCTTGTATGAAGTATTTGAATTGGTTAAAACAAATCCTTCCGTACAGACCGTTGGTCCAGCGTTTAGTGTATTTAGTTCTTATGATTTGTCCTAAAAGACTTGTTTTTTTTTATTGTCAATGAGAACATTTGTTCACAGTGTTTACACACATGTGTGATGTTAATTTAGCATAGCCACAAGAAGCTCCATTTTACCATAAAACAGTCCAAGTAAGAGTTTTCAGTAATAAAGGGGAATATTGGTTCTTGTGTATGGAAACAAACAGAGCAAACCAAATGCACCATCGGGGGGCTTTTATACAATTTATTTCACCATTTTTAACTCCTTAACCCTCTGAGTGCCAGAGAGGTATCCAATGTATTGCACCGCAATGCACTGGATACCTCTCTGGCATTCAAAGGGTTAAATGCAAGAGAGGTAGTCAATGCAAACCTGTCTAGAATTTTAGAAGTTAAAGGAGCAGTAAACTTTTTTTATGAACATATATAGAGTTATTACAGTCTAAACCTATGTTTTGTTTTGTTTTTTACATTAGCGGTGCCCTCTAGTGGTCAAATTCTAATTAGTTTTTCCTGTTACATTCTAATGGAGAGGAAAGTCAAGAAAGTCAGAGACATACAGTTCTCCATAGAATGTGATATAAACTGCTGAGTCACTTCCTGTCAGTTAGAACTATCAGGAATTAATCACAGTAAATTCACTTCCTGTCTGTTAGAACTATCAGGAAGTAAACACAGTAAATTCACTTCCTGATTATTTGAACTGTTATACATTTTGAATAGAACATCTGGCAGCGATGGGAGTGACCTTATTTTATTCAGCAGGAAAAGATCTATAACATATGTATTTTCATAAAAAAAAGTTTACTGCTCCTTTAAAACCTCAGTTTAAATCAGTGTGAATGATTATTTTAGGGCTTTTGCTGAAGTGTAAAAGATGGGTACCCCCCTCCCCGCTGACACTTTTGGCAGCGGATGTATTAATATTGTATTGTAATCTAATCTGTTACACTGTGGTAGATCTGTTACCATCTCATTCTATAGTGAACTGTAGACAGAGTCTCAGCGCTACCATAGAAAGCAACTGATTAACTGTACAAGGGTGAACGGACTCACCTCACTGTAATAAAAATGATCTACTAATTTAAAGGGATAGTAATGTTTCGAAATAAAAGCAGCTCCAATTAATCTTCATGGTGTTTAGGTCATGGAGAGTGTTATTTCAATACTGTCAGAGTTGCAGTTCAAGAGTAATTGAATGAAAAAGTATCCCTCTCCCGCCCCTTTTACCTTGTAAGCCACCTTCCCTCAGATGTGGAATCTGGTCACTTGACTGGACAGGTCACAGATAGGGACAATCTTCTTACTGTGATCATAAGGAAAACCCTGCCCCCCATTGACAAGTTTTTCTTTATGATCACTGAAGATTGTCCCTTTCTGTGATCCACCCGAACAGTCTTGCTGCTCTGAAGTGAGCAGTGTTATATCAGTAAAAGGGGCGGGAGGGGGATACTTTATCATTCAATTACTTTTGTACTAGAACTCTGACAGTATTGAAATAATGCTCTCCATGGCCCAAATACTATGAAGATTAAGTGGAGCTGCTTTTATTGTGAAACATTACCATCCCTTTAATTCCTTATTTGGACCTTTACTTATCTCCACTACATTGAAAGATCTTCCAGCTGATGCCAGAGGATGAGGCGAATTGTAGTCCAAAAATATCCAGAAGGACCATGTATTGCCCACCCCTGATTCTGAGGCATCTCTTACTGCCATGATTCTCAGATCAAGTTTTTTGGAGCACAGCAACAGGTCGGGTTTTCTGGATATCACTAATTAAGAACGTGCAGCTCAATCACAAATGAATGAGCCACTAATTACTCACCCATGATTAAGGAGGGACATCTTAAAAAAAGCTGAAATGTCATGTGCCCTGCAGACTACATAGAGAAACACTTTCTTACTGCCGCCATCAGGGGTAACAGGAGAGAACAGTGTTCGCTTCCACACCCCACATGCCTTAGGTCCTCAGTAGAAATCTCCCTCCTCCCCCAAACGATCCTCTGCTAGGTTTCTTTTAGTGAATTATTACATCTGTAACCTGCATGATATTAATCATTATAAGAGGCTGCCTTGACAGAGAACCAGGTCTGACCCATGATAATGATCACCAATGGAACATCTTCAAAGTGAGGCCAATTCTGTAAAAGAATAAGGTGAAATGAGCGGGCCTGTAAAGATCAAATATCCCCAGGGAAAGAGATCGTTTTCCACTGTCCATAACGTGGACAGTGTAAGAAAATTAAGGGAAATAGACAGCATGACTAATTTGTTTTCCTAATTTTTTAATAAGACTTTTGTTAGGCTGGACCTATGAGCTCACAATCCTTAAAGGAACATTCGCTCCTAATGGGCAAAAAATCCTAACGGCCACCATGAGTAAATTTTTTATGGACTAATTTTAACCCTTTCATTGCTTTGCAATGTGTTGCGTACCCCTGTGGCACTCAAAGGGTTAATTATTACTAGATATATTTTCCTTTTAAAGGGGAATTTTCACGTCAGAATTTTTTTTACCAGTTGATTAAACAGTTAAAGGGATAGTAATACTTCGTTTTATCTTTATTTTATTTTGTAGGCATTAAAAAAACATGAAGAACGATATAAGTCTTATCTCTCAAACCTTTATGGTTTGAGAGATATTCACAAGCCTTCCCGCCCCTTTTACCTAGTGTAAGCCATCTCTTCTCAGATGGGGAATGCAGTCCATAGACCAGACAGATAACAGCAGGGGACAATCTTCTTCCTGTGAGAACAATGAAATCCCTGCCCCCCTTGACAAGTTTTTCAGGTTTTTCCCTTATCTTAACTGAAGATTGTCCCTCTTTGCAATCTTCCTGGGCGCCTCTCTTCTGTTCTGGCTGAGCAGTGTTATATCAGTAAAAGGGGCGGGAGGGGGATATTTTGTCATTCAATTACTCTTGAACTACAACTCTGACAGAATTGAAACACTCTCCAAGGTACAAATACTAGGATGATTAATTAGAGCTGCTTTTATTATGAAGCATCACTATCCCTTTAAGCAGTGTTAGGAAAGGTGCTTCTTATTTTTTATTTTTACATACTTTGTAAGATATTTGATGTCCAAGCCGTGCACTTCAGCATATACAGGGATGGACAAAACTATAATAATCCTAGTAGCCTGACAAATTATTTAAGAGTCAACTAGAAATTTTAGGAGACAGGTTTGGGTGTGCATGTATATAGATGTACACAAAATACCCCTAAAACTTAGGCACCAGAGGCAAAAATCTGTGGCGCCCAAGCTCTCTGGGATTTTTCCACAGCTGAATGTATATATTCTATACTGTCTTTAAAGGGATAGTAATGTTTAATTTTTTTTTTTTTTAATATTGTAGGCATTAAAAAAGAATTACATTGATAGAAGTCTTATCTCTCAAACCTTTATGGTTTGAGAGATATAACTGATTAAATTTCCCCGCTTTAGGCCGTTTCAGAGAAGTCTGCCCTCTAGCTGACAGCAGGCGATCTCGGGACCAGCCGGTGGCTCTTCAGTCGAGCCTGAAATCGACCTATTTAGAAATAAATACTTAATTGGGAAAGTCTACAAAGTGTGCCTGGTTTGGAAGCACACTTTATAGACCGTTCCAATTAAGTATTTACTTCTAAATATCGCGATTTCGTCTCTGCTGAAGAGCCGCCATCCAGTCAAATGACCGGAATCTGCTGCTGTTAGCTAGAGAGCAGACTTCTCTGTAACAGCCTGGTGCAGAGAACTTTAACCAGTTAGATCTCTCAAACCATAAAGGTCTGAGAGATAAGACGTACATCGATGTATTCCTTTTTTTAATGCCTACAATATTAAAGAAACTTAAAATTAAACATGACTATCCCTTTAAAGTGGATCTGTTACCTACACAGCTTTTAGTCTCATTAACTGTATTAATATAAACAGCACACACCTTGTGCTTTTTGTTTTCTAAACAGGTTAATAGTTTTAAAGATATCTGATTTAGTGGTTGGGAAAGCAATGCTCAGCCGAGCTTTGTTCTCCGACTTGATCAGATAAAGCTGCACAATTAATCCTTTGAGTCCCACAGGGAGCTGGCACTCAAAGGGTTAACCCCTTCCCGACACAGGACGTACATGTACGTCCTGTGTGGCTGTCACTTAGTGACAGAGGACGTACATGTACGTCCCGGAAATCCGGCTCCCCGCGCGGCTGCGCGCCGTTCGGGGACTCCGGATTGTTTTAAAATAAAATAAAAAAAAAATGTTAGACGGACGTTAAGTGACGGCCGCGTCTGCACGCGGCCGTCACTAAGGGGTTAATTAATCACATGTCCAGAAAATCACCTCTTCCCACCTTCTTAGGCTGCTAAAAACGTACGAGTTTCCACCAGAAAGGTGGAATAAATTGGTAAGGAGCAATAATCATGCAAATCTTTTCAAAATAAAAGCTCTCAATGATGGAAAGACTTGAAAAGTCCTCTTTAAAAAAAACCAAAAAAAAAAAAAAACCAAACAGTGCTGCTCTTGGAAAGCATAAAAAATAACTTAAAATTAAAATTTTAAATTTACAGTAAAAAATATTTTAAAAAGTGAGAGGTTCACATTAACCGTTTGAGTACCAGAGGCATTGCGTACCCCTCTGGCACTCAAAGGGTTAACCGTTGAGCGCCAAAGATGTATCCAGTGTCACTCAAATGGTTAACGGCTATGGGATCTTGGATCCATCCTTTCCCAACTACCATATGCAATTAGCAAAATAAATTTATCTCACTGTCTAGTTTCCCTTCATTTTCTTACAAACTGTACACATTATAGACAGTTGGAAATAATCTTCTTCCCTGGGGATATTTGATCTTTACAGTTTTTCTCTATTCACCTTATGCATTTATGGAATTAGCCTCACTGAACATGTTACATAGGTGATCGTTATCATGGGACAGACCTGCATCTGTCACAGTAGCCTCTTATAATGATTAATATCATGAAGGTTACGGATTTAATTATTCACTCAGAGACTGGGCAGGAGTTGGATGAAGTGAGGTGAAAGAATTTTATTGGGAAAAAAAAAAGATATATGTGGTGTGGCCGAGAGGGCAATTCTCATTTGTCACCGCGGACCCAGAAGAAAATATTGGGGCAGTAAGTAAAGACTCTAAACCAGGGGTGGGCAATGGTTATGGCCTGAGGGTAATGTTCAAACATTTTGGTGGGCTGTAGCTGCACAGAACACCAAAATTGTGCAGCTGTGTTTGGGTGTGTGAGCACAGGACTGTATCAATGTTAGCTCACTCTGAAATGTAATAATAATAATAAATGTATCAATGTTGTACATCTGATAAATTGTATCATCACCTCTGTAGAGAAAGTCAAAAGGAATAATTTTGTGTACCACTATGTTTTATGTGTACAGCCAGCCAGACCAGCGGGTTTGATCATCATGCGTGATGGCCCATGGGACATATTTTGCCTATCTCTGCCTTAACCCCTTGAGTGCAATGTGTTGCGTACCCATCTGGCACTCAAAGGGTTAAAGGAAAAGATGAGTATTGTTCCCCCCAGCCTTTGTGTTTTATTATCCATGTTACATATATTTATCTATGAATGTTACACTGTCTTATAACAGCAGCTTGTATTTATGCAGTAACCCTCTGAGTGTGCCTCTGGCACTCAAAGGGTTAATTTTATTTAATTTTTTTTTTTAATTTAAGTTTATAAATTAGTCACGTCGTGTTAATGTTTTTATCAATGCTTTTTCTGACAGCACAGAGGAGGCCGAGGATGATGGGATTTACAATTCAATAACTGGAGATCTGAAGGTCACCCACCCACCCTTGCTCACAAGGAAAATTGCTTCCCTCAGTTACCCTGGCTTCCAAATAGTTAAAATGGGTGGACAAAAACAGTAAATTCTTTGGAGCGAGATACAAAATTTAGAGCTAATTTAAGGACATATGAATAGATGCAAATAAAATATCACCCAGAAATTTAGGGCTGGATTCAAATGCAGGAGATAAATGTTACCCCCTGTTTTATCAAAAAAAAATGTCCTATTGAAGCCTATGGGGATACCGGGAGATAAAATGAGCACCTGCATTTGAATCCACCCTTAGAAGGCTTAGGTTCCTGGTTTTTCAACTCATGGGTTAAACCAGACTTGCCACTTGTAGACAGAAAGCAGGTTTGGGTGGTTCACACTTGGCACCTGGAGTCATATAAATACAATCTTGTTTCTGAATGGGGTGTATGTCGTCTGGGACAGTCTAGAGGTGTAGAATAGTCTAGGACGTTATCACTGACCACATCGTGATCCTATCTACAGTGACACCACGCTGATGCTTGCCTCAGGCACAAGTCTATTATACGGGACGTTACCCATGTTTCTCTTTACAGCACACACAGATGAAAGCCAAGCAATCTGTACTAGTCTTTGGCAGGTGATTCGAGACAACAGAGGTGTTTAACAATTATGCAAATCAGGGGGTGAATTATAGGTTTTGCTTACAAACACATGGCAATAAATATACTGGAATAATCTAAATCTAGGGCTGTTAGCGCAGACACTTCAGGACACGTGTAACAAGACAAGATGACTTCAGTGAGCCAACCTACTTTATCATAGGCAACAAATACAAATTCTCCTTAGTTTTAACCCTTTGAGCACCAAAGAGGGGTGCAACGCATTGCAAAGCAATGCGTTGCGTACTTCTCTGGCGCTCAAAGGGTTAAATAGAGCTTCTTGCCCCTTGAGTGGTAGAGAGGTCTGCAGTACATTGTGAAGCACTGCGCTGGATAACATACCAGCATTCAAAGGAGTTAGAAGACCCATTTAAACCAATGGAGAGTTGTATTTCTTTCCGAGGATATAGTTACTTTGTAGTTAACTCCACTTTTTCCTTGTGCTTACGGCCCAATTAGATAAATACTTGGGTCCATACATATCAGTGAATATGTTTAGTACATACAAAGCAAAAAAAATGCAATATATTTATTATTACAGAAAAAAAAGGGCTTATTGGGGACGATGGGAGTTCTACTCCCCGACATCTGGCCAACCAGTAATGGACTATCCCAGCATCGACCAATGCAGACTTTCTGCTGTGACCGACTACAACTCCCATCATGCTCAGAGAGAGAGAGGAGGAGCTCAGTGTATAGGCCAGGCCTTGGAAACAGATGGTCTTCCAGCTGTGACTGACTACAACTCCCATCATGCTCAGAGAGAGAGAGGAGGAGCTCAGTGTATGGACCAGGCCCTGGAAACAGGTGGTCTTCCAGTTGTTATAGACTACAACTCCCATAATGCTCAGAGACAGGAGGAGCTCGGTGTATAGGCCAGGCTTCGGAAAGATGTCTTCCAGTTGTTATAGACTACAACTCCCATCATGCTCAGAGAGAGGAGGAGCTCAGTGTAAAGTGCAGGCCTTGGAAAGATGTGGTCTTCCAGTTGTTATAGACTACAACTCCCATCATGCTCAGAGAGAGGAGGAGCTCAGTGTAAAGTGCAAACATTGGTAAGCTGTGGTCTTCCAGCTGTTACAGACTACAACTCCCATCATGCTCAGTGAGAGACGGGCAAGAGTGTGAAGGGCAGGAGTGTAACAGCATGCAAAAATAAGCACACAGAGAGGCTTCTGCATGTTTCTGTAATGCCCAACACCTATGTACAAAAAGCTTTGTGTGTGACAAAATGGCAGCATGTCAAGGACTGGGCCGTATGGGAGTGTGTGGGCTTCTCAATGTGACCGTCCTGCTGCATCCCGGCACATGTACTAATGGAGCAGAGGAATCACATTCCTCCTTTTCCTTACTCCTGCTATAGGGGAGGCTTCAAGCAGCTGATCTCACAGGAATTGCACATAATTGTGGGACAAGGTTTAGCAAGACTATACACAAGTATAGCTCATCTGCCGCTACCTCATTTCTTACATTCCCCTCAGTAAGGCCTCTGTCACAGTGGTAATGAAAGAGCAGAGATGTAGCACAATAAACACTGCCCAGCTTACTAACCTGTGATTTCTCTGCACTCCGCTATCAGCATACCTGGGAACTCTCCGGATTTGCCCCGGAGACTCCGGTTCTGACAGAGATTTACCGGGTCTCCGGGGCAGAGGCAGATTCCTCCGGATGTGGGGAGATTCTATTGAAACTCTGCCACATCCGCTTTTTCTCCCGTTGTTCCTCAGTCCCCAGCCTTCTGTGTGACACCTTTAACCCTCTGAGTACCAAAGTGGTACGGAATGCATTGCTTTGCAATGCATTCCGTACCACTCTGGCACTCAAAGGGTTAAATCCCCCCCCAACACTCTAGTTAAGCCCCGCCCCTTTTTGACGCGATTAGCGTCATTTTTGTTACCCCCTGCTCCGGGTAGCCCTCAACTGAAAGTTCCCAGGTATGGCTATCAGTTCTGACACTAAGTGGGCATGGAGGGGAATGACCATACCTAGGAACTCTCCGGTTTTGCCCTGGAGACTCTGGATTTTGCAGTGAATTATCGGGTCTCCGGGGCAGTCTCTCAATCTCTGGGTTGTTCTCCATCCCGCCCCAGTTCCTCCCATTCAATGCCCTCTTACCCTCATTCACCATATATTTTGCCCTTTTTTTGTTCCGCCCCCTCCACAACTAGGCCCTGCCCCTTTTATGATGCAAATCGCGTCATTTCTCTCCCCTATCTCGCCGGGCAGCCCTGCCTGTCAAGCTCCCAGGTATGGGCATGACATAGCCCACAAGTGGGTTTTACCATTCACTGGCCGCTGTGATGTGCATCAAAACACCCTCATCGCTATGTAAAGAGATCTGCACTGCAGCCTGCAGATCCGCTGTGCTGAACCTACCAGTATTCAACACATGGACACAGGAAGATTGCAGCAAAGTGCGATAATCTGCATCACGCGTAGCTACATTGGTGTCAAAGTGTTCAATTCACTGGCTAATCATTAGTGCAGGGCTACTAAACGACTGGGCATAAGTGTGTATAGAACTGAAATCTGCAACCTACAGTGCTTGGACATCTCCGAAAACAGAGAGAAAAGCATAGATCAGAAGTCAGCAAGCTGTGGTCCTCCAGCTGTTATTAGACTACAACCATTTTACCCAACCCATGTATAGACAATTCCTAGACTCTCGATCTCTATTAAAGGTTTCCCTTCTCCATTGTTAAACCCCACCAAAGTCCTTGTCTCAGATGTCACACCCATGATGTTAATAATCCTGTAATCCAGTTGACTTCAAATAGTTTTCTCTTTCTGTTGCCTCTTGAGATCTTTCAGGGTGGCACCGGCATCGATTGTGAGATAACAAAAACAAAAACTCAGCATCTGTATTTACATAACTGTGAAAAGAGCAAAGGACAACTGTCTGGAAGTATTTCATGGTAATTCAATGAAGTCAGGGTACCACACATCCCTTTAAATCAGGGACCCCAAAAACCCTCACACTACAGGGATCCACTGATTCCTGCAGATTGAAATTTTCATAAGCGTTCCCTGATTTAAAGGGATGCGTGGTAGACAATTCATAACCACCTATAAAGAAGTATAATGAAGAAACGGAAGGTGAATCCCCAAATGTGTTTGTTTAGGAAAAGAGGCCATAGTCTAAAATTAGAGGGACACAGGTTAAGATGTAATGTAAGAAAGTTTTACTTCACTGAGAGGGTAGTAGATAAGTGGAATAGACTACCAGCAGAAGTGGTAGAGGTTAATACAGTGATGGAATGTAAGCACGCATGGGATAGGCATAAGGCTGTCCAGAACATAAGAAAAGACCAAGGACCAAATAAGGTTTGAGGTTTTTACAGTAGGAAAATAGGAGACTAGATGGGCCGAAATGGTTCTTATCTACTGTCAAATTCTATGTTTCTATGTACAGGATTTACACACAAGTGGTTAACCCTTTGAGTGCCAGAGGGGTACACAACGCATCGTTTTGCAATGCGTTGCATACCCCTCTGGCACTCGGAGGGTTAATAAGGCCGCTGCACGAAATAAGCGTGGAGAAATTCTGGAGCAAACCAAGTGCACCATAGCAATGACACTTTCCAAAAATTCCTATTGATTTAAATTAGGCTTTTAACCCTTTGAGAGGTCCTCTAGGCCCTGCAGGTAGCTTATAAACATATTACTCAACAAGGCTGCATGGGACAACCCTGCAGATTCTGTTTTTCATATATGTGTCCTCTACTAAAGGAGAATTCAGTCCGCATTACAACTGGGAGACTTAACCCCTTAAGGACCAGCGGTCGTGGGACGTTTCAGTCCCATAAGGACCACTTTGAGCCTTGCCGATGCCCTGGTACACGTGACCTGTTGCGTGTATCGGCGTGCTGCTTTGGGGCCTGAAAGAGATCGCAGTCTTCGAGTGGTCAATTTTAGGCCTCATTTTTACTTACAGCGCTCCCAGTAGAGAGCTGTAAGTAAAAAGTATGCAACGTACTACAACCATCATCGGTCCTTAAGTATTTAAGGACCATGACGGTCATAGTAAGTCATGTGGTCCTTAAGGGGTTAAAAATGATTGTGGATTCAGGTTCAATGGCACAATACCTTGAAGGGATAGTAATAATTATTACTAATCCCTATATTAAAGTCCTATTAAAAATAAATATATTGCCCCCAGTGTCATCTCTCAAACCTTTATGCTTTGAGAGATGATCGCTCCTAAAGTTTGAGAGATGACACTGGGGGCATTACATTTATTTTTAATATTACTTTAATATAGGAATTAGTAATAATAATTACTATCCCTTTGAAAAGTAGTTTTTTCTAGTATACTGCCTGCGTGGATACTGGGTCAGCAGGAACCCTGTTCTCATAAAATGTTCTAAGGACAGAATGGACAATTCAGTAGGAGAACTCTGAAGTCCTGGCTTTAAAGCAACAAATATTCATGTCTGCCTCCAGGAACGTGATATCCAGTACGAATTAAAGGTTACTTTTGGAGAACCAGTCCTTACAGAATAGATTCCTAAAGGCCATTAGGATATTATGCACAGATTAATGCAAGTGGGGGGTTTATTATAAGGAGGCGTTAGTGTTCCTTTAAAGGGATAGTAATGTTTCATAATAAAAACCGCTCTAATTAATCATCACAGTATTTGGACTTTGGAGAGTGTTATTTCAGTTCTGTCAGAGTTGTAGTTCAAGAGTAATTCAATGACAAAGTATCCCCCTCCCGCCCCTTTTACTGATGTAACACTGTTCAGCCAGATCAGAAGGGAGGTGCCCAGGTAGACTGCAGAGAGGGACAATCTTCAATTAAGATAAGGGAAAAACCTGAAAAACTTGTCAAGGGGGGCAGGGCTTTCATTGTTCTCACTGTAAGAAGATTGTCCCCTGCTGTTACCTGTCTGCTCTATGGACTGGATTCCACATCTGAGAAGAGATGGCTTACACTAGGTAAAAGGGGCGGGAGGGGAAACTTTGCTTGTGAATATCTCTCAAACCATAAAGGTTTGAGAGATAAGACTTATATCATTCTTCATGTTTTTTTAATGCCTACAAAATAAAATAAAGATAAAAGTATTACTATCCCTTTAAATAGATTTTTCCACAGATGAGAGGAGAGTAATGAAGGCTTAGGGAGGCTGATCTGTAATATAAACACCATAAACAATAGATTTTCTGGTGGAAGCCTTCCAATAAATTAAAACACTTAACCCTTTGAGGGCCAGAGGGGTACACACCACATAGCAAACCCCTCTGTCGCTCAAAGGGTTAAGCAACCCTATCCCTATGTTTTCCTGACAAAAAATAAATAAATAAATAAAGCAAGGAAAGAGGTTACCTGCACAGCTCTGAGGTGTTGGGACCACTCGCCTTGGGGGAGATTCACTAGGCGGTGATAAAGTGGTGATAAAGTAGAGATGACTTCTCCAGTTCCTCTGTTACTCTATGGAGCCTATTCACCAAGATCTCCAAAGTTGAAGACATCTTAGTGCATATGTTCCATAGACAAACAGAAATTGGAGAAGTGATATCACTGGAGAAGTTATCTCCGCTTTATCACCGCTTAGGTGAATCTCCCCCGTGGTGTTTCTGTACTGTAAGTATTTGTGCATCACCTGGTTGGCAGGGGAATAGCTAGAATCAATTGGGATCTGGTGCAAAATCCGGACCAAGCCCCCACACATGGACTGAAGCAAGTTTTAATAAAAAGATGAATAATATTTACACGTTTCCCAAGTACAATTGCCTTCCTAAAACAGGGGTGAGGGAGCAACCTGTATTTCCCCAATCATCACTGGTCTACAGCTTCTACCATCGAAATAAGTTTTTCGCCACATACCCAGCAAGCAGAACTACCACGTGAGGTAAAGTCACTCTGCAATAATTAGTCAGGTGGTGACCCCTCTGGCACTCAAAGGGTTAGAGAGAGAGAAAAAAAAAAAAAAGAAGGCTTTTGAATGCTAGAAAGGTCTGCACGGCATTGCTTTGCATTCAAGGGGTTAACAGAACTATTTAAATCCATAGGAATATTTATTTCACCCCTATGTTGAAGCTGGTTGGGCCAAGAATGTCTCCTCTTTGTTGTGACATAGGGAAAACCTTTTTTATTCCCTAGCACACCTGTGTATAAGTGAGCAGGTATGCAGTGCGCTATACAAGATACAGGGCCGTCGTCATCAGGCAATAAAGCGGAGTGATTTACAGTGGAAATGACTGAGGTAATTATAGGTCTGATGGAGGATATTAGTGTAATACAGCATCATTACAGTCCACTGGTGTCATTTAGCATTCACACCTCTAGTTTTTATGTGGTGACCTGTAATACCTGTTAGGTACATTTTACATTTACTAAAAATGTAAATCGTCTTCATATGGAAACTGGGAAGGAATATTTGACACCCTTTGAAGCAGAACCTCTTCCTTTGTCACATATAGATTGTAAGCTCTTGCAAGCAGGGCCTTAAATCCATTTAAAAAGTCTCAGACAAAAACAGCGTGCAAGTAAAAGCTGCACTAAGTACGTCGCAGTGATGAAAAGTGCAAAGTGAGAATCTCGCACTGGATCAAAAGTGCAAGATTCACATGTTGCCTCCTTAACCCCTTAGTGACGGCCGCGTGCAGACGCGGCCGTCACTTAACGCCCGCCGCGCGGGGAGCCGGATTTCCGGGACGTACATGTACGTCCTCTGTCACTAAGTGACAGCCACACAGGACGTACATGTACGTCCTGTGTCACGAAGGGGTTAATTGTCGCTTGAACCCGCAACCTTCGCTGTATCTTCCATATTTAACTTCTGCTTCTATATCTGCAAAGACACATGCTTGCAGACTGACTGAGGGGATGAACGGAGGTCATCCCCTCAGTCAGTCAGTCTGCGAACCTGTGTCTGACTGAGGGGATGAACGGAGGTCAGAGGCACACAAAGGGTTAAAGTTATGGTAAGATATGCGGGTTCTCTGTGTGTGCCATGAGGGTGGGTACTATATTTTTGTTTGTAGGCATAGATGTGTTTTCTTTGTATGAGAGATTCATGTTGCGTTAAACATAGCAAAGGTATGCGGGCACTAGAGGCTGCAGGTTCAAGCGACATTTAAAGGAGTTGACATAAGAATCTTGCACTTTTGATCCAGGGCGAGATTCTCATGTCACCCTTTTCATCATGGAGACATGCTTAGTGCGGCGTTTACTTTCACGCTGTTTTTTTTGTCTGCGACTTCTTAAAAGTGAACCCTATAATTAGGTCTATTTCTTATGCCACTGTAGGGCTGATGTAGAAATACAAGAGGGCCATATTTTCAAAAGAAAAGTGGAGCAGATCTCAATAAGGGTGAACTAAGAATTCCCCCCAAAATCCCACTGATTAAAATGGGGATTTTAACCCCTTGAATGCTAGAGAGGTCTCCAAAGCATTGCTTCGCAATGCGTTGGAGACCACTCTAGCATTCAAGGGGTTACAATTCCCCATTTAAAATTAAGAGGAATTTTGAGTTCTCTCCTACACTGCAAATGATTTGCCCCAGGACTCCTCCACTTTTGTTTTGAATATAAAGCCCTCAGTGTAGCAATTCTGTCGTAAACAAACTAAAATGGGGGGGGGGGGGGGAATTATATATATATGTTAAAGGGATAGTAAAAATGCCACCATCCTATTGGCAGCGTAGGTCAGTTGACCATCAGCCTCCATAGGATTGAGTAGCAACAGTGCCACTCAAAAACTTCCAAGTCATTGAGATATTGCACCTAAAATCTTTTAAGTTTCAGCTGCAATAACTTTTGAATAAAACACCTCTTGGCAGCGGAAGTACCCTTCTTTTACGCATGAGGATAAAGCCTACAGACTATATACATACACACACACATTATATATATACTAGTTGAAGAGCCCGTTACACGGGCCACAGTGCCACTGGCAGCCGGTCGCAGTGCAGTCATGCTCAGTACAGACTGCCCGCGCCACGGCTAATACAGAGCGGGACGCTCCTTTGGAACATCCAGCTCTGTATCAGCCTTGTCACTGGCAGTCTCTACTGCGCATGACTGCAGCACACGCAGCAGTCTCTACTGCGCATGATTGTGGCGTTACACACGTTTTAGCAAATTATTATATAGGATAGGATATATTATATATATATATACACACACACAGACACCTACATTTATTTATTTTTAAATATTAAGTGTTACTATTCTTTTAGGGACAAGATGGTTGTCCTAACTCATTGCTCTGCAATGTGCTGCACACCATTCTGGTCCTCAATTGATAAAAGATATGTTATACCCCCTAAATTATATAGGGTTCATACCCGTTTAAATATCATGCACTCTTAGCCAGCATTTGTAAAATAAGAAAAATCCTATGTTCTTACAACCCATAATCTATTATAAACATGCTATTCTTGTTCAAGACAGGTGTGCATAGCATGTTGATCCCTCTATTTAAACAGGTGATACAGCCAATGTATGGTATGATTCAGGGAAACAAATAAATAAAGTTTCAGTGAACTGAACTAGGTGGGTTCTAACGTCAAAACAATTATCGCTGTTCATGGTTTTATCACTGATTTAACTGGCCTGATCAAGAGTGGTCACTTTTACATCTGTTTTGCAAGATTTTAAAACACTCTCGCCAAAGGAAAACAAATTATATATATATATATATATATATATATATATATATATATATATATATATATATATATATATGCTTTCCAGAAGTATTTAATATTGATCCTTTTTGGTGATGTCGGGGGTGTATAAAAAGTCTTCTAAGTGTATACTTAAGAATTGTCGCTAAAATTCACAAAGTCTGGTCATATTTATAAAAAGAGGTAAAGTCACATTTATAACTAGGTCTGTTTGAGAATATTCAAAGAAAATTTGTGCCTGTGAATATATTTTCTCACACATATCGATCACTATATACTTCCTTTAAAGGGGAACTATCACTCCACATAAAGTTAAACCCCAAGAATTACCTATCTGGGGACTAGCTGAACAATAGTAATAGTTGCCAGAATAATTACCTCCTTATAGATAAATTCTACTGCTCCAGAGACTGACGGCCAGGAAATAGCGCTTTAAAAGAACCTGCGCACCTGTGCCATCAGTCCCTTCCGGTACCATAAGGTACCAAGCAACGCCTCCTAGAGGAGACCGGGACTGACAGTGCAGGAGTGCAGACGTCTCTATGCAAAGATGGCTGTGCTGTTGCCTGGCCATCAGTCCCGGAAGCAGTAGAATTTATCTATAAGGAGGTAATTATTCTGGTGACTAGTACTGTTGTTCAACTGGGTAATTCTTGGGATTTAAATTTATGTGGGGTGATAGTTCCACTTTAACCCCTTAGTGACAGCCGCATTCGTACGCGGCTGTCACCTTAACGCCCGCCGAACATTTTTTTTTTTTTTTCAAAGAAGTTCGGAGTCTCCGAGCGGCGTGCAGCCGCACGGAGACGCGGACTTCCGTGACTTACCAGGTACGTCCTCTGTCACTTAGTGACAGTTTCTGCGGGACGTACCTGGTAAGTCATCTGTCGTTAAGGGGTTAAGAACAGGTTATAACTGGTGTTAAGATTTAATCCCTAAAACTACCTTTATTGTTGGCACAATTAGCAAATTTCTTTATCTGTACATTGGAACACAATTCTTATTGGACCGAAACCGGTTCTACTCCACTTTTAAAAAAAAATGCCAACTAACTGGAGTTAACAGAAAATGTCACTAAATGTTTATACGTATCCTTATGTCTCTGACACACTTTTTACAGACACTTCCTTTATAACTCCAGTTTTATACATCTCACCCGTGTTCCCTTTAAACTGGGCCTGTCACCTTACATTCATATCTTTAGATTTGAAATCTTAACCCCTTGAGTGCCAGAGAGGTACACAAAGCATTGCTGCGAAATGAGTTGCGTACGCCTCTGGCATACAAAGGGTTAAAACTAAGGAGAATTTGTATTTGTTGCCTATGGTAAAGTAGGTTGGCTCACTGAAGTCATCTTGTCTTGTTACACGTGTCCTGAAGTGTCTGCGCTAACAGCCCTAGATTTGGATTATTCCAGTATATTTATTGCCATGTGTTTGTAAGAAAAACCTATAATTTACTCCCTGATTTAAATAACCATTAAACACCTCTGTTGTCTTGAATCACCTGCCAAAGACTAGTACAGGTTGCTGTCACCAAATGAAAACAAAGATTACAATTTGCTTTCTAGAAGTATATAATATTGAGCCCTTTTAAATTTTTTTGGGTGATAATGTCCCTTTAAACTGGACCTGCCACCTTAAATTCGAGTCTGTAGATTTGAAATGCGTTGCATACCCCTCTGGCACTCAAAGCGTTAAAGTGGAATTACCACCGCTAACAAACTTGCCACCCAATAATTCCCCATCTGGAGACTGGCTGCTCAGTAGCGCTAGTAGCCAGAATTATTACCGTGTTAACGAGAATTATCCATTGCTCCAAGGCTGACACGCAGGAAGGAGCGCAGACATCTTTCCATAGTGACGTCTAGCACTGACTTCCTGTACTACTATATCATAGTCATACCTGGGAACTTCCAGTTGAGGGCTACCCGGAGGGGAGTTCTCTGTTCAGCAGGGGGTGACAAAAATGACGCTAATCGCGTCAAAAGGGGCAGGGCTTACCGCGAGTGAGGGGGGGACTTAACCCTTTGAGTGCCAGAGTGGTACGGAATGCATTGCAAAGCAATGCATTCCTTACCACTCTGGCACTCAGAGGGTTAAATGTGTCACACAGAAGGCTGGGGAAGGAGGAAAAAAGGGAGAAAAAGCGGATGTGGCAGAGTTTCAATAGAAACTCTCCACATCCGGAGGAATCTGCCTCTGCCCCGGAGACCCGGTAAATCTCTGTCAGAACCGGAGTCTCCGGGGCAAATCCGGAGAGTTCCCAGGTATGATCATAGTGCAGCGATGGGTAAATTAAGCCTCCAGCTGTTGCGGACTACAATTCACATTAACTCCACAATTCATTGGGAATGGGAATTTTTATTGATCCTGTATCATGCCCCAGGATCGTTCTCAACCTTTTCTTTATATGTATGTCCCATTTTTAATATATATATATATATATATATATATATATATATATATATATATATAAAATATATTTTTTAAAATGTATTTATTTATTTTTTTTTTTTTAATTCAGCGGAAATCTCACAGGATAAACAAAATGTGATATCACTTAGGACAAGCCATCCTTGGCACTGAATGGGTCAATTGGTCTTTACTGGAATCTGTGCTGGACACAAAAAAAACTTTTCTATTCTCCGGATTTGAGCCGAACAAGAGCTACTTATTGATCAGACCCAGAACAATGGACTAACCTATTGAACCAAAGAATGCTCGCTGACACAAAGACCGATTCTCCCACCTAAAAGAAAAGGGATCACACCACCCCTGCCCTCTTTCACACTGAAACACAGAGGCCTCCAGCCAGGCACAGTGGGGCGGCCAAAATCTCTTCATCCCGAGGGGAGGAAAGAGGCTAAACAAAAAGCTTCCTTCTTATACACGAGTTCTAAGCAACCCTTTCACTGGAAGGGGGAAAGTGCCGCTTTGTACACTACTGTCCAATGTATGGGACATGAAAGCATTGGAATGCAGAGATCGCTGCAGCATTCAAAGATTTAACCCTTTGAGTGGCGTACGCAAGTTGCGTACCCCTCTGGCAATCCAAGGGTTAAAAGTTCCATTTAAAAATCAAGAATTGCTCCTCTTTTCCTGGTGAATCTGACCCTCAGTTTGTCCGTTGATAACACCCAAACAGTGTCCGGATGTAACACAGAAGTCGCATGGTCCGCGCGTTTTATGAATAGAAAAGCTGGGCAGCCTTTGAAAGAAAATGTGTACAGCTTTAGCAAAAATTATAATATATTCCGAATCCGTTTGAAGAACAAACATTTACCAAGACTGAAGTATTTCCAAGCTGCATGATCGATCACCTGAAGGATTTCTGTTTACTAGAGACTCTGAAAACTCCTTCACATGAAACAGAGTGAGGGAGTGAGAAGCAATTAATTATGTCAAACGTGGTTATGCTCTAATTGTCATGGTTCGGTGAAGCATTTAAAGAGAAAACCCCCAGTTCAAAACCAGTAACATGTGAAACAGGAAAAAAAGGCACAACAGGGAATGTATTTTATTATATACACTCTAGCTAATGGACACTCCAATACTTCAAACAATAACCCGAGTGCTCACACAAATGAAGTTAATGAAATTAAAAAATTAGTTTCATCACAAAATCTAATAGTGATAGTTCTGTAGGCACTCACAAGAGTTATAGAAAAATATCTACTTAGTGCATCAAAATATCATACTGATGTTTCACCCCAATTAGGGATCTTTATCAATAATTATATTATATATATATACACACACACACACACACACACACACACACATATATATATAAAATATTTTTTTATACACACATACATATACATGTATAGAAATCCCCAAGACTGTGCACTCTCTTAGATGATCAGGTCTTGAGTCTGGGTGCTAATCCACAAGGTGATCAAGTAGCAAAATCCAAAGAAAAAAAATTACACTCACAGGTCATCTTATAGGTGAGCAGGGCCGGATTTACATCTCAGGAGCCTGTAGGCACAGAACTCTGAAGCGCCCCCCCCCCCCATTGGCTATCTCCACAATGCTCTAGATTTCCACATTATCCCCCATCTCCATATTGCCCTCACATTGCCGCCATCATCTCAACATTGCCCCCATCAGCTCCACATTGCCCCCATCAGCTCCACATTAAGCCTCACAGTGCCCCCCCACCCCCATCCATTTCCTACCTCCCTGGTTGTCCAGCGGCAGGAGAGGTCTGTGCTTCTGCACAGACCTGTAGCTGCTGGAGCTCCCGCGCGGTCTTCTCTTTAGTAATGCAAAGTAATGTCATCTCCCAGCGCTCTGCATTACTAAAGAGCTGGGTGAGCACAGACCTTACTATGTGGTGGATGGTGTGGCATGCCACTTTAAAATAAATAAATTATTAAAATTAAATAATAAATAAATAAAAATAAAATATTGATTCTGATGGCAGGTGCCCCTGTGTGGGGTGCGCCTGTAGGCAGATGCCTACTCTGCCTTATGGCAAATCCGGCCCTGTAGGTGAGTAGTGTGCTGGTTTTATTCCATCAATGTTTTGGCCCTAATTTGGGCCCAAATTAGGGTTGAAACAATGATGGAATAAACCAGCATACTATTTAAACTTTAACCCCTTAAGGCCGTGCGGCCGGCAGTTAAGAACAACAAGGCTTTTTTTCTTTTCCACAAATGGATTCAGGGTTCCTGTCGGGGAGCCCTGAATTCCATGATGTGCCAGGACCATCATGGGTCCTTATGGCAAGTTCACTCATGACGGTCCGGGCATGTCATGTTTCCTTAAGGGGTTAAAGGGATAGTAATGTTTCACAATAAAAGAAGCTCTGATTAATCTTCATAGTATTTGGGGCCATGGAGAGTGTTATTTCAGTACTGTCAGAGTTGTAGTACAAGAGTAATTGAATGATAAAGTATCCCCCTCCTGTCCCTTTTACCTAGTGTAAGCTGCCTCCCCTCAGATGTGGAATCTGGTCTCTTGATCAGACAGGTCACAGCAAGGGACAATCTTCTTACTGTGATCATAAGGAAAACCCTGCCCCCCTTGATTTTTCAGGTTTTTCCTTATGATCACTGAAGATTGTCCCTCTCTGTGATCCATCCGGACAGTCTTGCTGCTCTGAGGTGAGCAGTGTTACATCAGTAAAAGGGGCGGGAGGGGGATACTTTATCATTCAATTACTCTTGTATTACAACTCTGACAGTATTGAAATAACACTCTCCATGGCCCAAATACTATGAAGATTAACTGGGGCTGATTTTATTTTGAAACATTACTATCCTAATAAGATCACTTTTACATATTTATATATATCTCAATGAAAGTCACATGACTTGTTTCTGGATCTGTTTCAGGCCACACTCCCGAGCTGGCAATGTGTGCAGTAATGCATAGCTGGGCACATAAAAAGAACACAACACACACAGAGTGTGTAAAACATGTAGGAATGAACATCTGTTGGGTTTCGCAAATCAATGTAGCCTTAAGTCATTATCAATGGTTTGGTCACCCGATAAAGCAAAATGCCCTCCATGGGGCTGAAATGTTGACAGTAAAGCGAACACTACAGTGAACTTCTAATTCCCGGCTATCTTGGTGCAGTCTCCTGCTGACCTGCTTCATACAGCACAAAACTGACTGAAGAACACATTCAGGTTAATGCTCATACCTGGAAACTCTCAGGATTTGGCCAAGAGACTCCGGTTTTGAGACTGAATTATCGGGTCAGAGGAGGATTCTCCGGATGTGGGGAGTTTTCTTTAAGACTCCTCCCACTTTTCCTCCCTCCCCAAGTTCCTCCCACTTTTGTGATGCTCCCAGAAAGCCAAGCCCCATTCATGGGTAAACCACGCCCCCGTTTTACAGTGATTTGCTGCAATTATATCCCCAGCAGCACCAGAGAGAAACTCAAGTTCACAGGTATGTCAACGTGCAAACAGAACTCAGCAAATCCAGAGCTTTATTGATAAGTGCAATATGTGCTGTATGCGGAGTTTTTTTTTGCACATCAATTGTAGCGTGTTCTACAATTTATTGTCTAAATGACAGAATTCACGTCACAATGTGGACGGGATCATCAATTAGGAAAGGAGGGGTTTGTTGTAGTGGGAAGAACATGCTAAGGGCTTTCGGGGAACTAACCAATCTAAAACACATATCTTGTTCCCGGACACCCGGTAATTAAAGTGAGAACTCTGGGAAAGATCAGGCGATCTCCCAGGTCTCATTGCAAAGCAGTGCGTTACAGACCGCTCTAACATTCAAGCAATTAAAAGCCCCATTGAAATCAATGGGAATGTTCTTTTTTTCTGTTCATTGTATGAGTGTATTGGCCTGGCAGCTATTTCACAGTGTGTTTTATTGATCATACAGCCTCAGGATGAATTGCGATCAGCATGAGCAAGCGCTCAGCCGTCCAACACATAAATCAACCTCTGGAAAGCAGATGCTCCGGGGGTAACAAACGGAAACAGCGATGACAATGTTCTCAAAAATGGGATCTGCGGAGTCTCATACACGTAGATCAGGGGTGATCAATGTGATGCCCTCCAGCTGCTGGCCCACCCCCTGACGTAGATGCTTGGTATCAGTTCATTAACCCTTTGAGTGCCAGAGGGGTACGGAACAATTCTTGAAGGGCCTTCTACAGCAAATCAGGAGCAAACCAACTGTGCAACAGGGTAAAAAAAAAAATAAAAGTTGCCAAAACCCGATTTATTTAAATGGGGCTTTAACCCTTTGCTCTCTTCAATTAAGCAGTCCTATATTAATGAATGGAAATGTTTTATTTCTCCCCACATTAGTTGGTTTGCATCAGAATTGCACTTTTTTTTAGAATCATGCATCAGGCTCTTAGATCAGAATACAAGAAACATGTTGTCATGACCCGTTTTGGTGGCACACCTACCTTGCAGCTGCCTCTCCCTCACTCTTCCGGGTCTCCGCGGCGTCTATGTTGGGCGCTTGCACGATATGTTCTGTTCACGCACGAGCAGGACGGCCGTTGTCTTACCCCAGCATCTCACTCTTCCTGCGTTGGTCCGCATTGGGCAGCAGACTGCCAGTTGGGAACAGCTCCCAGACGAGGCCCCCTACTGGCTTCTCATCATTGGTCTGTTTCTATATTTAAACGGGCTACCCCAGTCTATGGGTGCGTGTTCCACAAGCTAGTTCCTGAGCTATTTTTGAGTCTGTTTGATGCCCGATTACTGGCTACTGACCCCGGCATCTCATTCCTGATCTCCAGGCTACCCTCCTGAGTACGGCTCTGATTACTCTACACCTGTCCCTGTTCTCGGCCCTGTTCTGTTCCAGTATACCCTGGTCCTGGTTGTACCTGGTTCCCAGAGAACTCCCATCCTGGTTGCACCCCAGCTCAACCGGGATGGAACAATCTGGTTTCGCGACCAGCAACTTTACACAGCTTTGGCTGCAGAAGGGGAGTTCCTAGCATCATTCCCAAACATCGCACTCCAGCAGCTGTACCAGGGCCTGGACTTTGTAGGTTCCTACTCCCACGTATTGACACATGAGCAATCAAGATTTATGATGGAAAATGATTAGTTCCAAATTTTTACTGAATTGCATATTTTTTCTATTAATTAGCGAACGGTTGTGCTTTTACTAGTGAATGCATTTCAAAAAAGTGGGCTTGGCTAAAATGTCTGTCATTTTTGCGTGGATTAGCGGTTGTGCCCGATTCAGGATAACAGGTAACGCACATTTTCACAAGACAGGCTAATGTGGTCCTTCATTTAGGAGCGGGTGCAATGAGTTATTAGGTTTCTTGCATCAAAACGGTAGCAATCGCAAACAGCGCCTACATTTATGGCTTTCAAGAAACAGTTAATGCTTCATTTTCTGGCAATCTGCCCTAAGAGTCATATTTAACCCCTTAATGACCAGCCACGAGGCACGGAGCAGTTATTTTTGCTCCACTGGATTCAGGGGTCCCCAAATGGCGTGCAGCCACGCGGGAACCCCTGAATTCCATGAGCACAGAACCGTCATGGGTCCTTAACAGAGGTTCTCATGACATTACTGGCATGTCATGGGTTAAGAAGCCAAACTAACTCATGAGGTATAGATAACTAAAAAGGCAAAAGGGTTAAAATAAATGGGAATTTGTATTTCTCCCCTATGGTGCAGTTGTTTTGTCTCAGAATTGTTCCACCTGGAGGAAGCTAAACAGATGCTAATCTGGGTCAATCAGACTGTACTATGGTGTGTGTGTGTGTGGTTACAAGTTCCCTATAATTTAAATTGGGTTTGTAACCTCTTAAAATCTAGAGAGGACCCCAAAACATCTCTAACGTTGAACGGATTAAAAGCACCAATTAAATCAATGGGAATTTTGTTCCTCTCCCACCCCGCATGCTACAGTTGGTTTGCTCCGGAATTTCTAGCTTCTTAATTAAAGGGCAAAATGTTGATGAGCTGTGTGATGCGTTGCTCTGGTCTTTTGCACTGCGTTAAAGAGGAACTATCATCAAACGTAAGTTAAGCCCCAAATCTTTAACCCTTTGAGTGCCAAAGAGTTAATACTATAGAGATATACATACCTGTATTTTGCTGCATAAGTCCGGCATTAGTGACAAATTGAACTAGTCTGGCAGGCTGGCACCGGCTGGGATCTTGCTGTAGGTGCTCTCTGTGCCTGCACGGTCAGTCCCTTCCGGTGCCTTAAGGCACAAAGGAATTCAACTCACCAATTGTGAAGGTGAAGGGGACTGACAGGGCAGACCCAGAGATACCAGCTCTGTTGCCCTGCTGATGCCTGCCGAACCAGTTCTATTTCTCACTAATGCTGGAGTTATACAGCAAAATACAAGTATGTATATGTATCGCTAAGGTATTAAGGATTTGGGGCTCAATTTAAGTTTGAAGATAGTCCTGCTTTAAGCTCCAGTCTGGCAATTAAAGATTTAACCCTTTGAGTGCCAGAGTTGGATACCTCTCTGGTACTCAAGGTGTTAAAACACAACAGACACCTGAGGAATTGAAGTGAATGGTGAGATCCGGGTGGATAGTTATGTTGCACACGATATTGTGAAATTAAAGAATAATCATATATTTAACCCTCTGAGTGCCAGAGGGGTACGCAACACATTGCTATGCAATGCGCTGCATACCCCTCTGGCACTCAAAGGGTTAAGTATATTTCCTTTTATTATGCGAAAAAAAAGGAATATACATTTTTGGGGGTGTCCTGAAAACTCTGCACCGTTTGTGCCTTGGGAACCGCTGTTTTAGAGCCCCTTTACAACAGACATAATATTTACAAATTCTAGTTTGTAGTACAGAATATTTAACCCTTTAAGTACCCACGACATACCAGGACCGGCACGGAGGTTCTGCACTTAAGGACTAGCGACTGTACTGGCACGTCAGGGAATTCAGGGGTTTGTCTGCACGCCGCTAGAGGCCCCATGAATCCAGTGAGCAAGTAAATAAATAATGCCTGTGGTCCTTAAATGAAAGGGTTAAACTTACATCACCACTTTTCATTTTTTAGGTTTTCTGTTTCATTAACACTTTCAGTGCCAGAGGGGTACGGAATGCATTGTTTTGCACTGGCACTCAAAGGGTTAAAGCAAAACTATCACCCTAAATAAAGTCCTCCCCCCAATAATTAGGCATATAGTGATAAGCTTAGAAATAGTGCTATTAACGAGCATAAAGTACATCGTTATGAAGAAATCCTACTTCTTCTGAGGCTGACGGGTAGGAATCAGTGCGCCTGCACCGTCCGCCCCGGTCTCCTCTAGGAGGCGCTGCATGGTACCTTAAGGTAACAGGAAGGGACTGATGGCGCAGGAGCGCAGATGCCTCTAAAGCAAGATGCCTGGCCGTCAGTCTGAGAAGAAGGATTTCTTAATAATGTGGTACTTATACTGGATAATATATTTCTAAGCTTATTGCTTTCTAATTATTGGGGGGAGGGGGGGACGACACTATTTAAGGTGATAGTTCCGCTTTAACTGTGAGTGCAAGATGGGTGAAGCGCATTGCCTTGCAGTGTATTGTACACTCCCATGGCACTCAAATCATTAAAGAGACATGGAGACAGCTTGGGGAAAAAACACTCCAACCCATGCATAATAATATATGTAAACAGGGGTCTTCTTTATATAAAACGTGAACAAAGACCCAGTCCACTGGGGGAGGGGTACGTCTCACGTGAATTTAATGTATGTAAATCAATTCCTTTCCCATCCGGTAGCCTAGAGACCCCTGTGTGAATAAACATGTCAAGCTGCCATGATTTCATCTCTAACAGGATGCACAGACTGACTGGAGCATCTCTGGGTTAGTACAACCAGGGACACATCGCCTACATCAGTACTGGGCAACCAGAGGCTCTCTAGCTAATGAGGACTACAATTCCCATGATCCTTGGAGGGGGAATACAGTCATCAGGTTGACCAATCCTGACCTAGAATCTAGAATCAGTTTGAGAGTTCCCAGGTATGAGTGTTCTACCAATAATAATAATATTCACTTGCTCTGTGGCTGCTACTTTTTATCTAGTGATTCCTTTAATGTGGAGTTCCCACAATCACCCTTTTCATTAAAGTGAAACTATCACTCCAAATAAAGTGCACCCCAAATAATTATTCATATAGTGATAAGCATAGAAATACTAGTATTATACAGAGCAAGTCCAGCGTCAGTAAGAAATCCTACTTGATCCGAGACTGACAGGCAGGCTTCTTGCTGTAGAGGCATCTGTGCGCCTGCGCTGTCAGTCACTTCCTGTACCTTAAGGTACAATGCAACTTCTCACCAATCCTGGAGGAGACCAGGATGGACAACGCAAGCGCACAGATGTCTCTAAGGCAAGATGTCTGCGCTGATGCCTGCCTGTTTGGCTCAGATCAAGTCGGATTTCTTAAAGGAATAGTAATGGCTATATTGTAGATATTAAAAAAAAATTAATTAATAGATATAAGTCCAGTCTCTCAAACATGTGTAGTATGAGAGATATACACACCTCTAAAGTTCTCCCCTCTCACAGACGTCAGGGCTCTAGCGGACAGCATGTGACCAGACGGTGTCTTTTCAGCAGAGTCGAAATAGCGATATCTAAAAAGATAGTGTGAAAACCAGGTACACTTTGTAGACCGTTCCAATGAACTATTTCTTTCTAGATAGCGCTATTTCAGCTCTGCTGAAGAGCCACGAGCCGATCCCAGGACCAGGATCCCCTTCTGTCAGATAGAGTGCTGACGTCTGTGAAATGGGCGGGAAAGGGGAACTTTAGAAGATTATACCTCTCAAACTATAAAGGTCTGAGAGACCAGATTTACATCAATCCACTCACTGACACTGATCAGCGATGCATTGCTCACATCCTCTAGCACTGACTTCTTGTGTTATCCCTGCATTACCTCAGAACTCACTGACACTGCTCAGCAATGCATTACCCAACTCCCCCAGTACTGACTTCCTGTCTTATCCCTACATTACCTCCCCATTCACTGACACTGCTCAGCAATGCATTGCCCACCTCCCCTAACACTGACTTCCTGTCTTATCCCTACATTACCTCCCCACTCACTGACACTGCTCAGCAATGCATTACCCACCTCCCCTAGCACTGACTTCCTGTCTTATCCCTACATTACCACCTCACTCACTGACACTACTCAGCAATGCATTGTCCTCCTCCCCTAGCACTGACTTCCTGTCTTATCCCTACATTACCTTCCCCACTGACACTGCTCAGCAATGCATTATCCACCTCCCCTAGCACTGACTTCCTGTCTTATTCCTACATTACCTCCCCAACTCACTGACACTGCTCAACAATGAATTACCCACCTCACCTAGCACTGACTTCCTGTCTTATTCCTACATTACCTCCTCCACTCACTGACACTGCTCAGCAATGCATTACCCACCTCACCTAGCACTGACTTCCTGTCTTATTCCTACATTACCTCCCCCACTCACTGACACTGCTCAGTAATGCATTACCCACCTTCCCTAGCACTGACTTGCTGTCTTATTCCTACATTACCTCCCCTACTCACTAACACTGCTCAGCAATGCATTACCCACCTCCCCTAGCACTGACTTCCTGTCTTATCCCTACATTACCTCCCCCACTCACTGACACTGCTCAGCAATGCATTACCCACCTCCCCTAGAAACATTACATGCCAGTGAATGGGGGAGGTAATACAGGGCTAAGACAGGAAGCGCTTGCAAGGCATGCCTTAATTAACAATCCATAAATCTAAATAACATTAAAATCTTGAAAAAGAATTTAAAAAAATGGCTATTACAACATATAATTCATTTATGTTCTACTTTAAGAAGTAGACTCTTGTACATCCTTTTACTACAACCCAGGGGGCCTTCATCTTGCTGGCAAGAGCACTTGATGAAATCAAATGACCTGTATCCAGTCGTCTACAAACGTTTGATCTTGTGAGCCAGCAGAACATAGTATTTATTTTGCGGTAAATATTGCACCTGGCTAATAATATCCTATGTATCTCCATGGTAGGCCAGTCCTTTGGGAGTATTCATAACGTCCCCACCTCCCCCTCCCATTGACTGCATCGCTTTCTGCCTGACCACACCCAGTTCTGGATTCCAAGCCGCACAGGTGCAAGGATGCTCCAATTTCCCACATTTTTTTTGTTTGTTTTGTTTTTAATATTTCCAGATTTTGTCTCGTGGGAATCAATAGAAGACCGGGATTCCTCAGGGCTTTTCGTTAACCCTTTGAGTTCCAGAGTGGCACTCAAAGGGTTAACCCATGAATGGGCCGGAACTGCTAACTCAAAAATTCCTGCTCGATTCGACCTCAAAATAAAGTTGCAGAAAAGGGATAGTATGGCATAAGATAGAACACACACACACACATTATATATACGATTCATTCCAGATTTTGCCCTGAAGAGGTGTAAAATTTATATATATATATATATATATATATATATATATATATATATATAACATAAAGTGATAGTTTGCCTCACTCCCAGTGAGCGTAACCGCACATGCGCAGTAGAGACTGTGCATGTGTGGTTTCGCACACAGGGAGCTTCGCTGTGAGCCATCTGGAGCTCCCTGTTGAGGAGCAGCGCGTTCGGCGCCTATCTCTGCTCCGGGGCAGCAGCCGGGTGCACTGTAGCCCGTTTATACGGGCTTTGATACTAGTACTATATATATATATATATATATATATATATATATATATATATATATATATATATATATACACACACATATTATATTTTTAGATATATATATATATATATATACACACACACATACACACACACACACACATACGCAAAACTAGTTGGCAAGTATCAGGAATATTGCTACATTTTACTGAAGCTGTCTATTTCAAGTAATTTTTGTGGAGCTGTCATCCGCAGCTGAAATCCAGTCACAATGCCCATTTAAAGAAACATTGTTTCCATCCACTGCTGTTTGGAGTCCATAAGACAGTGGTTCTCAACCTGTGGGTCGGGACCCCTTCGGGGGTCGAATGACGATTTTCCAGGGGTCGCCTAAAACCATCAGATATTTATAATTCGATTCATAACAGTAGCAAAATTACAGAGATGAAGGAGCAACGAAAATAATTTTACTGTTAGGGGTTGCAACAACTTGGGAAATTTTATCAAAGGGTCGTGGCACTAGAAAGGTTGAGAACCACTGCACTAAGAGGTCTGGATACGATTCCTGCCCGCTATTCAGACTATACATCTAGAGAGACAGATAACATCTTAAAATAGATGGGAGATTATAGCGTTGAAGCTTACGGCTTAGACAGTCAATTAACATCTGCCCACACCTCTCATCGTCATCTCTGGGACCCACAATACAGCGATATCCAGCTATTATAGACAGGAGAGGACTGCTGTAGTGGTAAGGCCGAGACGCTGGCATTTACTCCACGACATCTCATTGGCAATAAACTTAGCCGGTTCATTTGCATTAGCCATATTGACTGCTTCCATTATATATATATATATATATATATATATATATATATATATTAACCATTTAGGTCCTTGATACTATTATTATTATTTTACATCCCTCAGCAAAATGAGTACCCTTGTTTGACTCAGCAGGATAAACATAGCAAAATACATTGTTTTTCTATATGGAGGTATACTATCCCTTAAAGCTGTAGGAAACCTTTATACATTTGTGCATCTGTGCCTATAATCTGTGCTCATTCAAATAAACAGCAATTTGAATCTTACAGTGAGTGTCCCTTTAACCCAAACAAATGTCAGTCCCGCAGCAAGTAACAGAGACCAATATTTACATGACTATCCAAGCTTCAAAAGGAAAGGCACCTTATACAGGCAGAACTCAATCGTTGCCCAATCAACAGTAGACAGTTTTCAAAGCAGGGAATGTTACCGGACTGGTTTCTTTAACTCTTCCAGGGCTTGAGGGGCTAAGGGAGCAATGAAGGGACGGAAAAGCAATGCTTGTTGCCAAATGAGAAACATTAGAAGACGACAAAGGAAAGCCCTTTTAACACTTTGAGTGCCACAGCGGAATGCAATGCACTCCCCACATCATTCTGTCTTCCATACTGGGCTTGGAAAAGACAGACCTTATAATGCGTACAGAGTACAGGAGATTAACCCCTTAATGACCAGCGGTCGCGGGGTGAGTGGTCCTTTAAGGACCAGATAGAGAATTTCGGAATGCCGCCCCACGTGACTGATCACGTGATGCGGCACGCCGAACTGAGGGACTGAAAGAGATCGCTCCGGTCTTGGAGCGATCAATTTCAGTCCCCGGTATTACTCACCGTGCTCCTGCAGGAGCGCGGTGAGTAATAGTACGTGACGTACCAGGACCGTCACTGGTCCTTAAGTGCCGGACCAGCGTGACTGTCTGGGTACGTCACCGGACTCTAAGGGGTTAAATAACTAAAACGTCTTGATGGTAACCTCCCACTTAACCACCCAGAAAATGCTAATGACCTCTATGAATTCTGCCTTAAGCTCCTTGGTTCAAGAGATAACTTCAAACAGCACTGGATGTCATGTACATGGAGGCAGACATGACAACCTCTAAAACGACCACAGGATCCCAGACTCTGTTCACTGAACAGGGTGATCTTAATCCTTTAACCCTTTGAGTGCCAGAGGGGTAAGCAACGTATTACCCTGCAATGCGTTGTGTACCCCTCTGCCACTCAAAGGGTTAAGGATCGCTGGTCCTTAAAGGGATAGTAATGTTCAGGTAGCACAGTAAGTTTGAGTCTTCTATATAAATTTGTATAACGATGTGTAACTTTATAACCATCCATAACTTTGCAGTTTTCCTTTTATTCTATAATAAATTGACCCCTTCCGCCCCTTTTCCATGCATCAAGCAGCCTCCCCTGAGATCTGGAATCTAGGCATCGGACCAGAGAGAACGCAGCCAGGGACAATCTTCTTTCTTTGAGTATAAGGAAAACCCTGCACCATTGATAAAGGTTTTTCCATATGCTGAAAGAAGATTGTCCCTTGTTGCCATCTGTCCAGACCAGCTTGCTGAAGATTTGTGACATATGTAAAAGCAGTGGGACAGAGACATTTTATTATAAAATAAAAGGAAACCGGCAAAGTTATGGACGATTACAAAGTTACACATGGTTATACAAATGTATATAGTAGACTCGATCTTACTGTAATACCTAAACATTACTATCCCTTTAAACAGTTAAGTACACTAATGCAAACTGTCTGCTTCAGTTTAAAGCTGAACTTACACCCAATATAAAGTCACCCTCCAATAATTAGGCATATGGAGACTAGCTTCTTAATAGTGCTACTATCTCACACAAGTAGCTGGTTCTGAAGGAAAAATTTTTTTGAAAGAATAAATCAAATAAGTTTCAACTGCTATAACTTTTGAAAGAATTATTTGCTAGCAGTGAAAAATACCTGCAATGAGTATTTTCCTACATAAACATTATTATACCATTAATCAGAAAAAACTCTTACCTCCATTGCTAGAGCTGCAGTTTGCTGGTCGTAATGGTTCAGAAGATTGGGCATGAAGGTGGAATTGTAAGGAAGATCTTGACACATCCTTAAAATGATGGGCTCACACGCAAACAAACTGTGTCCCATACTTTGTTCGACGAGCACAATAAGTAACCAGAAGGATAAAATTAAATAGGCAGCCATTATAAGCGCGTGCAAATCCCCAGATTGCTTGATATTCGCTTTGTGCTCTGGAGTCTTTTGTACTGACAGCTCGGAATCTGATGAAGATTCCAATGTTCATTGATCATTGAGGCTTCTCTGAAACCCGCAGCGAAGACAGGAGGATGTGATTATGTGTCGATACCTCTGATGTCATATTATTCAACGTGCGATACATCTTGCCGTATTACTACTGACGAATAGAATACAGCTTCATTTCCTCGTTCTTTAGCCGCATTCCCAAACAATCGTCCCCATTTTTCCTGAGAGTGAGAGACTCCAAAAACGCTTTATTGATCTGGAAAAGTCAAAAAAAAAAAAAAAATAAAAAGTCAGTTTTCATCCTGTGGATCTCAAACGCTTTGTTGTGGTGACACTCATGAAATCTCAGTGGCATGCTTACAATCAAACACTTTAACCCCATGGACTCTATAAATCTCAACAACGTATTTGCAAACAGACTTATTTAGTAACAATTTCAAATGTATTTGAATGCAGGATGGTCCTTGTAACTTAAAGCGAAACCATCACTGAAAATAAATTTCCCCCCAAATCATTATGCATATAGCGATATACATATCTATACTAGTATTACCCTGAATAATTCCGGAGTTACTGATAAATCCAATTCGTTCTGAGACGGTCAGGTAGGCACTAGCACAGACATCTTGCCAAAGAGACATCTGCATGCCTGCGCTGTCCATCCCAGTCTCCTCTAGGAGGTGTTGAATTGTACCTTAACCCCTTAAGGACCAGCAGTCCTGGGGCGTCTGGTCCTTTAAGGACCAGATAGGCGAGTTCAACGTGCCACCCCATGTGACTGATCACGTGTGCCGGCACGTCGAACGAGGGACTGAATGAGATCAATCCTGTCTTGGAGCGATCAACTTCAGTCCCCTGTATTACTCACCGCGCTCCTGCAGGAGCTTAACGTCCGTCTAACTTTTTTTTTTTTTTTTTTCCTAAAAGAATCCGGCGTCCCCGAACGGCGTGCAGCCGCGCGGGGAGCCGGATTTCCGGGACGTACATGTACATCCTCTGTCACTAAATGACAGCCACACAGGACGTACATGTACGTCCTGTGTCGCGAAGGGGTTAAGTGCCGGACCAGTGTGACGGTCCGGGTACGTCACCGGACGCGAAGGGGTTAAGGTAACAGGAAGTGACTGACGGTGCAGGCGCACAGATGCAGGTACAGCAAGATGCCTGCCTATGTGTCTGGGAACAAGCTGGATTGATCAATAATAGTGTTACCCTGAATATGTTTATCGTTATGTGCATATTGATATGGGGGGGGGCACTTTATTTTCAGTGACAGTTCCGCTTTCAGTCATGACAGTCTCATGAGAAGAAAGTGAACTGCAAAACTGAATTCTCGCAGTTCACGATCCTCTGCCTCCACAACGCAAACTCCATAGACCCACTAACATACCCTAACATACAGGGTCTGTAGACTCTGTGCACGCAACCCGCAAAGCTTGTGGCTGAGATGAAAAGTTTATAGTTGAGAGCCGCAGACTTCCGGGTTGTCTCCCAGCAGAGGGGGTCAGTTTTCTGACCTACAGAACAGCTAGTACGGTCATGCACAACTCAGTCCCAGGCTTTCAACTAAACCTGCTCCCATGGGAGCAGACATAACACAACATAACAATTAGAAAAGAAGAGCTCACAGCGCTAACTCCCGCAAAACATACATATAGTTAATAAAGTATAAATAAGAATAATATTGAATGTATAGATAGCAGTAGA
This sequence comes from Rhinophrynus dorsalis, assembly GCA_037306005.1. Lineage (NCBI taxonomy): Eukaryota > Metazoa > Chordata > Amphibia > Anura > Rhinophrynidae > Rhinophrynus > Rhinophrynus dorsalis. The sequence goes on from CM074720.1 coordinate 541,058,208, forward strand.
GAATAAAAGGGTTCCCCAGCACCCCAAGTATTAGGCCGAAACTTAAAGTGCAAACACAATACAAAAAGACAAACCTGCGCTTCTCTATACGATGTGCAAATGTGCACCCTGTATCGCGCATATATAAAATACTACTGTGTTAATAAATATGAGGACTTCGTTCAAAATTTGGCCAAACATTGTTAAGCTTGCCAACCCAAAAATAGGAACAACATAATGGGAAAGAGGGGCAGAAGGATCTGGGTCTCAAAGAGGGGCTGTCCCTCCTAAAGAGGGACACTTGGGAGGTATGCAAAGTGTTAAATGGGAATTTGCAAGACTTAGAAAATTCACTTGGCACTTAGGGGGTTAAGCTTGTGGATAACCAGTTTCTCAAGTGGCTTTCTTGTTCCCGACATCCACCCCAATTCCAAAAGTACAAAACGCTGAATGACAGCGGGGTCAGCCACCTCGCATTGACTGTTTCTGACAAGTCCAGTGCCCAGGGCCGTCTCCTGTCTATTTGAATAATAAATGGCATATTTGCATTACAGTTAATTAGAAAAGTCAGAAAAATATATAGCATCGGAAACATCATCCTAAGAGCATGCTCCTGGAACGGCATGCCTAGGGGTAACACTGCAGGTATTATCCGCTGGCTCGTGAGAACTGAACAGTGAAAAGTGAATGACGATTAATATCCTTCACTAGCAGCTACCTGGAGGCCAGAGGCCATGGGAAGCATCGGATTACACTGGATTAGGGACAAAGACAAACACAACACTGATGTTCTAGGTCAGGTGTTCTCATCCTGTGGTAGGTGTACTCCTGCGACTGGCAACAATGGCCCTTTCAGCTGTTGTTGGACTACGACTCCCACCACCTTCAGGCAACCATTATAATGGGAACTGTAGACCACCAACAGTTGGAATATAAACTACAAGGGGGACACGTCTATTATTCCCCCATAAATGGGTACAGAGAGGATTAGAGAGGCTGATTCAGGCCTGGAATCCATGACAGGAGATCACTTTATTAACCCTTTGAGTGTCGTACCCCTCTGGCACTCAAAGGTTTAAGAGTTTTACCTACAAATATGTCCATAGACTTCAAATGGAAACTGTTAGAAACACTTTTTAACCCCTTAAGGGCCACACAGTCGAGGGGTGGAGCGCTCTAGAGGACAGCAGCACTCAATTTTTTTTTTCCTTCACTGATGCATTCTGGGATCACAGAGCGGAGTGCACCCTCTCTGCGATCCCAGAGTACCATTATGTGCCAGGAAAGTCACCGGTCTTTAACGCACTGATAGCCGTGACGTTATTGGGTGTTAAGGGGTTAAATCCCCTGTACTTCATGCAGCAGCTGTAAAAAAAAATAAATAAAAAAAATAAAAATTTTTATATATCTTTGTTTTCTGAGGCCTGAAATCTAGCCTTACATAGGCTCTGAGGGAGCTGACATTCCTGCCTTTTCTAGGACCACCCCACTATTTGTCCAGGATTATCCTTAAATGAGCTGGCATATGATAACAGGATTTCCAAGATTTCTGAATAAAACGGATTACTTCTTATCTCTCAATACATACAGCAAAATCAACATTAAAGAGTTAGTAATGCCCAAAATAAAGTTTATTCTATACTAGTAGACGAGTCTGTATACATGGGCCACAGTGCCAGGCAATCGAGGTGCAGATCTGCCGGTTAAAGGAACAGTAATGTCCAATAAAAATTGTTTCTTGTTTTGTAGAATAAAAATAAATAAATAAATAATAATATGTGGCACAAATCCCATCTCTCAAACCTTTATGGTATGAGAGATATTCACATCTGTAGTTTCCCTTCTCCAGCTGTAAAGCTGACAGCAGGAGACACGAGGTGGCTCTTCATCAGAGCCGCAATAGCGATATTGGAAAATAATTACTTCACTGGAACTGTCTACAAAGTGTGCTTGCAAACCAGATGTTTTCCATTATCGCTATGTCGGCTCTGTTGAAGAGTCGCTGGCTGGTCCCCGGACCGGGATCTCTTGCTGTCAGCTAGACGCGGACAGGAGGAGAAGGGGAGGGAGGGGGGATTTTAGATGTGAATAGCTCTCAAACCAAAAAGGTCTGAGAGATGGGATTTGCTCCACATAAATGTATTTTTTTTTAAACTACAAAACAAGACATTAGTGTCCCTTTAAGCTGGGTCCGCATTGTGAGCCCTGATGCTCCTCTGGTGTATCTGTGCTGTATTGTGGAGGCCAGTTTCCTGTTACAAGTGATGTAGGTCCTCATAGAACTGCTGTATCAGGCTTGGATCTCAACACAGGGGGTCTATGGGGGCTCTGCACAAGACCATGACTTTGCAGCTGAAAGCCACATACTTTTGGTTTGCAATCAAGTCAAGGGAATCAGTATTCTATCACCCCAAAAAATGCTGACAGGAGCTGCTTTAGGGCTTCTGCAGCACTGTTTATTTATTTGTTTGTTTATTTTTTTTACTCAGTAAAATGTGATAATTCCTACTCAGGCCAGGCTTCTCATGCTGCAAACCCATTCCCATAGGCAATAACTGTTGGGTTTGTGAACAACAGTCTTTGGAACCTGAACTTCTAGAACCAGAACTACAAGACTTCAAAGTCCCACAGTACATAGACATCACAGGATCAGCCAGACAGCTGCAGGGCACGGTTTGTCTGGCCCCTGAATCTTCCGTCTAGTTATTCAGGCCTGGTGCACAGCGCAGCCTCATTTGCCTGGTAGTTCTTCTCCCGCAAGTACATACCTACAGAATGGAAACTACTGGAAAGATGCTCAAACTCATGGCATTGAATTTCCATACACAAGGCGATTTTGATTGCTTATTTATCGGTGTGTGCGCATGTGGGGCTGTGAGATCAGGCCTAAATGACCTGATGTTACAGCCCCATTCAAAATCACTGTTGGTCTGTTGAGACTGGTAAGGTCACACAGTGATTTATTTCAATATATATTCTGTATTAAAGGGACAATTATGTCCCATAAAAAATATTCTTGTTTTGTAGAAGTTTAAAAAATAAATTATTTGGCATCAATCCTACCTCTCAAACCACTATGGTTTGAAAGATATTCGCCGCTAAAGTTCCCTCGCTCCTGCTGAAATACTTATATACACACCACACTGTCTGATCTCCTAAACACAGGGACACCAGGGTGATACATTTATATACACACCATACAGTCTGATCTCCTAAACACAGGGACACCAGGGTGATACATTTATATACACACCACACAGTCTGATCTCCTAAACACGGGGACACCAGGGTGATACACTTCTATACACACCACACAGTCTGATCTACTAAACACAGGGACACCAGGGTGGGAAAGAGGGATTTCAATTTCCAAGAGAGACTGTCCCTCCTAAAGATGGACACTTGGGAGGTACACACCAGCACTGGGACTAATTAGCATAGCTGGGAACTCTCTGGATTTGCCCCGGAGCCTCAGGTTTTGACTCTTCATTACAGAGTCTAATGGGGCAGAGGCCAAGTCTCTGGATGTGGGGAATTTCTACTGAAACTCTGCCCATTTCTGCTACTTCCCATTGTGTTCTTCCTACTTCCGCACAATTCTCCTCCTTCCCCAGCCTATTTTAACAACTTTTATAATGCCCGTTAAGCCCCGCCCCCACTCACAGTTAAGCTCAACCATTTTTTACATGAATCACATCATTTTTCTCCCCCGCAGCAGCACAACAGGACTCCCCTCTAGGAAGACCAAGCATCAGTGTTCCCAGCTATGCCAATAGCACGTAGTGCTTCACTGTTACACCAGGAAATAAAAAGGTTCATTTCTTAAAAAACTACAAATTAAAAAAAAAAAAAAAAAAAAAAAAAAATATCATCAAAAACAAACAGGCAGGTTTCACATCTCTTACAAATATCCAAATATCTTAAAGGTAACATGTCCACTTCAACTAAACTTGTGCTAATTTCTGTGAATTTTGACCTTAGTGCCTTTAATGGGGCTGTGTATTATTATACCTAATAAATAATTCAAGATCATTACTGTACAAAGGAATGGATATCATTGCCTTCAAGTTTTATATTATTTAGGTTTAATCTTTTCTGGTGGACCTAAAGCTTCCATTAGTAAGTGATTGATCTGTGCTTTAATGTGACATGTGAATCTCGATTTGAAGGGAAAACATGTCCATCTCTTTTACTTGTTGCTTGTACCAGGGTTATAAGTCAGACACTTCTATAAAAGATGGGATCTTACTTTGATATAGGATACCTGTGATCGCAAGGTATACCTGTCACTGAGGCGAGCAATGTTTGTACATCTCTCTGGGTTTCAAAAAGATAACATGAGAATGATGGGATTAGAGCAGTAATTTTGTATATATTACGTATTTTATGTGTGTGTGTACACGGATATATATATAAACACATTTATATATGTTTTTTATTCCATAAAGAAATATTTGTGCAAACTGACGATTTTGGTAAAATACACGATTATGACTTAATTAACAAAATAATAATAATAATAATAATAATAATAATATGACATTGCATTTTAGGATGACTTTGCTTACATTTCATTACATTTTTTTACCCTAAATTTGAATCTCGGTTAATTTTGTAGATTTCGAATTAGACAGAAATGTGTCACAATTACTGTTATTGTTTTTTCTTATCCAGTCTTGTGCCTTTATAGGACACTAAATATATATATATAAAAAAAAAAAAAAAAAAAAAAGCCATTTTGAAATTATGATGTGAATTTAAACTCAATTTTACAGTCAACTTTTCAGACTGGAATGTTCAAAAGCATAATGTGATTTTTTCAAATTTATATTAGCATCATTTTAAAAGCATTATATTTGGATATATGATCTATGTTTAAGTGTGGTTGGACCACACCCACTTTTATCCCCTTAACAACTGACCGACGCAGAGCATGGACGGCTGTTAAAGTGTTAGCAATGCCCAAGTAAAAATATTTTGCATTGTGTAGAGCTGAAAAAGTTGAACTGAATGCAAAAAAAAAAATTGTATCTCTCAAACCGCTATGGTTTGAGAGATACTTGCATTCAAAGTTTGATGTTTCCTGCTGTCAGCTGTAAAGCTGTCAGCAGAAGATTCGTGTCGGCCGACACGGAGGCTCTGCATCAAAGCCGCAATCCCATTATTTAAAATGAATGTCTTCATTGGAATGATCTAAAAAGTGTGCACACTTTTTAGACCATTCCAATGAATACATTCGTTTTAAATAATGTGATTGCGGCTCTGCTGCAGAACCTCTGCGTCGGCCGACAACGCATACTTTTTAGACCATGCGTGCATCTCTCAAACCACATCTGTTTGAGAGATACTTTTTTGCATTCAATTCAACTTTTTCAGCTCTACACAAAGTCAAATATTTTTACTTGGACATGAACACTTTAAGGACCACGAGTCATTTCCCCCCCTTCTTAATGGATTCCGCCATGCGATGACCGCAGAATTTCATGACATGCTGGAACTTGAGTGATGGTCCTGGCATGTCCCTTCTTAATGGATTCCGCCTCACTGTGACCCCAGAATTGCATGACGTGCTGGAACTGGAGTGACGGTCCTGGCACGTCACGGGGTTAAGAATATTTCTTCTCTTTCCTGGTGTTAACTAATGAAATACTATCTTTGTAGAACGTTTGAGGCTCCTGGCGACACAGTGAGGGGATAAATATATATGACCTTTAAATTTTATGGTTTCCTTCTGTATGACCATTAATGTCTCGGAGAAGCCACATTAGTGTGCGCCATGCACCCAGAACATCCACTCTACTTTCTGATCACAGGAATAAATTGATTACTTGCAGAAACTCTGGGACCTTCTGGATCTTGCCCACTGGCACATGTCAGCTATGCCCATTAATTCAATGCCCCTGCTGTGTTCTTGAGACATTAACCTTTACTTGCTGGTGACACAGTAGCACCTTCCGCTAACTGGTTTCTGCTCGGGGTCAATATTACCATACACTGTGCTATGAATTAATCTAAGCAGTGCCCCCAAATCCAGAATATGTAGCTTATTATAGTGAGCAGTAAATTAGGACAATATGCATGAATTTAGCATAAAATGCCACACTGTTCCAAAGGCTAATTTCTCAAAAGCTATTTACTTTTCAAGAAAAAGTACTTACAAACTATATACAGATTTTGATTCTCTGTAAAGCAAACTAAAATGCTTCTTAAGACGGCAGATCCACTTTAGAATGAAACACTTATTTAATTTGTACGAGGGCTGTCTGCGCCCATTAAAGTACACAAGTCAGTTTCAGATTCCCACTAACACTGAGATCGTACACAGCATGTTGCCTGGAGAGTCCTGTTTGGACAGCGATCAGGGCTACAGTTTAAATGAGCACATGTAATCCTAGATATTTGGAACTGTAGCCTTTGGCTCGCTGTCAAGGACTCAAACTGAGGTATAAGTTTTCCTTAATTATCCAGATAACACTAAAGTGTGCAATTACCAGTAACAGTTGGACTGCAGATAATAATCACACTATATGTTGCACGTGGTCGCTAGTAATTGTATGTGGATACTGTGACAAAGTTTATGGGCCCCTTGTGTTCATAAGAGGATTAACCATTTGCATGCCAGAGGTGTGTCCAATGAATTGCAAAGCAAAATGTTGGACACCCCTCTTGGACTCAAAGGGTTAAAATAATTCTAGGGCACACCATCGGCACAACAGGGGGCAAATAAAAATTCCCAAAACACCCACTGATTTCAATGGGGATTTTAACTCCTTGAATGCTAGTTAAGTCTCCAGCGCATTGCATGCCAATGGGCTGGAGACCTCTCTAGCATTCGATGAGTTAAAAACCCCATTTAAGTCAGTGGGAAGTTTTATTTTTACCCTATTTTAAAGTTGGTTTACTCTGGTATTGCTAATTTTTTTCTTTGGAACATAGGGAAGTATGAATTTGGTTGTATTTAGAGCAAAGGTGGTCAATCAGTTGCCCTTTAGCTGTTGCTGAACTATGATTCCCATCATCCTCAGCCAGCCAACATTTCACAATATTGTACAACTCAGTCCTGACGCTATATATGATATCAAAGATCATCCATGCAATAACATATGTATATATACGCTAAGGCAGGGGTGAAAATATCCCAGTATCCTGGCCACTAAAGTTTCACTGCTGAGTACCACACTGCCCTATAAATTCATATGTGTGCTGATTAGGTAAGAAAGTTTAGCTAACCCTTTAAGGACCAGATGGGTATGCAATACATTGTACTCGAGTCCTTACTCCATTGAGTGCCAGTGTTTGGCACTCCTCTGGCACTCAAAAGGGTTAAATGCTCAAGAGTATTATACCTTGGGCTCACAGAGTCCACATTTGACCATTGGGCCAGACAGTGGACACATCTAATGTGAAATACAAGAGTCATACTGTAAAGCTAACCTCTTATTTCCCCATGTAATAATTCACATCATGAGATAAACATTACACAGCAGTACAGGAGTCAGTAGAGGTGGATGCACACAGATGGATATAAAATATATCCGAAATGTAGGAGCCAGAAACAAAATGTTACAAGTACGGTTTGCTACATGTGTGTTGCAATTTCGTTTAGTGCAGAAGACTCTAAAAGTACAATAAACATCAGCATCATCAATTCTAATATTAAAGGGATAGTAATTCTTTATTTTATCTTTATTTTATTTTGTAGGCATTAAAAAAAAAATAAAATAAAATAAAAATTAAGAACGATATAAGTCTTATCTCTCAAACTTTCTTGGTTTTAGAGATATTCCCAAGCAAAGTTTCCCTTCACTGACCAAAACGGTCAAGTCTGCCATCTAGCTGTCAGATTTGGAATCTGGTCCGCGGACAGGCCATGGCTCTACAACAGAGCCGAGATCAGGAGCTATAAGAAGAATTACTTCATTAGAATAGTCTACAAAGTGTGCCTGGTTTGCAAACACACTTTTTAGACCCTTCCAATGAAATAGTTATTTGTTATATCTTGCAATCTCGACTCTGCTGAAGAGCCACCAGTTGATCTGCGGACCGGATTCCAAATCTGACAGCTAGATGGCAGACTTGACTGTTTTGGTCAGTGAGGGGAAACTTTGCTTGTGAATATCTCTCAAACCATAAAAGTTTGAGAGATAAGACATATCGTTCTTCGTGTTTTTTTAATGCCTACAAAATAAAATAAAGATAAAACGAAGTATTACTATCCCTTTAACAGAGTAACACACTGAATCCTTATATACTATAGACCTCTACTGGTCCACATACATCATAAACATATAATGATCCTTCAAGTTATAATTCATATTTCAACAACCTGCTATTTTCATAGTAAAGGCCTATACTGATACACAGAATACATAATTAGTGATTTTACATTTATGAACAATAAATATTAAAAATACATCTCCGTGAAGTGTAGATCAGTTGTTGCCATCCATGTAATGACCAAAGTATTGTAACACATACATTTAATATGCAACACACAAAATGATTCTCAATCTATGTAACCTACAATGAACCCACATCCATCTATTATTGTACCATAGACCACCTCATCCTATATAGATGTCTACTGATCCCAGCCATGTGATAGTAAGAGCCTTCCACAGAAAGGAGAAGATAGGCCATTCTAGAGCTAATCACCCACACAACAGGAGGCTTTAGATGCAGTTTTATTGAAAATGTTAGCCCAGCTGAATACTAGAGAGATTTCCAAAGCAGTGTGTTGGGGAATCTATGACATTCAAGTGATTAAAATCCCCATTTAAATCAAAGGGGATTTTAAATATATATGATGCAGCAGACTACCAAAATATCTATGGTGGAATATTGTATAAAACTGCTTCCTTATACAGTATAGATCTCCAATGATTATCCATTCAACTAATCTCTAGGGATCTTTCATCCATCTGTCACAGTATCAATCGCCTCATTATACTGTATGGATAAGGGGTGGTCAACGTGAGGCCATCTAGCTGTTGAGAACGACAATGCCCATCATCCACTGGCAGCCAGCACCTTGTAGAAGATGATGGGAATTGTAGTGCTGGACAGCTGGAGGGCTTCAGACTGAATATACACCTCTGGCATTGATCTTTATTGATCCCAGTCTAGGTGGAGCATCTATGGCAAACCCCTTATCATACACTATATATATCATATAGTATAGACCTCTAGTAACGTAATACTGTAATCGATATTTAGTGATACTCATCTAGGAGGAGCATCTATGGCAAACCCCTTATCATACACTATATATATCATATAGTATAGACCTCTAGTAACGCAATACTGTAATAGTGTAACAGACTACTTGCCTATACAGAACAGATCTCCAGTAATCATCCATCCATGTAACCTCTTGTGATCTATCATCCATCCCCATTAACATGCACTATAGCTCTCCATTGATCTTCCATGTAATTAAAAAAATCTATACACTATCATCCCCTTTCAAAAACAGTAGAGAGTATTATAAATAATGTATTATAACAAAGATATTCACTAAACAATATAGATCTATAGCGATGAATGGTCTATAAAATAATAATTACACTATTGTATCAAGCACATTTCCCATACGGTACCAGATCTCAGGGATCCTCCATGTCAGTGATTCTCGTGTGGTATTCGTCTCCAAGCCGTGCCATTAATGCATATTTTATTATATATACCCTTTAACCCTTGGAGTGCCAGAGTGGTACTCTGGCACTCAAAGGGTTAACCTCGAGTGCCAGAAAGGTATCCAACGCATTGCTTTGGGTTGAGGGGCCGAGAGGTGTACAACGCTCTGTTCCTCTGACCCTTTGAGCGCCTGAGAGGTAAAACAATGCGTTATATACCCCTCTGGCACTCAGAGGGTTAAGGGTTTAAATCCCACAATCAACATCCAATGCAATTATTTATATAGATCTCCACCGAGCATCCAGGTCACAGACCCTGTTCACAGTAATAGCAGCTCTACAGTAACCCCATACAGAAAGAGATATACAGCAACCTCATCCAATAACAGCTCTCCTGTAACCTCATACCCCACAGCAAATGCCATATAGTAACCGACCTCCAGTAACCCCCATACAGGATTATTCGCATACACTGCGGGTCTCTGTTGTTCTGCCATCCAAACCACACATAGAGGATATCAGCACCTCCCCCACTGTTCCATCCCCAGCTCCCCTCACAGCCTTACTCACCGCCCCGCCCGGATCCTTCTCCCCCGGATGACAGTCACACAGAGATCGCAGCACTGAGGGGTCTGGATGTGCACTGAGCGAACCGAGGGACACACACACCGATCGGGATACTAGGCTCCGCCCCCTCACTGCTGGGAACACAAGGCTCCGTCCATCACTATGGGGAGACACACCCACACACAGTGCTGTGCTACGGAGCCACGCCCCTCAGTGCTCTGACAATGGGATCACTCCATCGATACGGGAGACGCACGCCACAACCAAGTTCTGAGGCGAATAAGCCCCGCCTCTCACTGCTGGGGACGCCAATATCCGTTTATCAATGCGGGAGACCTGAGCTACGCCCCTTTAATGGAACTACAGTCCCACCCCTCAGAGTAGGACATACGCACCCAGACAATATTCTAGGGATACAAAGCTCCTCCCCTTAACCGTTTTGATACGCATTGGACTCCACGCCTCACGGTTGGGGTTGTTACCGCCCTAAAAATAGCAGCGACACGCCCATACTCTTATTCTGGTGGCTATATTACTCCGCCTCTCCGTGCAGAAGCTATTGGACGCCACGCCTCCTTTCATTGATGGCGACACAGGGCTCCTCCTCTAAGTTGAGAGGACACACCCTGGTTCTCACAAATGGAAATACAGTACAACATCTCTCACACTCTGGGAGACACGCCTCGGCCTTCAATGTAGACAGAGTCACGCCCCATACTGCTGGGCTCCGCCCAACAAGGTGCCCCCAGCAGGACGTTTCTGCTTTGCCCGTTCACAAAATTGAGGTGGAAACGCACCCTCTCGTCGCCAATTGATGTCAAACCCTCTTATCTGTTCGCAGGTTTAACAGTTTCCCCATAACTATAGTGAGAACCATGGTTTTCGATAGAAATATGAACAAGCTGAGAAAGAGTTGAGGCATGGGTGACAAACCTGAGGCCCTACATACGAGTCTCATCACTTTGACTGACTGTGGATGATGGGAATTGTAGTATTGTACAGCTGGTAGGTCTTAGGGTTCCCAGTCCTGTCAACGACATAAGTTGGAAGGTTCGATTCCCAGAGGGGGGCGGTATACAAATTGACCAATCGTCACAGGTGATTTTGGATACCATGACAACTTCACACGCAACTGAGGACGGAACAGATAGACGGAGTACAGTCTTATTGGCTGTGTAGTTCAAGGGGCGGGGTTTGTGCTAGTTTCCATAGTTACAACGCAATTCAATATCGTCATCGCTGCTCAAGTACTGGGGTCCTATGGAAGGTAATTATTATTATCATCATTGTGGTATTTACTGACAGACCGGTCTGTGTTATATTATTATCGCTAATAGACCGGTCTGTGTTATATTATTATTACTAATGGACTGGTCTGTATTATATTATTATTACGAATAGACCGGTCTGTATTATAGTATAACTATTAGATCAGTCTGTGTTATATTATTATTACTAATGGACCGGTCTGTATTATATTATAACTATTAGACCGGTCTGTGTTATATTATTACTAATAGATCTGTCAGTATTATATTATTATAACTATTAGACTGGTCTGTGTTATTATTACTAATACTAATAGACCTGTCTGTATTATATTATTACTAATAGACCCGTCAGTCTTATATTATTATTGCTAATAGACTGGTCTGTGTGATGTTATTTTATATTATTATCACTAATAGACCGATCTGTATTATTTTATTACTAATAGACCAGTCTGTATTATATTATTACTAATAGACCGGTCTGTGTTTTATTATTATTACTACAGACCAGTCTGTATTATATTATTACTATAGACCAGTATGTATTATATTATTACTAGTAGGCCAGTCTGTATTATATTATTACTATAGACCAGTATGTATTATATTATTACTAGTAGGCCAGTCTGTATTATATTATTACTAACTAGTTGAACAGCCCGTTACATGGGCCACTGTGCCTCTGGCAGCCGGTCGCGGGGCAGTCACGCGCAGCAGAGACTGCCCGCGCCACTGCTGATACAGAGCTGGACGCTCCTTCGGAGCGCCCAGCTCTGTATGAGCCGCGGCACGGGCAGTCTGTACTGCGCATAAATGCCGCACGCGCAGCAGTATCTTCTGCACATGTCAGGCGTTACACACAACTTAGCGAATTATTATATAGGATAGACCCGTCAGTGTTACTATTATAACTAATAAACCGGTTTGTATTATATTATTATTACTAATAGACAAGTCTGTGTTACATTATTACTACTAATAGAGAGGTCTGTGTTACATTATCCTATATAATAATTTACTAAGTATATTTGTCAGAATCCGCGCTGCAGTCATGCGCAATACAGACTGCCCGCTCAGCGGGTGGTAATGGAGCGGGGCTCTGAATTCAGACCGTAGTCTGCACTGCGTGTCTGAATTCAGATCACCTGCTCCGTATCAGCCGCGGCACGTCTCTACTGTGCATGACTGCGCTGTGGCCATTGCTGGGTTGCACTGTGGCCTGTGTACACAAGCTCTTCAGCTGGTTAGTACTAATAGACTGGTCTGTGTGATGTTGTTATTTTATATTATTATCACTAATAGATCGATCTGTATTATATTATTGCTAATAGACCGGTCTGTATTATATTATTATTACTGATAGACCGGTCTGTGTTACATTATTATTACTAATAGAGTGGTCTGTATTATATTATTACTAATAGACAGGTCTGTGTTACATTATTATTACTAATAGAGCGGTCTGTATTATATTATTATTATTAATAGACCGGTCTGTGTTACATTATTATTACTAATAGATCGATCTGTATTATATTATATTTCGGTCTGTATTTAGGGTGACCACATTTCAATTGTGCCATTCAGGGACATTGTGGAGAGATGAGCATACCACAGAGTTCTCTGCAGTAAAAGGAGAACTGCCCATTTAGTGCTGAGACTGAAAGTTATGTCTGTGGTGAAATACAAGATAATGTACATTACGCCCAAACCCTTAGACTATCTTTACACTACAACAGAATTCCACTGAAGCTCTTGTGTGATGTCAGGTTCAAGACTCTAGTGTTTAGAGCTCTGTCTGGAGGCCATTTTGCTGAAGCCCAGAAGAAGCAACACTTTCTGTCACAGTAGGCAATGGGCATTTCCTCTAGTGTTAGAACTTTGTGCTCTGGAGTCTTCATTCTGGGACGTTGTATTGTCCTGGAAGGGGGCTGTCTGGGACAAGGGACACTTATGTAAAATCCGGGACTGTTCCGGGCAATCTGGGACACATGGTCTCCCTGTTTGTTATATTATTATTACTAATAGAGCAGTCTGTATAATATTATTATTACTAATAGAGTGGTCTGTATTAAATTATTACTAATAGACCGATCTATGTTATATTATTATTACTAATAGATTGGTTTGTATTTTATTATTATTACTAATAGAGCGGTCTGTGTGATGTTATTATTTTATATTATTATTACTAATAGACCGTTCTGTGTTATGTTATTATTCCTAATAGACCAGTCTATGTCATGTTATTATTTATTACTCTGTTACCTGATAGGCCGATCTGTGCTATATTATTATTTATTGATAGTTATATTTATTGATATGCCAGTATGGGGTGTTAATGTAATATTTAGTAATACAATAATATGTGTGATATTTTTATTTCTTGTTCCATTACCTTATAGGCCGGTATGTTTCATATTGTTATTTATCAGTATATTATTTAGTGGTAGATTAATATGTGTATCATTATTTACCGATAGGCCAGTTAGTGTTATATTATTATTCACCAAGGCTTATTTGCTATGACAGAAGTGGTTCTCTCCTTGGGCAAACCATTGGAATCACAGGAACAAGTAAGCATTCCCCAAATCCCAGTTGATTTACATGAGGCTTTTATGGTGGCTATTCTTTTACTGCAGATGACTGCTGTAGCCTGTTTGGCAGTTGATGGGTTTTATCTGTGATTCATTTGACTCCTCAAAGTCAGCAGCAGCTCACTTTTGTATTTCTTGTATATTATTACTGTCACATGGCATAAGATTATATAATACACTATTGATACACATATCAGCTTCCCTGTGTTTAACACAGTTTTGCAAGTTTTTGTTTGAAATATTGCAATGTATATTTGTGAGAGACTGTGAGAGTGAGTGTGTGCTGTGTGCTGGGGGACTGCATGTGTGATACAGGAAGGGACTGTGTATGAGAAAGAGACTGTGTGAGTGTAACAGAGAGTGTGAGATACTGTGTGTGAGAGACTGTGTATTTGTCTGACAGAGAAACTGCGTGTGTGAGTGGGCGTGTGTGCTGAGAGAGAAACTGTGTGTACTTGTGTGTGAGAGACAGATTGTGAGTGTGGGAGCCTATGTGATCAAGTCTGTGTCTTTTTTTGCTAGTGCAATATAACACTAACTAGTCTATCAGTAAATACTAATACACATATTGATCTACAACTAAATGATCCCATATAATAACTCGCTAGGATGTTTGTCGCTATTCAGTCATGTGCAGTAGAGACTGCCCGCATTCAGGTAGTCTCTACTGCGCATGACTGCATCGCGTGAGTGAGGTGACTCAAGACTGCATCTCGTGGAGCAGTGAGGTAGCGGCCTTTTAACCCTTTGAGTGCCAGAGGGGTAAGCAAAGAAATGCGTTGTGTACCCCTCTGGCACTCAAAGGGTTTAACATTACCTGGACCCTGGCCCTTGTACACGGGCTTTTACACTAGTCTGTATATATAAAAGAAGAAGTGGGTCATGTGACCAACATTCTGCCTGACTTGCACACACACACCCAGGGCCATCGTCAGTAAGGAGGAGTTATTTAAAGGGATAGTAATACTTAATTTTAACTTTATTTTATTTTGTAGGCATTAAAAAAACATGAATAACGATATAAGTCTTATCTTTTAAACCTTTATGGTTTATGAGATATTCACAAGCAAAGTTTCCCCTCCCGCTCCTTTTACCTAGTGTAAGTCATCTCTTCTCAGATGTGGAATCCAGTCCATAGACCAGACTGATAACAGATGGGGACAATCTTCTTCCTATGAGAACAATGAAAGTCCTGCCCCCTTGACAAGTTTTTCAGCTTTTTCCCTTATCTTAATTGAAGATTGTCCCTCTCTGCAGTCTACCAGGGCACCTCCCTACTGATCTGGCTGAGCAGTGTTACATCAGTAAAAGGGGTGGGAGGGGGATACTTTGTCATTGAATTACTCTGGAACTACAACTCTGACAGAATTGAAATAACACTCTCCAAAGTCCAAATACTATGATGATTAATTAGAGCTGTTTTTATTATGAAACATTACTATCCCTTTAAGTCTTCTCTATACTTGCGCTCCCATAGGTCCACACATGGGTCGTGATCTTCACAGGAGTGGCCAGGGTAGGGAGCACTCCTGTGGAAATCTATACAAGGAATTGACCTTCTATACACACAAGGAATTGCAGGGCGTTCCATACACTCACATACACCCACCGGACGCAGACAAATATGCACACACATATATACACAAAGACAATACAGTACTTGCACACACACACACACACACACTGCTCATAGACACAATACACACACTCACGCAATATACGCACATACACGCTCCTGCTCACTGCTGTACAGTTGTGTAAAGCAGTGCTTTGTAATGCGTTGCACACCTGTTTTTTTGAGCTAAAAATGTTTAAGCAATGAAAATCCAACAAGCCAGTCATTTCTGGAGACGCAGTTGTCAAGGGATAATAGCAATATTTGCTTGATTAACCTCATGGGCAAAGCTGTGCCAATATTGCTAGTATTATATGAAAAAACACATGGAGTTAACATGATTTGGGTGCAGACTGGACATCTAGAAGTTGTCATCACTGTGTTCTTGAGTGAATGTAACATGAAAAATAATGTAAACATACTCCTATTTCCTTTACAATGTGTGTTGCCTTTGAAGTCCACTTTAAATCATAGTGTTCTTTGAAGTCCAGGTCATTCAGCTCACTTACTCTCATGATGCTCTCCAGTAGGTCGTGGTAACTTATATTTTCTTTGATGAAGGTACACAACAAAATTAAAATTTTAGATCCATCATTGTAAATGAAAATTTTCACTGCCACTTTAACCCTTTGCTTGCTAGAGGCGTGTCTAACAAATTGCAGCGCAATGGGCTGGGTACCTCTTTGACAGTAAAGTTTTAAAGGGGAACTATCACCTCTACTAAAGTCCACCCCACCTTATTAGGCATTTAGCAATAAGCTTAACAATCAAACTGTTATACAGTATAAAGATTGCATTAGTCAGAAATCCTTCCTCACACTGACGGGCAGGCAACAGTGCTCTAGAGTCCCTTGCGGTACCTTAAGGTACCATGCAACGCCTCCTAGAGGAGACAGGATGGCGCAGGTGCGCAGACGTCTGTAAGCAAAGATGTCTGTACTGTTGCCTGGCCGTCAGTGTCGGCTGAGGTAGGATTTTTGACTAATGCTGTCTTTATTCTACATAACAGTTTGATTGTTAAGCTTATCACTAGAGGCCTAATTAAGTGGTGTGGACTTTAGTTGGGGTGATAGTTCCCCTTTAACACTTTCATTTGGCTCCTAAAAAAAAATCTGCCGTTTGTCAGACTGGAGATCCAGTATTCAGGAATGTATTATACCTAGTAATGGAATATCTGATACTAGTTGAACAGCCCGTTACACGGGCCACAGTGCCTCAGGCAGCCGGTCGGGGGGCAGTCACACGCAGTGGAGACTGCCCGCGCCTCGGCTGATACAGAGCTGGACGCTCCTTCAGAGCGCCCAGCTCTGTATCAGCGGCGGCGCGGGCAGTCTCCATTGCTTGTGAGTGCCGCACGCGCAGCAGTGTCTACTGCGCATGTCGGGCGTTACACACAACTTGGCGAATTATTATATAGGATGAGATGTTTTTAATGGTGATGTTACATTATAAACCATCCTATATTATAATTCGCTAAGGATGTTTGTCAGAAGCCATCATGCTCAGTAGAGACGACTGCGTGCTCTGAAGTCATGCGCAGTACTGACTGCCCGAACGCGCTGCAGCTGATATGGAACTGGGCGCTCCGAATTCAGACTGTAGTCCTCTCTACAGTCTGAATTCACATGTTCGGGCAGTCATTACTGCTCATGACTGCAGCGCCACCAGTGTTGGCCCTTTTACACAGGCTTTAGAACTAGTATTTAATATGTGGTGAAAGTTATGAGGCAGTTAAGGACCAATAGAGATTATGTATAGAAAGGAAACTGGAATAATTCTGGGACAGATCATCAGAAGGGAGGAACAAATATTTACTTTAGATCCCATTGTTTTAAATTGGACTTTCCCTCACCGCCATCTTATATTTTATTAACCCTTTGAGTGCCAGAGGGTTAAAGGGATAGTAACACTTAATATGGACAAAACATGTAATATATATATATATATATATATATATATATATATATATATATATATACACAGTGGAAATTGAAGCCCTCTATGCAAGGCCGGCGCCACCTATTGGCTGCCTGTGCGGTGCGTGACAATTGTCCTATGCCCGGAGCAGGCTACTCTTAAAGGGATAGTAATACTTAAAATGTAAAAAAAATATGTTGTAGAGTTTATCCCCCTGAGTAAAACATGGGTACTCCCACTGCTGAAAGGTGTTTCATTCAAAAGTTATTCATTTTCAAAGTTGAATTTTTTAAGTGCAATATCACAGTGGCCTGAAATTGTACAGTGGCGCTGTTGCTACACCATCCTATGGAGATTTATGGTCAACTGACCAGAGCTGTCCATAGGATCGTGTAGCAACAGCGCCACTGTACAATTTCAGGCCACTGTGATATTGCACCTAAAAAATTCAACTTTGAAAAGTAATAACTTTTGAATGAAACACCTTTCAACAGTGGGAGTACTCTTGTTTTACTCAGGGGGATAAACCCTACAACATATTTTTTTTTACATTTGAAGTATTACTATCCCTTTAAGCTGTGGGTACCTTGGTTAGAGTCCTAACCGGAGCAGGAAGCTGATGAAGAGGGACAGCTGGTGATCGGAGAGAGGTGAGAACGTGGGGAGGAAGTGTCATTACAGGATGGAATGATAAAGAAATAGGTAATGTTTTGGGAGTTAGACACAATGCCAGACATAATTGATGGATGTTGGTGGTGGGGGAGTGGTTAACCCTTTGAGCGCCAGAGTGGTACGGAATGCATTGCTTTGCAATGCATTCCGTACCACTCTGGCACTCAAAGGGTTAAGCGGAAAGCAGGCGTGATGCAGGGCAGGCCTAAAAGAAGTTTGACAACCCCATAGCATTCAGCCCAAGCCTGAAGAATCAGCGTTATTTGCCGTGATGTGTCATTCATTGAAAGTAAAGCTGCCCGATAAAACAAATGCATATTAACCCTTTCTGTACCAAAAGGGTTAATATGCATTTGTTTTATCGGGCAGCTTTCGTTTCAATGAATGACACACACAGAGGCACAGGGCCAGCGCTAGCATAAGGGTGCCACAGCGGAGGGAATTTTTTTTTTTTTTGAGAGGTTTTTTTCCCCATTTACAAGGGAGCGCTGATTTATGCTCCTGTAGCGTTGCGTGGCTGGGACACGAGAATGCCTGCCCCCCCGTGTGCCCGCCATGGCACTGACAGTAAGCTTCTCTTCATTGTATTGGGACTCAGTGAAGTGAAGCCATTTCTAAACGGAGCGTGCGTGCGCAGCGCTCCATGTGCAGGATGTCATCACGCTGCTATGTGTGATGGAAACAATGGCCTGTGGCAGAGGTGCCGGAAACATCTTGAGCCAGAAGCACAACTCAGCAGTACAGCCGCTGCATGTGGAGGTGGGCACTGTGGTGGACAATGTGTGAAGGTGAATAATCTGCGGGTGGACAATAGAGACTCAATAATGTGGAGACAATGTGGAAGTGGCCTGGTCAGTGTGGAGATGGACATTGGGGGCCAATTTGAGGAGATGGACAGTGGGGGTCAGTGTGAGGAGATGGACAGTGGAGATGGACAGTGGGGGGCCAATGTGGAGATGGGCAATGTGGAGATGGACAGTGGGGGGCCAATGTGGAGATGGGCAATGTGGAAGTGGCCAATGTGGAGATGGACAGTGGGGGGCCAGTGTGGAAATGGACAGTGGGGGGCCAGTGTGGAAATGTACAGTGGGGTCCAATGTGGAAATGGACGGGGGGGGCCAATGTGGAGATGGGCAATGTGGAAGTGTCCATTCTGGAGATGGACAGTGGGGGGCCAATGTGGAGATGGAAGATGGAAAATTGGGGGCCAATGTGGAGATGGACAATGGGGGGGGCAATGTGGAGGAGAACAATGCGTACAGTGTGGAGGTTGACAATAATAGCGTAGACTGTGTGTGGAGGTGGTCTAGAGCAGTGGTTCTCAACCCATGCCCTCAGTAGCTACTAACAGGCCAGGATTTGAGAATTTCCTTTTAAGAGCACAGGTGAGTTAATCAATGTGAATGAGCCTCTGATCAACACACTTGTGTTCTAGCAGGGAGATTCCTAAGTCCTGGCCTGTTAGTGGCCACTGAGGGCACGGATTGAGAACCTCTGGTCTAGAAACAGCGTGTGTCTCTCAGCAGCCTTGCTGGGGTTACACATCGATTGGTCCCCCATATTCGGGATGTGCCAGGATGCTGAGCTGATTGTGTCCTAGTTTTCGTGTTATGCTGCCTTTTGTTTTTTCGCATTGTTTTTTTGCTTCTTATCTGACCAGCAGATAGCACTGTGAGTCCTGCGGCCTCATCTTGTTAGAGAAGATGCGGATGTCCTATCGCAGGCCTTAGCAAACGCTGGCTTTCCAGGCGCTCTTCAAAGCAACTTGAAGTATCCCTGCTATAATTATTGGAGTTGTACTCCAACATCAACATGAGAGACACATGTTTGCATATCTTGATCTACTATTTATTTGTACTTGCTGGTGTATTGCGGACTGAAATGCAGATAGCTAACTAGTAATGCTAAATCAATGTATTGATATTGGGATCCGGGCATTGCAGGAAGTTTGGAGTGCACAGCTTCCTCCAAAATCCACACACGTCATGTGTCTTTAAATATTTTGTTTTGGAATAGATCTAAACATATGGATTATTCAACAAGCCTCGTCATATAAGAAAATCTGTTCTTGCTTTAACTCTTTCAATGCCAGATGGGTATGCAATGTGTTGCACACCCTCTGGCACTCAAAAGGTTAATGTTATATATGCAAATTTTTTTTTTAATTTGCATTTATTTTAACAGATTGGATGTTGGTGAAGTAATGAATGCATTGTACAGCAATCTGCAGGAGATCTCTTGCATTCAGTTGATATGCTGAATAACACAGAACAACAGCATCGTTTCATGAAAGAGAACTTGAGATGGGTGGGGTTAAAGGGGGGATATGGGTGGGGTTAGAGGCGGGATATGGGTGGGGTTAGAGGCGGGGATATGGGTGGGGCTAGGCGTGGAAACTGGTGGTGAGTAACTTTTCAGGCCTGGCTAGTATCTCAGGACTTGAAAATTTGAGCCCTGTATATATATATATATATATATATATATATATATATATATATATATAGAATAGGAAAATACATGCACTCGCAGGACTTCTTGAAAGTTGCAAAAAAGTGCTGATTTATTGAATCGACGTTTCGACCCTAACTGGGGTCTTTCTCAAGATTACAAAAACCAGTGAAAAAGCACCGTTAAATACCTAGGGGAGTGGAGTAAACAATAAACATAATGATTATAAAAAAATAAAATAAATAAAAACAAAAAACTAAAGAATTTATCACCCAAAGTGAACATCAATAAAAAATGAAAAAATAATAACATATAATATACATATGTTAAGATAATGTGAGTCATACAGTCAGAATCCCCTCTATTTGTAGGTACACCATGACATTGCAAAGCGATAAACAATTTGCTAAAAAAAAATCACCAATCTAAATAATAATTATAATAGGTGTATCATAGAACACTGAGCGTATAGACTGTTATAGACCGCAATCGCATTATTGACAACAAATTACTTTATTTGAATGGTCTAAAACGTGTGCTTGGTTTCCAAGCACACGTTTTAGACCATTCCAATAAAGTGCACAAACCAAGCACAAGTAGAAGACCATTCCAGTGAAGGAATTCTTTTGCAATAACGCTATCTCGGCTTTGCTGCAGAGCCTCCGCCGGTCCCGGGACTGGATTCCCCTGAAGTCAGCTAGAACGCTAACGTCAGGGGGGGGGATCTTTGAAAGTGGATATCTCTCAAACAGTAAAGGTTTGAGAGGTGGCACTGGGGGCATTTAATTTTTTTTTTTAAAGGGCTACAAGGTGCAGCGTTGTTAAATGTAAGTGTTACTATCCCTTGCAGTAGTGGGTTGCAGAGAGATGTTAAAGGGATAGTAATACTTCATGTTGTAGCCCTTAAAATTCTGAATCCAATGATACCAGCGGCATCTCTCAAACCTTTATGGTTTGAGAGATATCCTCTTTCAAAGATCCCTCTCCCCTGACGTCAGTGTTCTATCTGACAGCAGGGGAATCCGGTCCCGGGACTGGCAGCGGCTCTGCAGCAGTGCTGAGATCTCATTATAGAAACAAAAATCCTTCATTAAAATGGTCTTCTACATGTGCTTGCAAACCAAGAGCAAACCAAGCACACATAGAAGATCATTTTAGTGAAGGATTTCTGTTTCTATAACGAGATCTCAGGACTCCTGTAGAGCCGCCTCTTGCTCACTGAGAGGATTCCCCGGCTCTCAGCTAGAGCGCTGACGTCAGGGGAAAGGCCAAAAGAGGGATACCATAAAGGTTTGAGAGATTATTATTGAATTCAGAATATTAAGGGCTACAACATGGGGGATAGTAATAATGAATTACTATCCCTTTAAAATGTGTTGATTTCTGGTATTAAGGATGGAAAGGATCTTAAGGGATATGTGATGTGTAGAAGTTATAGAGCAAGGCTGTCCTAGTTCAGTCCTGAAGGTCCACCAACAGGCCAGGATGTAAGGATTTCTCTGATTAAGCCAATCAAAATGAATGAGCCACTGATTAACTCACCTGTGCTTAAAGCGGAACTATCATCCCAAATAAAGTCCCTCCCCCCCAATAATGATTCATATAGAGATAAGCTTAGAAATAATACTAGTATCCAGCATAGGTACAGAGTTATTAATTAAGCAATCCTACTTCTTCTGAGACTGACGGCCAGGCATCAGTGCAGACATCTTTGTTTAGAGACATCAGTGTGCCTGCGCTGTCCATCCCGGTCTCCTCTAGGAGGCGCTGCATGGTACCTTAAGGTAGCAGGAAGTAACTGACTGCACAGGCGCGCAGATGTCTCTAAAACAAGAAGACTGGCAGTCAGTCTCAGAAGAAGTAGGATTTCTTAATAACACTGTACTTATACTGGATAATAGTACTGTTTCTAAGCTTATCGCTATATGAATAATTATTGGGGTAGGGGACTTTATGTGGGGTGATAGTTCCGCTTTAATCAGTGGCTCATTCATTTTGATTGGTCTACCTGTGCTTAATCGGGGAAATCCTTACATCCTGTCCTGTTGGTGGTCCTTGTTGACTGAATTTGGACAGCTCTGTTATAGAGCAATCTGTTTGGGCCTGAGGAGGTGTGTTTTACTTTGTTTAACAATTTGAGCGCCAAGTTGTGTTCCCCTCTGGCAATCAGAGGGTTAAGGGGAAGATCAAACTACTCCTGGGATATAAGGGGTATTGAGTTTGTCATTGTAGTTCGGGTGAAATTTTGGCATCTTCGATTGCACCAGATAATTCAGTATGTTGTCCATGAGGGTGTGGGTGGGAGGTGGGTTGACATGGACGTATAAGGCAGAGGAGTAGGGTGTACAGAACGGTGTCATTTCTGATGGAAGGGTTATATAGAGCTTTTAGTGCCCTAACTGCTAGAGTTTTCCCCCAACACATTGTGTAGGTCAAGTTTTTCCAACGGAGCCACCCTTTTTATTGTAAATATGAAATGGAGCTCCCCCACCCAGTTATTTATACATCCATGCACAATACACAGGCTTTGAAGTCTTGACAACCAGAGGGGTGTACAACTCACTGCACACTGGTGCTCCAGGGGTTAAGGGTAGTTTGCAGGAACTTCTTCAAGTACATAATAACTACAGTCAAATTACCTAGACATTTTATTTATTTATTTATTTATTTTTGACGTTCACTTTATTTTTTTTTTTATGTTTTTTGTTTACATTTTTATGCATCTGATAGTGAGCTGCTTGGATCAGTTTGTAGCAAGCTTTCTGCCAAGGAACATAAAAGCAGGTATAGTGATATACTGTATAAAGCTACAATGTAAACACGGTAGCGCACAGAACACTCAGCACTGTAGCAAGACTGTTACATTGTATTACATCCTGGTTTGATGTTCTGCCAACCAGAAATCTCACTGGTAATTAAAATTCAGGGAGCTCACCATCAAGGATGTAAAATTGCAAAAAAAAAAAAAAAAATATTAAGCGGTACTTTCATCTTATCTAAAGTTGCCCTGCAATAATTAAGTAGTTAGTGACTAGCTTTATAAAATATCTATTACCTTTCAAAATTACCCGATTGTAAAGAAATCCTTTATCTTTGGAGACTGACAGGCAGGTTAGTGTCCTCTGTTCACCTGAGCTGTCAGTCCCTTCCAGTTACCTTGTGGTAACTGCAATACTTCACAATGGAGACCGGGACTGACGGCGCAGTCGCGCACACAAGATGTCTGCACTGATGCCTGGCTTCCGATATCCTACAATAAAGAATTTCCTTACAATCAGGCAATTTTGAAAGGTAACAGATATATTATAAAGTTGGTCGCTACCTGCTTAATTATTGCAGGATGACTTTATTTAAGATGAAAGTTCTGCTTTAACCCCTTAAGGACCATTGTCGTGCCAGGACAGTCAAGGGGGTCTGGCACTTAAGAACCAGTGACGGTCCTGGCACGGCATGGAGTTCAGGGCTCCCTGCACGGCATCACGCCGCTCTAGAAGCCCTGAACCGGAACTTTAAAAAAAAAAGCCCCGTGGTCCTCAAGTGCCGGCCGCACATGCGCGCGCCGGTCCTTAAGGGGGTTAATAAAAAAATTGGTGAAGATTAAAATAAATAAAAGGTATTGGTAATTTGACTGTACATAGTATGTATTTGCAGAATAAGTAAACATGTACCGGCAGTTGGAGTATCACTGTTTTTCTCAGCCCAACAGTATATGTTTGTGTTTTTTTTTTCGTTAAAAAGTTTATTGTTTATTTAAAAAGTAATATTTATTGAATATATTCAGTCTTTCCTTTGTTTCCTAAGATATGTTTCACGTTAAAAATAAATAAATTATGAAGTGATCATCTCCCCTTAAAGCACACATATTTCCCACAAACATCATCCCAGATGAGTTGCAGTAGTCTCAAGGGGAAAGACCCGGGTGGATATATTTTACTTTCAGCTGTTTGTGTCCCACCAATCACTGAGCAGAGAAGTTAAACAGTGAGCAGCCTCTCTACTAAGTGTGTGTAATGGAACAAATGTTGTTTCTAACCTTGACCCCCGCAAGTCTCATTTCACTTATTTTGAGTAGACATAGTTGTCCAGCTCTCTGAAACCTTTTGTAGGGTGGGCAACGTTAGATCTCCAGCTGTTGGAAATTACAACTCTTACTATCCCGACCCCCACCAGCCAACACCTGCTTGGTGATGATTGGGGTTGTAGTCTCCAGTAGCTGGAGAGCCAATAGTTGCCTACTCCCATGTTAAAGTGAACCTGTCCCCTTAAAGGGATAGTAATACTTCTATTAAAGTGGTCTGAGTCTTCTTTATACTTTTTTGAGCAGGTAGCTCTATATTTAAATACTTATAGTTTTGTAGTTCAAGCGCTATTTAATCCAAAAGGATCCCCCTCTTGCCCCTTTCACCTACGTCACTGATCCTATCAGTCTGGTCCGGACGGATGCACTGAGGGACAATCTTAAGTAAGCAAAAGGAAAATTCTGACCTCCTTCCTCAAGGGGGCAGGGTTTTCCTTATACTTACTGAGTGAAGATTGTCCCTCGCTGCATCCGTCCGGTCCCATGACCGGATTCCAGATCTGATGGGAGGTGGCGGGAGGGGGAACTTTATAGCGCTTGAACTACAAAACTGTAAGGATTGAAATATAGAGCTGTGTGTTAAAAGTAAATGAAGAAGGCTCAGACCTCCACTTTTTTAGAAGTATTACTATGCCTTTAAGATAAATTTAGTTAATTTTCAACTGAATTAAAATGTTGTGCTAGCAATTACTTTGCAATATAAATAGTTTTTTGAAAAATTAACCTCTGTTTTTTGATGGCACGTTATGCTGATTAGTTTGTATGCCAGGCCAATATTGGATGTTATGTATAAATGCAAAATGGTGCAGTTTGGGAGCAAACCAACTGCATGACAGGGGATGCATAACAATTCCCCAAATTCCACTATAAAAGGGCCTTATTAACCCATTGAGTGCTAGACGCCTTCTGGCGTCTCGTGTTTAAAAGCATAACAGCAATCGATACCTCTCTGGCACTCAGAGGGTTAAACCTGGTAGCTGCCATCCCATTTCTAACATTGCTGAATCCAGATGCCTACCCCCCCTCGTGTGGCCAGTCATGCATTACTAAGCCAGCCCATATAGCCATTTCCCTGTGGCCCAGAGACAGACTTTTGTTTGAAGATAGTTTTTTCCTGAGGTCCCATCATACTCCATCTCAGAAGAGCCACTATCTGGCCTTCGTCTGCACAATCACATCCATGTACTTAACATTTAAACATTCCTCGGGTTTCTTGTCAACACATTCACATAGATCAAGAAACCCTCAGTCCAATCATTCGTTGTCTTGCACCTCTCCTTCTGCTGGTCTCTAGTCCTCTTTTCATCACCATTTCTTGAATCCACAATTTCTTTTGAGAGTTTAAACACATCCACAAACTTCCCTGCCAGTGTGTGTTTGCATGTTTTATGTGGTAAATGTTCATAGGGGATGAATTAAAGCGGAACTACCACCCGACAAAATCTTTACTTTAACTAAGTCCCCATCTGGCGACTAGCTGCTTAGTAGCGCTAGTCGCCAGAATTATTACCTTATTTAAAAGGTTTAAGCTTTCTTCCATAGCTGACAGTAGCACGGAGTGTGGACATCTCGCCATTGAGACGTCTGTGCGCTTGCGCTGTCAGTCCCTTTTGGAGCCGGCCGGCTCCTAGCAACGCTTCCTAGACCCGGCTGGGACTGACAGCGCAGGCGCACAGACATCACAATGGCAAGATCTTTGTGCTACTGTCAGCCATAGAAGAGAGCATAAATCTATTAAATAAGGTAATAATTCTGGAGACTAGTGCTTCTAAGCAGCTAGTCTCCAGATGGGGACTTAGTTAAGCTAAAGGTTTTGTGGGGTGGTAGTTCCACTTTAAGGCAAGCAAAGCTATCCATTCCCACTGCTGGATTAACCTTAACGCTCTCTAACCTTAACGACTAATTTACAGTGACTAGTCCTCCTAGCCCATTGTGATGTGTCTTCAAAGATTTAAAACGTTTTCCATGAACCTATCAGTTCTCCCCTTTCTTTGTTCAGAAGCATCACAATTAGAGAAGAACATGAGTGCAAAGACACTGAATCTGAGGTTTCACTCATAGATACGTCACTGCCGCCACACCATCCTGATTCCCCTGGAGTAGCGTATGCAATGGCGTGATGCATTTCTGTTGCTCCAGGATGCAGGTTCAGCTGCTGTCTAGAGGCTGTAGCTTGCATTCTGTTTCTACTGGCTCTGAAAGTAGAAAATAAATAACAGCCTCCCCACAACTTTTTGCATCCTGAAGCCATACTTGCTGCCCCAAGCGTGCACTAGGAAATGTAATCGCGAGAGCACTTGTCCCCCCTCCCAGCAGCCGCATATCCCCAGAAGGGCCCCCGTCAATGAACTACGGAAATCCTCTACTAATTCCCCTGTCTTGGACAATGCCCACCGCCTCTAGATTCTCCTCTTGCCAGAGTGTAGCTCTGAATAAAACACACACACACACACACAACCTGCACCTGTGCTCAGTGCCTCCTGCCCGGTAACTAGCCTTTGGGTCTCCCCACTGCATCCCCAGCATGACTGTGTTCACTGAGGTTGGTTCTATGAGAGGCCATGTTCCTCTTGTGGAATCCCTCCAGGAAAACGTCTGCGCATGGTGGAAGTGGCGTCAGAGTGACAGGAAGTTGCGACAGGGTGCATCAAGAAAGGAGGAAAAGACTGTGGCTGGACATTTATGGCTGAAAGAAAGCACGAAGTATATGGTGGGGCAACACAGGGGGACTGTAGCTTAATGATACTGGGAGCAGAGGGAAGGGCTGTTGCAGAAACAGGCAATCAATTATGAGCCGAAGGAAAGGCCAGGGTGGAAATGGACAGGCAGTGCAGAAGCACTGTGGAAACTAAATCAGAGTACAGGAATGGCGTGAGAGCCAAAGCAGGTGCTGGCGAGAGTACCTAAAGATCAGAGGGTGCTACCAGGGTCACGGGCTGGATGACAGAAGAAGGGAATGGAGCTGCTGGCAGGGTGGAAGAAATAGTGAGGGCACAAGGGCGGTAATGGAAACCTGTTCCAGGCGACTGAAGCAGCCTGGAGTGTCCCACCTACAGAGGAGGTCCTCTTACTTTGCAGTTCTGGCGGTGGGCTCTGTACACCTGCAGCAACAGAAAAGGAAAAAGGAATAAATACGCCGGAGTCGTGGCTACCATGTTTAAACCTCCTCCCACTTCTTCCTTGGCATTTGTGAGGGACAGGCCCTTTTCCTTTGTTTAAAGGGAGTCTGCTCTCCTCAAGCAGTAGGAAGAAGGGCAGAAGAGCCCGCCATGTTATAGTGACTTTGGGTGGATGTCCACCATCTGACATCTCTTTTAAATTAATGTGAATTTGATTTGGTCCTCATCATGCATTTGTTTACCCTAAAATTGCTCCACTGTTTCCTACAATCTATTTTATGTCTGATAACCCATGTGTCATCCCAACAGCATGGCAAAGCAAGTTTAGTTTGTTTTACAGAGGTATAAAACCTTCCTATATGCTGTATTAACCAACTTTCTGTAAAATAAATATCTTTGGAGAAATGAACCTTTTTTTGTGGCACAATGTGGGTATTTTATGTGAATTCCTTACACAGAATGCTAATTAGATCTGTTTACAGGGATAGTAATACTTAAGTATTACTAATCTCTATAGTAAAGTCCTATTAAAAATAAACGTATTGCCCCCAGTATCATCTCTCAAACATCTATGGTCTGAGAGATGATCGCTACTAAAGTTGCCCTCTCCCTCCCCCTTCCCCGTAGTCAGTGTTGTAGCTGACTGAAGGGAAATCTGGTCACAGATCATCAGGCGGCTCTGCAGCAGAGCTGCGATCGTGTTAATTAAAAAAAAAAATCTTTCGCTAAAATGGTCTTCTACGTGTGCTTGCAAACCAAGCACAAACCAAGCACAAACCAAGCACAAACCAAGCACAAACCAAGCACACGTAGAAGACCATTTCAGTGAAAGTTTTCTTTTTCATTAACGCGATCACTGCTGTGCTGGAGAGCCGCCTGAAAGTCGTATGACTTGCTTCCCTGCAGTCAGCTAGAACGCCAAGTACGGGGAAGGGGAGGGAGAGGAGAACTTTAGGAGCGTACATCTCTCAAACCATAAAGGTTTGAGACATGACACTGGGGGCAATACGTTTATTTTTAATAGGACTTTAATATAGGGATTAGTATTACTTAAGTATTACTATCCCTTTAAAGGATTAGTAATAGTTGAATAAAAATGCAGCTCCAATCGATCCTCATATAATGAGTATCAGGTAGTGCTGTATTTCAGTAGTTTAAGTTTTGTAGTTGAAGAGTAATACAATTCTAAAGTATTACTTTCTCGCCCCTTTTACCTCTCCCTAGTCGCCTCCCCTCAGATGTGGAATTCAGTCCTGGGAACGGACAGGGCACAGAGAGGGACAGTCTTCACCCATTAAGTATAAGGAAAATACTGCCCCACTTGACGAAGGAGGGTATTATTTTCCTTATGCTCACTGAAGATTGTCCCTCACTGCTCACCATCTGGTTGGCTCATAGAGGCAGCATGACCTGAGTAAAAGGGGAGGGGATCTTTTGGAATTTAATTACTCTTGAACTACAAAACATAAAGTATTTAAATACAGGGCTACATGACCCTCGTTATATGGGGATCAATCGGAGCTGCATTTTTATTAAAGTATTACTATTCCTTTAAGGACAAACTTACCTCTCGTACTAATAGAAATGCCGCTAGTGTGTGGAGTATCCCTAGATTAATTCATAACACAGTGTGGCAATTCCTCCTACACAGAAATTAATTAGCATAATGTGCCACCAGCAAATAACTATGCGTTCCTTTATGTGACCAGACCACTTTAAAAACAGAGTTATATATGCAGGCTAAAACTCATTGAATGTTGCTGGTTTCAGTCCTTGAGGATTTACTTCCTTTATATATATTCTCCTGCTCCTTTTTTGTTAGAGTTGTGTTGTAATGTCATTAATACATGTCTGCATTTTGGTAATGCACATTCTCTAAGTCCATAATTCCTACATGTCATAATTTGTCCAAACATGTCACTGATGATAAGTTAGTCCAACTGTTTCTCAAGTCAAACATAGTACAACTATTCTCTGGAATGAAGCAGCAAAATTCCATTTCTGTGTGTAAAAAAAAATCTACTAAAATAAACAGTAGCCTGTGTAATCTTCAGGCCTACATGTACAAGTACATTGTGTAAATATGTGTTCACAAGCAGTTCTATCAATAAAACCACTATATTATATGCATGTATGTTTTATTTATTTTCCACAAAACAACAGCAAAGTATTTGATCTTTTAGGAGTAATGGCATTTGCAGCACCGAGGAACGCAGATGGCTCAAAATTACAAACCAAAATGAGTACTTGGACCCCTCTGAATCACCAGCTTATGAATGACAAGGTAACACTAATTCTACACTGACTCAACTTTTAGAAGCTGATTTAAAATGGGACCTTAAAATATGTCTTCTGATCTGATTAATAACAATCCACACACACTTACCTTAACTCCAGAAAATCCCAATGGCTCCTATCACTTAATGTTCAATCCATGTCAATGGAGGGAGACATGACAGTTTCTGTCAGTTTTTTTCAAAACATAACAGGCAGAGTGCATGATCCTTATGGGAAGAGAACGGTGCTACTACACTAACATAGTGTTGCCTTTATAATACACACTTCTACAAACATAGGACTCACCACCACTGCTTAGGTGCTGTACCGATATGGTCCTCCTTGTCGGAGAGTAGAAATTGTGGACACAAATGAATGCAGTCGCGCTCCAAGACTTACAAATGCAATCGTAGATGAATGCAATGCATAAAATCCATATGTATTGGTATGTATTAAAAGGTTTGCTTTGAAAATGTCACCTTGTATTGGACGTGCAACACACAAATGTTGTGTTGAAAACAGCAATATCAGAATGCCGCCTGCATGAAAATAGCGACATTCTGATATCATATGCCAGAATATCGTATCCACACAGGGACCTGGGTGCAGAGAACCGACGCGGGCTCCTTGTGTGGCAGTTTAGTGCTGCATTAACCCCTTCAGTGCCCTCCTCCTCAGAACTGTGTTTTATTAAAATGTTTGTTTAGTAAACCATGTCCTACTACCAGAATTAGCTCTGACTTTCTAAGTGAGCTGGGTGTAGGGAGCCGGGGGCAGAGAACCAGTGCTGTACTACACAGGGTTCTCACACCGCTCGGCAGTTTATTGCTGCATTAACCCGTTCAGTGCCCTACTCCACTTGGATGAACAGCAGTCTCCAGGTACTTTCTCCTGTACTTGTCTCCCTGCATCCACGCATTAAACGCCAAGGTATTTCGGTGGAGTAAAAGAGGGAGAGCGTGGGATTGTCGTTTACATTCTGCCACTTTCTTTACTCCACCGAAATACCTTGGAGTTTGATGTGTGGATGCAGGGAGACCAGTACAGGAGAAAGTACATGGAGACTGCTGGTTATCTAAGTGGAGGAGGGCACTGAAGGGGTTGGCCCTTTACCTGCTATCTTGGTCACCCTTCACCCACGCCCCTCCATGTTTATATATGCTTTTAATACATGCCAGTGAATTTGGATTTTATATATTGCATTGATCTACGTTTGCATTTGTAAGTCTTGGAGTGCAGCTGCATTCTTTTCTGTCTAGAGTGGATGGTGGAGCACTCTGGAGGACAGGGCAATTTTTTTTTTTTTTTTGCACAGACGTGTTCAGTGATCACAGCGCGACGTGCAGCTGAAATGCGATCACAAGCGTCCATGATGTTCCAGGACCGTCACCAGTTCTTACCTCTCAGAGGTAAGGGGTTAACTGTTTCAGTGCCAGGGGGTATCCAACACATTGCATAGCAATGCTTTGGATACCCCTATAGCAATCAGAGTGAAGGATCACAATGGTGCGTAACGCATTACTAAGCAGTGGACAGAGATTGTGTCCAGATTAAAGATGGTATATAAAAAAAAAAAAAAACCAGACACAAGGATAAGATTTATACAGACTATTAGGATTATCTGGTCGTAGTAAGGTAAGTGGGGGCTATTATTAGGAGTTGTTACTTCTCCTTTAACCCTTTGAGTGCAAGCTCAGTATAATGATAAACGTAGCTTGCTGTTATGATAGAAGTGATTCACAGCACTATGAAGGGAAGCGTGAACAGCTGTGAGGGAGGTGGGAGGAGAATTAAACAGCACTGGGAAGTCCTGCAGAGCTGTGCCGAAGATTCAGCGTGCCGCAGAATGTGAAATTGCACAGCGTGAAGATTAAATATCTTACAATGTAAATAAATGGGGTAAAAACTAAACACCTTTCCTAATACTATTTCTTTAGGTAAGCTTAAGGGAAAACGTTTATTATAGGTGAAAGTTCCCCTTTAACACCTTAAGGACTACATGACGTACTATGACCATCATGGTCCTTAAATACTTAAGTACCGATGACGGTCATAGTACGTCACGTGCTTTTTCTTTACAGCGCTCGACTGGGAGCGCTGTAAGTAAAAACGGGGCCTAAAATTGACCGTTCCAAGACTGGAGCGATCTCTTTCAGGTCCCAAAGCAGCGAGCTGATACACGCAACAGGTCACGTGTACCGGAGCGTCAGCAAGGATCAGAGCGGTCCTTATGGAATGGAAAGGTCCCAGGACCGCTGGTCCTTAAGGGGTTAATTAGAGCTGCTTTTATTGTGAAACATTACTATCCCTTTAAGGCACCTCTAGGGTTAATAAGCATATGCACAGTTGTAGTCCTACAGACTTACTGAAAAAAAGGTGATCGCTGGTACATTACATATACCTATTATTATTATTATTATTCTTTATTTATATAGCGCCAGCTAATTCCGCAGCGCTGTACAATAGGGAATAGACATACAGAGGTATTAAATAGTACAATCAGATGTGGAGAACAGGAGGATCAGAGGGCCCTGCTCGTGACAGCTTACCTATTGGTTAACCCTTGAAAGACAACTCCCTGATCCTTGCAGGGTTAATAAGGCTCCATATTCCCTATTGTACAGCGCTCCAGAATAAGTTGGCATTAATATAAATAAAGGATAATGAGACTCGCACCACTTGGCATTGCTAGTCTTTATCAGCTGCTAATCATTTTGCTCTGCAATATCCAACAATCTCCTTCAATATACTGACTGCCTGCTGAGCATTTCTGACTTTTCACATGGTCTGTACTGCATGATGCACTTCAACAATCAGCCCCTATATTGTTACTATATTAGAAATTAAATATGGCCTATATTGATACGTCAAAACTACCTTTATTAGACAACTATATGTACTTTATATTAGAATTAATTGATCGCCATAAATATATATATTTTTTCACAATGCATAATGCACTTTAGTGTGCAGAATGTAAGCTCTCACGAGCATATTAGATTTGTAGTATTTAACCCTATGAATGCAAAAGGGGTACGCAACACATTGCAAAGCAATGCATTGCGTACCCCTCTGGCACTCAGAGGGTTAAAGGGATAGTAATATTAGCAATAAACTAGATAGTTGAGTCTTTTTTATAATAAACTAGTCGAAGAGCCCGTTACACGGGCCAAAGTGCTACTGCCAGCCGGTCACGGTGCAGTCAACATACAGTAGAGGCTGCTCGAGCCGAGGCTGATACAGTGCCAGGCTGTCACGTGGCAGTCATGCTCAGTAAAGACTGCCCGCGCCGCGGCTGATACAGATCTGGATGCTCCTTTCGGAGTGCCCCGCTCTGTATCATCCTCATCACAGGCAGTCTGTACTACGCATGACTGCGTTGTTACAAACTTTCTAGTGAATTATTATATAGGATGTAACACAATGGGCTATTTTTAGCAAGTTACTTTTCTGTAGTTCATAAGATATTAAATGTAGAAAGATCCCCCTCCCTCCCCTTCTGGCCGCCTCCCACTAAATCTGCAGTCTGGACCGGACGGATGCGGAGAGGGACAATCTTCAGTAAGCAAAATGAAAATCCTGCCCTCCTTCATCAAGGCGAACAGGGTTTTTCTTATACTTACTGACTGAAGATTGTCCCTCGCTGCATCCGTCTGGTCCCATTACTGGATCACAGAGCTAAGGGGAGGCGACCAGAAGGGGCTGGATGGGGATCCTTCTACATTTAATATCTCAAGAACCACAGAAAGTAAATTGGTTAAAATAGCGCAATGTGTAACATTTACTATAAAGAAGATTTGGCAATCTAGTTTATTTCAAACATTACTATCCCTTTAATATCGCTTTATGTCTATTCCCTATTGTATAGAGCTGCAGAATAATTTGGCGCTATATAAATGTAGAATAATAATACATATATGTTTTTTAACCCTTGGCATGCCAGAGAGATATCCAACACACACCCTGCAAATCAATGCTTTGAATACCTTTCTGGCACATAACGGGTTAAAGGGTTAGTAATGTCCGCATATACATTTATGTAATATTGTAAATTTTAAAAAAATTAATTATGTGGAGCACGTCCCATCTCTCATACCTTTATGGTTTGAGAGATAATGTTTTAATGTTCCCCCCCTCCCTCCCCTTGCGCTGACGTCAGACAGAAGGAGATCCCGGTCACTGGAACATCTGGCAGCTCTTCAGCAGAGCCGAAATACCGATATCTAAAAAGAAATACTTCATTGGTCTACAAAGTGTGCCTGGTTTGCAAGCACACTTTGTAGACCATTCCAATGAAGTAATTATTTTTAAATGTCTCTATCTCTGCTCTTCTGAAGAGCCGCCTCGAATTGGCCGACACAGAGCTCCTTCTGTCAGCTTTACAGCCGACATCAGGGAAAGGGGAGGGAGGGAGGACTTTAAAATGTTATATCTCTCAAATAGGACGTTCTCCACATAATATATATATATTTTTTTTAAATCTACAATATTGCATAAACTCATATGCGGACATTACTAACCCTTTAACACTCTGAGTGCCATGGAGGTATTTATTTCCGCTCATCTTAGAGAAATATGGTCGGTGCTGTAGAATGATGCTGGACATTGATTCCTGGTGGTAGCTTTTATGTGGGTGTAATTAAGCAGTGTTACAGGAAACTATGCCTTACTTAGAATAATAGACTAATAGTTGACTTAATCCTTTGAGTGCCAGAGAGGTATCCAGTGGTTGACCCTGAGAGAACAGGGATTATATTCACATTAGATGCAGGTCAGGGCATGTGTTTTAATAGAATCGGGCACAACGTACCCGGAGACAGACCCACAATTTACACACAACACAGAAAGGATGAAATAAAAATCCCTAGAATTTGTTTGGTGTCATTCTGAGCATAGACCATGAAGGAGATTCACTAATGTGAGATAAACGAGAGATAAACTCTACAGTCTCCAATTCCTGTGTAATTCTGTGGCGACAACGTGCTAAAATCTCACCAACTTGAATAAAAACATTTGTATTGATTTTTCATGGAATTTTTAACCACCTTGTATGCTTTGCAATGCGCTGGTGACCTTTAGAAGTCCCATTTAAATCAATGTGGATTTTCATTTGCCCTCAGTGCCAAAACAGTTTCTCTTCCCCTTAGTGCATCAGCTTCACCGGGGTGAATGTACAGATCCGCCAGTACAGCTCCGCTCTCTGGTGCTGACACTTCAGAGTATGTACTACAGTGTATGATGTGCCATACCTGGGACCCTTTAAAGTAGTAAACCTTTTGTTATGAAAACCTGCATGTTATAGGACTTTTCCTGCTGAATAAAATAAGGTCACTCCCACCACTGTCAGTTATTTTATTCAAACATTATAACAGTTCAGATAATCGTGAAGTTAATTTACTGTGTGGTTACTTCCTGATTGTTCTGACAGGAAGTGACTCAGCAGTTTCTATCACATTCTGTGGAGAACTGTAAGTCACTGACTTTTCTCTCCATTAGAATGTAACAGAAAAACTAATTAGAATTTGACCACTAGAGGGCACTGCTAATGGAAAAAAAAAAAATCCGCAGGTTTAAACAGTGGAGGTGCCCTTATTTTACTCTATGTGAAATGCCCTACAATATGTATTTTTCATAAGAAAAAAAAAAAGTTAAACTCTTCTTTAAACCCAAGGTGATGGGTGTGTCCAGATGATGCAATTTGTGTCATAATGTGGGTGGGAATTAATCAGAGTCGGTGTGATTAGGAGGAGAAATGAAATGGTCTGGGAAGTAGGCAGAACCGGTATGTAAGTATGCAGAACCAGGCTGGGATTGGGTGTGGTTATCAGGGTACTCAGCAAGGCAGATAATCAGCCTCCATGCCCTGATTCTGTGGGGCAGCTCCTTACTCCTGCCCCAGCATGTGCAGAAAGATGGCACAACCAGGGCTTAATATTTGAAGTCATTTGCTACTAGCCAGACCTGAAAAGTTACTCACCACTGCAAGCCAAAACATACCCACCAGGGCTGAATTTCTACTCGCCAGGGCTAAATTTCCACTCGCCATTGGCTAGTGGCGAGTGGAAATTTTGAGCCCTGGTACAACGTTATACCATTTCCTCTACACCTTGATACATGCCATTAACCCTTTGAGTGCCAGAGGGATACGCAAAGCAATGCGTTGCATACCCCTCGGGTACTCAAAGCGTTAAACGTGGTGTAAAAGAGAGGAACACCCCAAAACACCCATAGACTGCCCCTCTGCCCTCTTCTTGAAGCAAGTAGCAGCAAGCTGAGAATTTTGCCATAAGGATCTTATAAGCTGGCAATAGGCACACATAAGGCTAAAATCGCTTGGTTTATCATTGAATCATAGTCCTGTCTCCCTGCACTGTGTTTAGGGTATGAATAGGGTGAGAAATTAAAGTGGAATGATCATGCATATTAATGTGCCCCCCAATTAATTTTTACCACAGTGTTAAGATAGAAATCATTTTATTATCCTTATTAAGTACGGCATTATTTAGAAATCTAAGTTCTTCAGAGACTGTCCGGCAGGCATCTTGCCGTAGAGGCATCTGCGAGCCTACACTGTCCTTCCGTGTCTCCTCAATGATTAGCAAGGAGGACTTGCTTTTTGCCTCAAAGGATCAGTAATGTCTACTTAAAAGTATTTCTCCGATTCCTCTTTACATTAATACTAAGAGAATGCGCTATATGTAAGTCCTTACTTTTGTGTACTTCAGTAGTTATGAAGAGATAAAGATTCCCCGCTGACCCCTTCTGGCCGCCTCCCTCTGAATTTCATATCGGGTCTTGCGACTCGACTGCTGCAGAGAGGGACAATCTTCAGTCAGTAAGTATAAGGAAAATCCTGCCCCTTTGATGAAGGAGGGCAGGATTCCCCTTTGTTTGCTGAAGTTTGTCCCTCGCTGCAGCCGTCCGGACCAGCCTGCAGCTTCTGGTGACGTGCGAGTAAGAGAAAATAGAATTGGGGGGCATTTTATATGCATGATAACTCCGCTTTAAAAAGCACATATAATTTTATATATTTTTCACACACAAACATACACTCATACCCAAGGAAAAGACTTTGAATAGCGTTTCACAACCCAAGCATTGCATACCCCTCTGGCACTCAAAGGGTTAACAATACATGCACATTGGATTTACTGTTATGAACGTTTCTGTCTCTACAGGTATTTGAAGAAAGAGGTTCTCTGCTCGGAAAATGGGTAAGCTTTGTTCCTTAACCCTTTAAGTACCAAAAGTATGTGGAGATCATCGCTTTGCAAAGAACTGCACTCCCATATGGTTCCTAAAGAGTTAGTAATGTCCATTTATAATTTTATCCTGTGTTGTAGATTTAAAAAAAAAAAAAAATATGTGGAGCAAATCCCATCTCTCAAACCGCTATGGTTTGAGAGATATTCGCATCTAAAGTTCACCCCTCCCCTTCTCCTGATGTCAGCAGTGTCGGCCGACATGAGGAGGCTCTTCATCAGAGCCACAGTAGCGATATTTAAGAAGAACTACTTCTTGCAAACCAGGCAAACTTTGTAGCCTGTTCCAATGAAGTAATTCTTTTTAAATATCAGGATCGGGACCGGGATCTCCTGCTGTCAGTAGACCGCTGATGTCAGTAGACCACTGACCTCAGTATAATGCTAACCGGAGCTTGATGTAACAATAGAAGACATTCACACCACACCAAATGGAGGTGCGAACTCGCTCCTTGAGGGAGGTGGGAGGAGAATTAGGCAATCAGTCAGTGTTGTGCTGAAGAATCAGCATGCTGCATTATGCTGACCGGCAAAGCTTAAAAACAGAATATCTGCAAAACTACTTACATTACACAAAAAACCAAACCGCTTTCTTAATAATACGTTAGTAACAAAACCTACGGTAAAACATATTTTTAAGGTGATACATCCACTTTAAGTGTTTTTCCCCCATATCCATTCATCTTGTGGATTCCATCACACCACAAACCAAGCCTCAATCAGCCACCTAGACGGCCCTACATGAGTCGGATGGGATTAAAAATAAATAAATAAAAAATAATGGTGACAAAAGTAAAAAAGTAAAAAGAAACTCCCCCAGGAAGGTACAAAAAAACAATTTATTCCTTAATAAGCAAATATAAAATCAATTTAAAAAGTGACTAACGCGTTTCACGAGTATAGGACCACTTTCTCAGAGCCCAAGTTGGGCATGATTGAGTTTTCTTTGTACATTTGGCCAATAGATTTTCAAAGCAGGTAAGAACCAATTGGCCCATCTATTTGGCCCATTTCCCAGTCTGTTAACACTTTGAGGGCCAGAGCGATGTGCAGTGCATTACAATGCAGCATACCCCCCTCTGGCACTGAAACGGTTAAAACAGAAACTTCCAGCTTTTTTAAAACCTGAGCACTTTTTAACTACTTAAGGACCACAGGGTGTGTAACACATTGCAGTGAAATACGATGGACACCCCTCTGCTTCTTAAGAGGTTAAAGGAACAGTTAACTTTTTACATTTTTTTTCAATTGAATCTCAGTTTGTATTGTGATCACCAGGCAGCGCCGTTCCTATCGCTTAACCCTTTAAGGACCCATGACGTGCCAGGACCGTCATGGGAAAACTTGCGTTAAGGACCCATGACGATCCTGGCGCATCATGGAATTCAGGGCTCCCCACGCAGCTGCAAGCCTTGAATCCATAGGGTCAAAAAAAAAAAAAAAAAAGCCCCATGGCCTTGTCGTTAACCCTTTACGTGCCAGAGGATTACACAAATCAAAGGGTTAAGGGGTAAATATGGAGTGCCGAAGTCACTGACTCAAGCTCTCCCATTGATTGCATTGTAAAAAAAATAATTAAATAGACATTTAGATACCAGTTGGTGCTCGTAATTAAAATAGTTTCAGCTTTGATCACTTTCAAATGAAAAATCTCCCAGCTCTGCGTATACTCATCTTTTACACAGAAGGACAAGTTGTATAATATATTTTTTAATGAAATACGTTCACTGCTCCTTTAGCCGTTCTACTCATTCCGGACGGCTTTGGCCTTTCTAAAGATCTATCATGGCAGAGTTAAATGTCAAATGTTTCCCAAAAGGATTGCTTTCCGTCAGTTTAATCAGGAAGAGCAAACATTTGCCTAGTAAGCCTAGCCAAGTCTTTTGACTTCAGAGGTTGCAGGTGTCCTTGTGATCTCACACAGGTGGTTTAAGGTCCAGAGAGATGTGCAGTGCATTGCAAAGCAATATGTTACACCACACTCTGGGTCTTAAAGTGGAACTTTCAGCTTCATAATATTGCCCCCCAATACATTAGTAATATAGCAATAGGCAAAGGAATAGTTGTATTATAGTGAATAAATCCATGTTATTGAAGTAATCCAGCTTCTTCTGCAGGCATACAGTGGACAACAGAGCAGACATCTTAGATGAAAGTTACCTCTGAGTCTGCTCTGTGTGTCCCATGCACTGCCCGGATTGGTGGAGATGCCCGCTGGTTACCTTAAGGTAACGGAAGTTGCTGCCTGACCAGGCGCACAGAGCCTCTCTTGTAAGAACTTCTCTTGTAAGTGCTGTGCCCTGGATGCCTGCAGAAGAAGGTGGATTACTTCAATAATGTGGATTTATTCACCATAATACAACTATTCCTTTGCCTATCGCTATATTACTAATGTATTGGGGGCAATATTATGAAGCTGAACATTCCAGTTTAAAGGAGTAAGCTTTGTAAATTATCACTTAAAGCTGGGGCTTCCAAGTTCAGTCATCGATAGCTACCAGCAGTCCAGGATATCACCCTCTGAGTGCCCGGGGGGGTACGCAGCGCATTGTGTTGCATACCACTCTGGCATTCAAAGGGTTAAGGATTTCCCTGTTTGACACAGTTAGTCCAGTTAAAATGAATGAGATACTGATTAACTCACCTATGATTAATGAGAGAAATCCTTCACCACTGGCCTGTTGGTGGCCCTTAAGGAATGAACTTGGACAGCCCTGATTTAAAGTGGAACTACCAACCCAAGTAAAGTTAAACCCCATAAATTACCTTCTGGCGACTAGCTGAACAATAGTATTAGTCGCCAGAATGATTACCTCCTTATAGGTAAATCTACTGCTCCCGGGACTGACAGCCAGGCAACAGCACAGACATCGTTACGTAGTGACGTCTGCGCTGTCGGTCCCAGTCTGCTCTAGGAGGCGTTGCTAGGTACCGGAAGGGACTGACGCTGCAGGTGCGCAGATTCTTTTAAAGAACTGCTGCCTGGTTGTTGGTCTCGGGAGCAGCAATATTTCTCTATAAGGAGTTAATAATTCTGGTGGCATACTATTGTTCAGCTAGTCGCCAGATGGGTAATTTTTGGGGTTTAACTTTACTTGGGTTGGTAGTTCCACTTTAAAGTGTAACATATACGTAAGGGCTTTCAAAAATCACCTTTATTTATGTTAGACATTTTTGTTTTATTTCACACAAGCATTTATGGGATATTTAGATTCAATCATTTGAATTGACAGTACTGAGAGGAAAGTGAAAATGACAAATGAATAAAGTGAAATATGTCATAAACTATAATTTTAAAGGGATCGTAATGGATGCCAATAAATGTAGCTCTGATTAATGCTCACATGATGTTTCATGTTGCGCTATATTTCAATTGTGCCCGACTTGTAGTTCAAAAGTAATTCTGTTTTAAAGTATCCCCCTTCCGCCCAGCGAGGGACAATCTTCAGTGAGCATAATGAAAATCCTGTCCTCCTTTGTCAGGGGGGCAGGGTTTTCCTTATGAATACAGTAAGAAGATTGTCCCTTGCTGTAAGCTGTCCAGTCAGGAGACCAGATTCTGCGGCGAGAGGGGAGGGAAGGGGATACTTTAAAATTAAATTACTTTAGAACTACAAGTCGGACACGACTGATATACAGTGCAACATGAAACATAACAAATGAGCATTAATTGGAGCTGCATTTATTGGTATACATTACTATCCCTTTAAATAAGAAATTGCTAACAAATATAGGTGATTTCAAAGCTCTTTCAAAACCATATTTTGTCAAAAAATGTACAGTATTTGCGTGACACGTTTATTTTGTATTTAATATTTTTAATATTGTAAATGTTGTCCTTTCTTACACATACAGAAAAGCAGTCTGATGTAACCCCTTAAAAGGGACAGTAATGTCCCATAAACATTTTTTATAGATTTGTAGAGGATAAAAAAAGAATCTCATTGCCACAAACCCCATCTCTCAAACCGCTACGGTCTGAGAGATATTGCAATCAAAGTTCACACTTCCCACCCCTTCACTTGATGTCAGCAGTAAAGCTGACAGAAGGAGATCCATGTCGGCCAACACGATGAGGCTCTTCAGCAGAGCAGTGAATCCCGTTATTAGAAAAGAACTACTTCATGAGAATGGTCTACAAAGTGTGCTTGCAAACCATGCACACTTTGTAGACCTTTCCAATGAAGTAATTATTTTCTAATAACGGGATTTTATCTCTGCTGCAGAGCCACTGGTTGGTCCCCGGACCAGGATCTCCTGCTGTCAGCTGGACGCTGATGTCAGGAGAAGGGGAGGGAGAGGGGAACTTTGATTGCGAATATCTCTCAAACTATAGCGATTTGAGAGACGGGGTTTGTGGCAAGATTCTTTTTTTTAACCTCTACAAATCTGTAAAATATTTTTATGGGACATTACTTTCCCTTTAAAGACCAAAGACCAAACTGTGACAGTGCTGAAATAACACTCCCCATGGCCCAAATACTATGAAGATTAATTAGAGCTGCTGTTTTTGTGAAACATTACTATCCCTTTAAGCTAAACATAACACAATGTATATGACATACAGCTGCTTCATGAATAATATCATCTGCTAAAAAAAGAATCATGTTGGTTTGCTAATGCTAGCAGAATTTATATAAAATAACAAGTCCGATTTATCATTTTTTATTTATCTAGAAATGTTTCTTCCCTACATTACAGTTGGTTTGATCCAAATGACTATTTTCTTTTGTGTGTAAAGCCAGCGAGTACAAGGCTACGCCAGGGGAATACATTACAATACCAACACATACAGTTTGTGTAATAAAAATGAATGATTGAATCTACCAGTAGAAGTTTCCTAGTATAAATATTGAAGCTTTTTTTTTTTTTTTTTTTTTTTAGAAAATAAAGTAATCAACAGAATGTATTCGTAGTCACATACCACACACCTCAGCACTTGATTGATGCTTTCTCTGCCTTTAGAAAACAAGTAATTACTTACAAGTCCCTGTCTGTGCTGAAAAGCAAATAGATATGTAATGTGTTAAATGTGTCACTCACACGCAGGCTAAAGCAGTGCATTGCTTGGAGAGCCTTCTGATTTCAAGGGATTAAAAACCCCATTTAAAACTGGGAATTTAAATCCCCCCCTATGGTGTAGTTGGTTTACATGAGAACTGCACATATTTAGCTTATTAAATTGCACCTTTAAAGGGCAAACAACACACACAAAGTTTAGTGTATGTATATGTGTGTTTTGTGTGTGCATAT
The DNA here is from genome assembly GCA_037306005.1 of Rhinophrynus dorsalis. NCBI lineage: Eukaryota > Metazoa > Chordata > Amphibia > Anura > Rhinophrynidae > Rhinophrynus > Rhinophrynus dorsalis. The sequence goes on from CM074720.1 coordinate 541,100,898, forward strand.
GAATGTGTGTATATGAGTGTGTGTTAGTGTCTATATGCGCGTGTGTATGAGTGTGTGTATATGCGTTTGTGTATATGTGTGTGTGTGTGTGTTTATGGGTATATGTGTGTGTGTTGTGTACGGGTATATGTGTGTGTATATGTGCCTGGGTATGTGTATGGGTGTAAGTAATTTACAAGTTAATCTGTGCTTCTCCTGCCTCTGTCAGTATCACATAATAGATGTGTAGCCCTCAGTGTACATGCTCACTCATGGCTTCTCTTTGCTGGTGCTTTGAGCTCCAGAGAGGCAGCTGATGATTCCAGTTGTCTTCTAGGACATCACATCTGCGCAGCCAATAAGAATGATGCTGCCACTGCTCGTCCCACCTCTGGCAGTAGCAGCATGTCCGCCCCCATGGACATTATATCCAAGACTAAGTAAACATTTTATCTCTTATCCTTGTGGGTGCCAGAAGGGTATCCGTTGCATTGTGAAGCCCCTCTGGTACGCAAAGGGTTAAACCAAGTGGCAAGGGAAAGATTCACTAGGATTTCCTGTCCATAATAAGATATGTGAGGGTTATTAATAAGAGATGTTAACCCTTAAGGACCCACGATGTGCCAGGAGCATCATGGATGAACGTGCCATAAGGACCCATGATGTGCCAGGAGCATCATGGATGAACGTGCCATAAGGACCCACGATGTGCCAGGAGTATCATGGATGAACGTTCCATAAGGACCCATAACAGTCCTGGCACATCATGGAATTCAGGGCTCCCCGCGCAGCTGAACGCCGTTCAGAGAGCTCTGAATCCATTCCTGAATAAAAAAAAAAAAATGCCTCCGTGGTCCTTAACTGCCAGCTGAGCCACTATTAAAGGGTTAACTTCCAAAAAAGGAATTTGAGGAGTGAAAACTCCCTGTTGTAAACAGATCTCCAATACAATCCTATGGGAGTGAACGCAGCAGTAGCTGGTGATCACAGCTTTCCCATACGAGTGTATGTGGGGGGTTCCGTCCCCCTTATTCACATATCACTACACTCATCGCATTCTACATCCCTGTGATCCTTACAGGGTTAACATGCAGACGCTGTACAGCACACTGTAAACAGGATCTCATTGATGGAATCACTATAAAGCTGTGCAGGTTTGTCTTCTCTTTCATATTTTAATCCTTTGGGTGCCAGAGGGGTATAGATACCCCTCTGGCACTCAAAGGGTTAAATTAGGAATTTGTGGAGAGTCCCCTCATTATTTGCAGAACGTCTCACTTGTGCACTGTTTTATGTGAACACATTATGCCCACTTAAAGCTGAACTTTCAGATAATAGCCAGTCGTTATGCATTCATTAAATGCCTGGCGACTAGCTTGAAAATAGATGTCTTACCGTAAAAAATAGATGTGTCTAAAGGAATCCGTCCCGTTTGGGACTGACGGGCAGGTTAGTGCGGTCTGTGCGCCTGCGCCATCAGTCCTTTCCGGTGACCATATGGGGCAAAGTAGTCTACTCTGTGGAGACCGGGACTGCCGGTGCATGCGCACAGACAAGATGTCTGCGCTCTAGCCCCAGTTCCGGTCTCCAAACGGGACGGATTCCTTTAGACACACGTATTTTTTTATGTTAAGACATCTATTTTCAAGCTAGACCCCATGCATTTAATGAACGCATGGCGACTTGCTATTATCTGAAAATTCCGCTTTAATGCTATTAGTTTTATTGTCTCTTGCCCCAAAATGACCCCACTTCTTTTTTTTTTTTTTTAAACATAAGTCCTTTAACCCTTTGAGTGCCAGAGGGGTACACAACGCATTGCTTTGCAATGTGTTGCGGACCCCTCTGGCACTCAAAAGGTTAAAGTGCTTTCTACATAGAAGCTAAGCATGGGACCAGAGACTTTGCTGAAACTTTCATGCATGTGTGACATTTACTCAAAGGTGTGTATATATGCTCAGATTTACAATACTGTAACCTAGTAACCTAGTTGATGAGCTTGAAAAAAGACATGCACCCATTACGTTCACCTTTGTTGATCCAGATCAGTGGTCCTCAATCTTCATTTTTTGTTTTAGCTACCCCTAACACACAATCTAGATTCTTCTGGCCCCACTAAAATTTTATGTGTCAATTGTCAAGGGCATTAAGACGGGCACAAATAAGTAATATATAGTTGTTCTTAGATCTCACAATCAGAATAACAAAACCAAACATATCATACATAAAAACTTCTATAAATATAAATTGAAACTCGACATTCGCATTTTTGTCAAAGTATTTAGAAAACAATTTGCACCCTAAGTGGATGTCAGGGGCACACCAAAGTGCCATGGTACCCAGGTCTAGAATCACTGATCTAGATAATGACAAAAAAAAACCCACCAAAAATTGAAGCCATTTCCAATTAAGCCCCAAGTGGGTAAAAAAATTCCTTCCTCAATCCAAATGATCGTCAGATATTTCCTTGGATCAAATTCCTATCTGCATTGAACCCAACTGTCATAACTCTTGATATTGTTTTGTGCTAAAAAGGTATTTTTGAAAGAATATGCCCTTTTTCCTACTTTAATAACATCAGACCTTATTTGGTCCTTGGTCTTGTCTTACGTTCATGACAGCCTTATGCCAATACCACGCATGCTTACATTCCCTTACTGTATTAACCTCTACCGCTTCTGATGTTTGGCTATTCCACTTAACAACTACCCTCTCAGTGAAGTAAAGCTCAATTCTTTGAGTAAATAGTTCATAGGAGAGTCCTTTGTATTGATCTTGAATACATGGTAATCATATCACCCCTTAGACGTCTCTTCTCTAATGTAAACAGACCTAATGTGACCAATCTCTGTTTATAACCGAAATCTTCCAGTCTCTAATAATATCATAATTTTACAGTAACAATGACAGATACAATATATGACGTAGGGCCCTATGTTCACAAGAAAAGTGTCATTGTTCCGAAGAAAACCAAATGCCCCATACACGACAAATACAAATTCCCCAGTTTCACATTTCCTAAAATGGGGCTTTTATCCTTTTGAGTGCCAGAGGGGTACACAACTCATTCAGGGGTTCCCATCCGGTGTGCAGCTGCGTGAGGGCCAATGAATTCCATGACGTACCAGGACCATCACTCCTTAAGCGCTGGGACCATCATGAAGGTCCTGGCATGTCAAGGGTCATTAAAAGGTTAAAGGGGAACTTTCACCTCCTCATTATCCTTATTGTATCCCTTCCTTTGTGTCCCCTCTGTACAGTGCGGTCTTTCATTTTGCCTACAAATCTGTTTAAATGAAGAAAAAAGATACTTGAATTGTGTACCTTATGACGTTAGCAGCCGCACAGCCGCGCACCGTACGGTGCAGAAGACACTCCCACAGCCTCAGCTCCTTTCACTTGCCCCAGCATCCTCCAATGACGGAGGCGTTCTGTTAGTAAGCTGGAGAGAGATCTCATTGGCTAGATATCGATCTCTGCCAATGAGATCTCTCTCCAGCTTACTAACAGAACGCCTCCATCATCGGAGGATGCTGGGGCAAGTGAAAGGAGCTGAGGCTGTGGGAGTGTCTTCTGCACCGTACGGTGCGCGGCTGTGCGGCTGCTAACGTCATAAGGTACACAATTCAAGTATCTTTTTTCTTCATTTAAACAGATTTGTAGGCAAAAAGAAAGACCGCACTGTACAGAGGGGACACAAAGGAAGGGATACAATAAGGATAATGAGGAGGTGAAAGTTCCCCTTTAAATAAATGGAAATTAATATTTATTCCCTGTAGTTCATCTGGTTTGTTCCCAAATTGCTCGAGTCTACTAAAATATGAGTCTTGTGTCTCCTTCTGTCACTCAAACCCTATCTTTATCTCTGATTTACTTTCGGTTAACCCTTTGAGTGCCACTGGGGTATCGAACGCAGTGCTAAACGATGCAATGGATACCCGTGTGGCACTAATGGGGCTTACTATTTAACTCTTAAAGTGCCATTGATTTGCCCCAGAATTGATCCAGTTTTTTTATACATAGTGTCCGTTGTATTTATTGTAACGCTATATGTATTTTTTAGTTTGACAAGTGGTCGGATGCCCAGAGGAGACGGATTCTGAGTGACCTCTTTGAGCGATGCACCGTGTCACAGCTGAGGTTCTGCACCAATCAGCTGCAGGGCAAGGTCCCCCGAGAGTCGCTGGACTTCACTACGGTGCTTCCGCGAGTATTGTCGCTCTACATCTTCTCTTTCTTAGACCCACGCAGTCTGTGCCGCTGCGCCCAGGTGCGTGCAGTACGATATAGATTGGCACAAAGGGATCATGCAATGATATTGGTTTAGAAAGTACTACGGGTCATATGTACAGAGTCAAAAGGGGGGCAGTTTGGGGGTAAACCAACTACACTGCAAGGGGCAAGTGAACATTCCCAAAATTCCCACTAATTTAAGTTAGGATTTTAAAGGGGAAGTAACACCTGATAATAATATCCCCACTCTTACCTTACTATAGCAAGTAAATCTTAATGGCCATTGTTCCATTGTTTAAAGAGGATGTATCACCTTATAAAACATTTTTTACCATAGCTTTTGTTAATAAAGTAGAAAGCTGATTTATTTATTTATTTATTTATTTTTTTAATGTGAGTACTTTAACCCCTTAGTGACCAGCCACGTGCGCCCACCTAACTTTTTTCCTCCCATTACCTTCTACGATTCCCTGGACGTACGCGTACGTCCTCTCTCACTAAGTGACAGATTCTGTGGGACGTACATGTACGTCCTTTGTCGCGATGGGGTTAAAAGATATTCTATTTTCAAGCTTTGCCTGTCAGCATAATGCAGCACTCTGATTTTTCGGGAAAGCTCTTGTTCACTTTCTAATTCTCCTCCCTCCCAGCTGGCCCAGGGAGCGCGTTCACGCCTCCAATCGGTGTGAATGGCTTCTATCGTTACGTCAAGCTTCGGTTAGCATTATACTGCGGTGAGAGGAGAAGAAGAGCTGTACTATGCACATTATGCGGAAGTGCACAGCACAGAAGATACAATATCTTTTAAAGTACTGACATTAAAAAAAACAACCCAGCTTTCCTATTACTACTTTATTAACAAAAGCTATGGTAAAACCTTTTTATAAGGTGATACATCCCCTTTAAGAGTAGTCAGTTCTGGATGCCATGTCCGTGTAGGCAGAAATGACAGTAACTAGCAGGACCACAAGACTCAAACTCCGCCTTCTACACATAGTAATCTTAATCATTTAACCCATTGAGCACCAGAGGGGTAATGCCTTGCATACCCCTCTTGCATTCAGAGGGTTAAGAACCAAAGGAGAGTGCAATGCATTGGTTCGCAATGCATTGCACACACACCTGGCAGTTTGATAAAAAAAAACAACCCGTCAGCAGCTGTCATGTCCGCCCCCGTGGACATACCATCAGGACTGATTAGAGATGGTATCTGTTGAACACAGGTACAACGGTAAAATGCATAGGGGCCGTTAGGAATTTCTGGGCATAGTAAGGAAAAATGGGGGTTATAATTAGGACGTGTTACCTCTCCTTTAACATGCTGAATGCTAGAGAGATCTCCAGCATGACGATTTGCAAAGAGCTGGAGGCCTCTAGCATTCAAGAAGTTAAAACTGCCATTTAAGACAATGTCAATTTGCATTCATCCCTTATAATGCAGTTAGTCGGCCCTAGAATGTGTCTCAGAAATTGCTCTGACTGGTAGAAGGGCCAAGTAAGATTAAGGCCTTGCTAGACCTAGTGATCTCAAATTAAAGGGATAGTAATGTTTAAAAATAAAAGGAGCTCCAATTATTCCTTATAGTATTTGGTCCATGGAGAGTGTTATTTCAATACTGTCAGAGTTGTAGTACAAGAGTAATTGAATGATAAAATATCCCCCTCCCTCTTCTTTTACTGATGTAACACTGCTCCCCTCAGAACAGCAAGACTGTCCGGATGGATTGCAAAGAGGGACAGTCTTCAGTGATCATAAGGAAAAACCTGAAAACCTGTCAAGGGGGGCAGGGTTTTCCTTATGATCACAGTAAGAAGATTGTCCCTTGCTGAGAGCTGTCTGGTTCCACATCTGAGGGGAGGTGGCTTACACAAGGTAAAAGGGAGGGTAGGGGGATATTTTATCATTCAATTACTCTTGTACTGCAACTCTAACAGTATTGAAATAACACTCTCCATGGCCCAAATACTATGAAGATTAATTGGAGCTGCTTTTATTTTGAAACATTACTATCCCTTTAAGGCATAAAGGGGGAGAGAGGTGATACAGTATGATAGAAACCTTTAGACCTATTAAATGATTTAATGAAGTTCGGGAGGGAAGCATTTTTCAGAAAAAGAGGGATTCTAGGACAAGAGGTCATGATCTAATAATGTCAGAGGGTAGTAATTTGTGTAAGTACTACTTTACAAAAATGGTGATAAATCATGGATCAGTCTCCCAGCAGGGAATTCAAAAACAAATGGGATAGACATAAGTGTATTAGGAGAACTGTGTAAAAGATTGAGCATATTAATGAGGTAGGAAAACGGGCAGACTAGATGGGCCAGTTTGGTCTTATCTGTCATCAAAATCTGTTTACATACACTAAAGTAATCAAAGTTAAAATAAATCATTACTATTGTTTTAACCTAGCATCCGAAGGGTTAAATGAGCAGTAAACTTTTGTTATGAAAAAACTATATATTTAAGGCTTTTCCTGTTGAACAAAATAAGGGTACTCCCACTTTTGAGAGATGCATATTTTCAAGTTTATTGCAGTTTAAACTTCTTAAACTTGTTTTTTTTTACATTAACAATTTCTCCTAGTGGTCCGATTCCAATTAGTTATTCTTTTACATTTTAATTGAAAGGAAGGTCACTGACAGACAGTACTGTACTGTCATCTTTCAGGAAGTAGTTACTCTGTAATTCACTTTCTGATTATTTGAGCTGGTATAACATTTGAATAAAACAACTGACAGCAGTGAGAGTACACTTGTTTTACTCATCAGGAAAAATTATAATATAAAGGTTTTCATAAACAAACGTTTACTTCTCCTTTAAATGAACAGTAAACTTTTTTTTTTTTTATGAAAACCTAAATGTTACAGAGCTTTCCCTGCTGAGTAGAACAAGGTCACTACCACTGGTGTCAGTTGTTTTATTCAAATGTTATAACAGCTCAAATAATCAGGAAGTGAATTTACTGTGTTTACTTCCTGATAGTTCTAACTGGCAGGATGTAACTCAGCAGCGTCTATCACATTCTATGGAGAACTGTATGTCACCGACTTTTCTCTCCATTAGAATGTAACAGAATAACTAATTGGAATTTGACCACTAAAGGGCACTGCTAATGTAAAAAACAAAACAAACACATGTTTAAACAATAATAACTCAGGAAATATGCATCTCTCAGCAATAGAAATATCCTTATTTTACTGAGCAGGAAACGCCCTACAATATATATTTTTTCATAAAAAGTTTATTGCTCCTTTAAGCAGCTGTAATTGAGATTTGACCACTATACCTAATGACCATTCATAGCACAGTATTATTGTCCTGCCAAGGAACCCACGATTTACCCATGTCTGTTGATTAGGTGAGCTGGCACTGGAAAAGCCTAACAGAACTGGATCAGCTGTGGATGCCCAAGTGCCTCCGATTCAGCTGGTACATCAACTTTTCGCCCACCCCTTTTGAGCAGGGTATCTGGAAGAGGCAGTACATAGAGATGGTGAAAGAACTGCACGTCACCAGGCCGAGGGTAACTATGCTGCCTCGTGTGGGATCATTTTATTTTTATTAACCCTTTGAGTACCAGAGGGGTATGCAAAGCATTGCAAAGCACCCCTTGGGCCCTCAAAGGGTTAACTCATAGACCCACATGCACAAGGAAACATTGGAGCAATTTGGGGCAAACCAGCCACGCCATAGGAACCAAATAAGCATTCAACAAATTTAAATTGATTTTAATGGGGCGTTTAAAGGGATAGTAATGTCAGAAAAAAAGTATTAACTATATGGTAGATACAATTAAAAGAGAGTACTTCCACTTATTAATATCTCTCAAACAGTTATGTTTTGAGAGATATAGGAAAATAAAGTTCTCTGGTCCCTCCCCTTTCTGCTTGACGAGCTGTAAAGCTGTCAGAAGCAGATTCTGGTTCCTGGATCAGACGGCGGCTCTTCAGCAGTGCCGACATAGTGATACCTAAAAATAAATACTTCATCGGAATGGTTTACAAAGTGTGCCTGGTTTGCAAGCAGATGTCGTAGACCATTCCGATGAAGTATTTATCTTTAGATATCTCGATGTCAGCGCTGCTGAAGAGCCGCATCTGATCAAGCAACCAGAATCTGCTTCTGACAGCTTTACAGCTCATCAAGCAGAAAGGGGAGGGAGCGGAGAACTTTATTTTCATATATCTCTCAAACCATAAGGGTTTGAGAGATACGAATAAGTGCAAGTACTCTCTTTTAATTGTATCTACCATATAGTTAATACTTTTTTCTGACATTACTATTCCTTTAACCTCTTGAATGCTAGAGAGGACAAAATTGATAACGATAGAAATCTCAATGTATTCTTCCTGGTTAACACTTTCTAAATCAGTGAGTCGGTGGTAGTTTTGTTTGCACCCTCTAATGCGTTTGGTTTGTCCCATAGTGGCTTCACTTTTCTTTGGGCATATGACACAGTATAAGCCTTTAAATCAACTAGTGGTGTCTATCACGTTTTCATTCTGCCATTCAGGGACACTGTGAAGATAAGTACAACAGAGTACCTGTCCTCAGCGCTAGTGCAGCTATGTGGCAGGGGTCACTATACAACAATGGACATCAAGCAGTAAAATACTCTCTTTCTCCAGCGCACCACACTCTAGGGAGAACTGCCCATTGACTGTTGTCACAGAAAAGTGATGTCTGTTGTGGGCTACAAGAAAATGTACATCAGGCCCAAATCCTTAGACTAGCATTACACTACAACAAAATTGCACTGCAGCTCCTGTTTGATGTCAGGATCAATTCTTAGGTCTGCCTCTGGTGTTTAGACCTCTGTCTGGAAGCCATTTTCTTGTAGCCCAGCAGAGGCATCACTTTTTGTCACTGTAGAAAATGGGAAGTTCTCCTTCTAGTGTCTGGATCTCTTTGCTATGGAGTCTTTATTCAGGGACTCTGCATTGTCCCAGAAGGAGGCTGCCTGGTACAAGGGACAAACATTTATAATCAGGGACTGTCCTGGGCAGTCAGGGACACGTGGTCACACTAATGATGTCATACACACGCACAGTATACACAATCAGTATATACACACACACACAAACATTACACATACCCTTTCATGTTTAGCAATGAGCTACACACCTTTTTGGAGCTGAAAGGCCTAATCCAGTGCTTTCCAAACTGTGTGTCGCGACACGTTGGTGTGTCGGCTGCAGTGTGTAGGTGTGTCACAGGCAAAGGTGCTGTTTACACAGCACAATATTGTCATTCAACCCAAGCGCGTGCTACACATTTACACAGTGGGAGATTGCCTCCATGTGCCGCATACAGCTGGAGCGCCACAAAAGATTTGTAACAGCTGGAGTATGCAGCACACGGAGGTACTCCAGCTGTTACAAATCTTTTGGCGATTCAGCTGTTAAAATCTTTTGAGATGCCACCTCCTCTATACCTCTGTCCTCTCTTTGGGCTGCCAGGCTGGAGTGTCCCTGTGCGCCGAGGCTGCCTGTCACATGGCTGCTGATTCTGTTTGTGGTGCCAATGAGACAGGAAAGATGGACAGTACTTCTAAAATGAGTTATGCGCTATTTATTTACTAATGCGACATGAGAATCTTACTCTTATATGTAGCACAACATTCTCATGCCGCCCTTTTAAAAACCACACAAAATGCTTAATGCCTTTTCAGTATGAATGAAAGGTTTTCATGAGATATGTTGTGTCCCCATACGTCTTGTTATTACAATTTATGTATGTGTCCGTATCCTATATAATAATTCGCTAAATCATGTGTACGCCGCAACATGCGCAGTAGACACTGCTGCGCGTGCTGCAGTCATGCGCAGTAGAGACTGCCCGCGCCACGGCTGATACAGAGCTGGGAGCTCCGAAGGAGCGTCCAGCTCTGTATCAGTCGTGGCGTGGGCAGTCTCTACTGCACGTGACAGGCCTGCAACCGGGTGGCAGTGGCACTATGTCCCGTGTAACGGGCTGTTCAACTAGTCTCTTATAAGGGATTATTAGTTTAATCTCTAATTTGCTAGCAAAAGTGAATTACTGTGTCACGAAATGATGCATGCCTAAAAAGTGTGTCACCAACATGAAAAGTTTGGAAAGCTCTGGCCTAATCATTGAAAATTCAACAATCCAGCCATTAAAATATTGCCTACTTTCTGGATTTGTCAGGAAAAAATATCCCTACACTTAAATCGACATTTAATTTTTTTAACCGTTTTACTGCCAGACACATATCCACTGCATTGAGTTGTATTGTGGTGGATAACACACATAATGGATACTTCTGTTTAGGATGTCTTCTGTAGTGTCTGTCTCCATAACACACTTCCTTTATTAAACATTCTTTCATGTGACTCTAGTTTGTTTGTTTTATTTATAACTGTGCCAATATTGAATAGTGTGTGTGTATATAGTTACTACTTTGACAGTGAGTCTAACAAGCAAGTGGAGATATAATTTTTAGATCTTTCATGTTCATACTGAGTTGCAGTTATATACATTTGTCTCTTTTCCATTCAGAGTCCTCCAAAGGATGAGTTTGTAATTATTGATGTTCAGCCAGTTGCCAAAGAAAGTGTGGGTATGAAGATGTCTTCTTCTCTCACTCATCACTCCATGCTTGGGAAATCCCATGACAAAGGAAAGAAAGATCCCCCACCTTGGCGATCCTCTGACAAGCATCCAACTGACACCATTAGATTCAACTACCTCGATAACTTTGACCCCATTGAGCAAGCACGGCAAGCGTAAGTAAGAAATCTGCCCTTTACTATATAATCTACAGTGGGCAACAGTGCAGTTGTGTCTCAGATACCAAAGGCCAAAATCCAACCATATCACAGATTGCCAAACACGTCACAGAGAAATTCCCGTGAATGCTTTAACAGAAAGCAGCTCCAGTGCTGGGCTACAGGAAAATGGCTGCAAAGCCCCACAAACCAATAGATGCCCATGTATTGATAATGTGAGATATACAGTGCCTTGCAAAAGTCTTCACCCCCCTTGGCATTTTTCCTAATTTGTTGCATTGCAGCCTGGAATTAAAATGGATTTTTTGGTGGTTTGTATCATTTGATTTACACAACATGCCTACCACTTCGAAGATGCAAAATATTTTTTATTGTGAAACAAACAAGAAATAAGACAAACAAACAGAAAACTTGAGCGTGCATAACTATTCACCCCCCCCCCAAGTCAATACTTTGTAGAGCCACCTTTTACAGCAATTACAGCTGCAGGTCTCTTGGGGTAGGTCTCTATAAGATTGGCACATCCAGCCACTGGGATTTTTGCCCATTCTTCAAGGCAAACCTGCTCCAGCTCCTTCAAGTTGGATGGGTTCTGCTGGTGTACAGCAATCTTTAAGTCATACCACAGATTCTCAGTTGGATTGAGGTCTGGGCTTTGACTAGACCATTCCAAGACATTTAAATGTTTCCCCTTAAACCACTCGAGTGTTGCTTTAGCAGTATGCTTTGGGTCATTGTCCTGCTGGAAGGTGAACCTCCATCCCAGTCTCAAATCTCTGGAAGACTGAAACAGGTTTCCCTCAAGAATTTCCCTGTATTTAGCGCCATCCATCATTCCTTCAATTCTGACCAGTTTCCCAGTCCCTGCCGATGAAAAACATCCCCACAGCATCATGCTGCCACCACCATGCTCCACTGTGGGGATGGTGTTCTCGGGGTGATGAGAGGTGTTGGGTTTGCTCCAGACATAGCGTTTTCCTTGATGGCCAAAAAAAGCTCAATTTTAGTCTCATCTGACCAGAGAACCTTCTTCCATGTGTTTGGGGAATCTCCCACTAGCCTTTTGGAGAACAGCGTGTTTCCTTTTTTTCTATCAGCAATGTCTTTCTTCTGGCAACTCTTCCGTGAAGCCCAGCTCTGTGGAGTGTATGGCTTAAAGTGGTCCTATGGACGGATACTCCAATCTCCGCTGTGCAGCTTTGCAGCTCCTTCAGGGTTATTTTTGGTCTCTTTGTTGCCTCTCTGATTAATGCCCTCCTTGCCTGGTCCATGAGTTTTGGTGGGCGTCCCTCTCTTGGCAGGTTTGTTGTAGTGCCATATTCTTTCAATTTTTTAATAATGGATTTAATGGTGCTCCATGGGATGTTCAAAGTTTGGGATTTTTTTTATAACCCAACCCTGATCTGTACTTCTCCACAACTTTGTCCTTGACCTGTTTGGAGAGCTCCTTGGTCTTCATGGTGCCGCTTGCTTGGTGGTGTTGTAGACTCTGGGGCCTTTCATAACAAGTGTATATATACTGAGATCATGTGACACATTGCACACAGGTGGACTTTATTTAACTAATTATGTGACTTCTGAAGGTAATTGGTTGCACCAGATCTTAATTATGGGGGTGAATACTTTTGCAAGGCACTGTAGAAATCTGCAAGTCACTATACTGGGATTCTATTTATATGTACAGATAGATTTGTATATTTCTATATCTCACTTTATCAATATATGGGCATCGTTGTTTGTGGGGCTTTGCAGCCATTTTCCTGTAGCCCATCACTGGCACTTCTTTCTGTTAGTGCACTGATGAAACTATAGGGAACACAGTCTACAAGAAAATGGCATTTTTGCATCTGTTTTGTTATGGGGAAATAGGACTCATGACTTCCTCTAACATTTAGAGATCATTGGGCCATGTGAATAAAAACAAATAGAAACATTGTGGGCTCAAACTAACGGTACCATAGGGAAAAAAACATTCCCATTGATTTAAATGGGACTTTTTAGCACTCAAGGGGTTAAAAGCCCTACTTAAATTAAGTGCTGTCAATTTGCCTAAAAAATTGCTCTGTTTTCTCATTATACATAAAGCTTAATGAATTACACAGAAGAGGTCACTGGCACTATAACAGGGTCAGAGGCCAGTAAAATGCCACGGGTCAAAGCCAGGAGATAAGAATGAAGCAGGGCCAGAGTCCAAGAAAGGCCAAAGGTCATGGATTGAGCATAAAAATTGAAGACAGGGAATTGGTCAAAAATTCAGATGGCAACCAGGCTGCTGGATCTGGTAGAGAAATACCTTAATCTGCCAACCAGGAAGCAGAATGACTCCGGGGGGGGGGGGTGCATTAACGTTAGATCTAGGTGGATAAAAGTGTGATAAACTCGGTAACTCAGTGGTTCTCATCCAGGTGCTTTGGCACATTTGTGTGTCATGGACATACAAGTGGGTCACCTACCTTTTTCTATATAAATTTGGGAAAAATGTGAGTATCATGCTTTAACTCCCTGAGTGTCAGAGGGATATCCAAAGCATTGCTTCACAATGAGTTGGATACCCCTTGGCACTCAAAGGGTTACACTTATGTTTATAACAAATGCTATGCATAATATGCTTGTTTTTGATTGAGACTTAAGAATAACTGTATATTTGTACTCTTAATTATGACCTTGACAAATCTTTTGTATAAATATACTAGTGTAAAAGCCCGTGTACACGGGCCAAGGTCCGGGTGATATTAACCCTTTGAGTGCCTGAGGGGTACACACTGCATTGCTTTGCAATGTGTTGCGTACCCCTCTGGCACTCAAAGGGTTAAGAGTCCGGTCCTGCTGTGCGTCCTGCTGCCGAAACAGTCATGCACTGCAGAGACTGCCTGAAAGCACAGAATGCTCCCAACACAGAACTCCCAGCATTCCTACACCTCCCAACATTCCGTGCAGCATTCCTACACCTCCCAGCATTCTGTGTGTTCAGGCAGTCTCTACTGCGCATGACGGCTTCTGACAAACATCCTAGCGAATTATTATATAGGATATTATATATATATATATATATATATAAGAGGAAGCATCATGTGAATTTGTGTCTGAGGACAAACACAACCAGGGGTGGCAGTAAGGAGGAGTTATGCAAATCTCCTCTATACTTCCTGTCCCATTGAGGGAAACATGGGCCACGTGGTTACTCCTGTCAAAATCTCTGCAAGGAGATGCAGGGGCTGCAATGAACACATACACAATATACATATACACACAATATACATGCACACACTCAATCCAGTAAACACACACAATACGCAAAACACAAAACCCGATATGATATACGCAATACGCCAAATGCAATACTCTATGTATGCGAAATGCTGTACGTAAAACGCTATATGCAATACATATAACGATGTATGCAGTACAGAAAACCCTGTACATGAAACGCTATACATTATATTTATTAAGGAAACTATTATTTTTCCAGTCTAGGAGACACTGCACCTTTAAATGAACCATCTTAGTACATAGGCTCCACAGAAACATATTAGAACAGGTTCATGCATAACCCCACAGGTGTCTGGTGAACAAAGCTCAGCTACAGGGCTCAATTCAATAGTGATCGCTAAATAAATTATTATCAGGAGATACACATACATTGTGTTACTGGAGGTATTCAATAGCCATACCAACAGAAACCACTACGAACATTGGGTCACAGAACCTGACATTTGGCCCAATGTCCGACGTGTCCCCCCCCCCCAAAAGAAAAAACCTCACGCTAAACAGTGTGAAAAATGGGAACATCAAAGGAAAATGGCTAACGCACAGTAACCCTCCCAAACACTAACCCCTACACTACCTCTAACAATAGAGTGAGACAAGACTAGCCCTAATGATATCCTAACACCCATATCTGTATAACACTTACCTGTCATCTAGTGCAAGTCTTCTTCTTTAATCCTCTATCTCCCGTGTTCTTCTCCTGTATTCTTATCTTCACATCTTCATATATTCTATCTTCCAATCTGTCAAAATAGTATGCCACAATCAATAAAAATAAAAATCTGTTCATAGAATCAGTGCCCCAAAAAATGTAAAAAAATGTTCATAGAATCAGTGCCCCAAAGATCTGGCTCAACTGCTTCTATCACGGCAGCAGAATAGGAAAGCAAACCCCCCAGTTACCTCTCAGGCCGTTGACCGATCCATTCTGAGGAAAATTTTAACCCCTTAACGACCGGCCGCGCAGGCACGAGGTGGTCACTAAAGGACCACGGAGCATTTTTTTTTTTTTTTTTAAGAATCTGATTCCGGACTCCCCGAATGGCGTGCAGCCGCGGGGGGAGCCCGGAATTCCATGACGGTCATAGTACGTCATGGGTCGTTCAGTCAGATTTACCCTTGACGTACTATGACCGTCAAGGGTCGTTAAGGAGTTAAAGAGACTGGCTTTTATATGGCCAGTTTCAGTTCAGACTGGTTCCCAGGGTACCATTCGCTGGGATGTGAACTTACGCTCCCCCAGCCAATCAGATTCTAGCGGGAGGGATGACGAAAAAGAGTAGGTGCAGATTTCTGGAGATAAAATGGGGTCCCTTAACGCATGTTACTGCCCAACGCATGGAATTGAATTGGAACTTCAGACTCTTTTTATTTGCTTTCAATGGGTGAAAAATGTAATGCCCAACGTGCTTATTTTTTATGCTGTTGTTTTTCACAACACAGGTGGTTGAATAGCTTAGTGTACTTGAAAAACTATCGTTGGCTGTGTTTTTTCGGTGTTTGTTTAACAGGGAGAATTGAATCGCGCCTGTAGTGTCTGATTACCCAGAACACAAAGGGTCATTTACACAAGGAAGAAAGATACCATTTTTGAACAAACTAATTGCATGATAGGAGAGAAATAACAATTATCACCGATTATAAATGAGAATGTTAACCCTTTGAATGCCAGAGACCTTTCTAACATTCAATGAGTTAAAAGGTCCATTCAGAGGTTCAGTGTCTCCTAGATGGGGAAAACAATAGTTTTCTTAATAAATACAGCATTGAAATGCTTATCCCTAATACTCCTAAGTCATCTCACAAACATTAAAAAATATGTACAACTTGATTTTTGCTATTTTCACAGTTTGAATTTCTCCAGGGATTCTAAAGTAGCTGGTGTCTTCTTCTGTATTTTTTTCTTTTAAAACCCTCCACAGGCCCCATTGATCGTTAAAAGGCAGGGACTGAAGGGGACCTGAAGGAACAACGTGAGCTGAGGGGGCGGGGTGGGGTTTGTGCAGCTGACATCACATCCGATTAGAAGAAACTGAGAGCAAGACTCTTCCCATTGCCATGGCAACACAAGCTTGTTAAATTATTTTTTGTACTATTTTTATGTGAAGTGAGAACACGGATAAAATCACAAATCTGATGTATTTCTTCCCATTTAACACACTAGTTTACTTAATTTACCTTTGACCTAGGAAACACTGCTCATCCTAGGATACACATACCTACAAAAAAAATTAAAGTTAAAATGAAGTGTTACTATCCCTTTAACCCCTTAACGGTCATAGTACGTCAAGGGTCGATTTGACTTAACGACTGATGACGTACTATGACCGTCATCGAGTTCCGGGCTCCCCCCGCGGCTGCACGACGTTCGGGGAGTCTGGAACGCAACAGAGCAATAAAAAAAAATTGCTCCATGGTCGTTGAGTCACGTCCATGACCGGATTCCCCGGTCGTTAAGGGGTTAAAGTAAAGTAATGGGTGAGGGGGAGAAATTACTATACATAGACAGTGAAGTAGACATGAAATACAGGGCTGTAGGGTTACTGCATTATACAGACCTATTGTAGCAGTTGGTTGGAGTGAAGCACTTTAACTCTGAGAGTGAGAAAGGTACACAACACATTGCTGTGTAATGAGTTGTATAGTCCTCTGGCAGTGAAAAGAATATGTGACACATGTTGGGCTCTCCTTGCATTAGTGGGCCGTGGTGGTCGGCTGGGACAGAACCAGATTATATGTCCATGCTCTGTATATCATCTCTTGTACTCCAAGGGTTAATGGTCTTAACCCTCTGAGTGCCAGAGAGGTATCAAATGCATTGCAACAGCCCTCAAAGGGTTAAACTGAAACAAAGTGAGTCCATCAGCCCCTAGTTCTTACCATGGAAACTGAAGATCTGTGTGTTCTAACCTATTCCCCAGTCCACTCACCTGATTCCAATCTGCCTCTAAGTGTCCCAGTGCATTATGGGACAGGGGGTGGAAACAGAAGTTTTTATGCTCCTTGAAAGAAGTGACCAATGTGTGGCTCCCCAGCAAAACGGGAGCTGCTGGTTGGTGGGTTATATTATTGTGCCGTGAGTTGTTTACTGTAGGAGATGTAAGTCGAGAGAAGTGATGTAGCAGTAGGTGAGTTGTGAAGGAGAGGGTTAACCCTTTGAGTGCCAGAGAGGTACATAACGCATTGCTTTACAATGTATGCGTACCCCTCTGGCACTCAAAGGGTTAAGACTGATGTTGGGGGGCAGACTAACTCTTCCTTACAGCCGCCCCTGGGTGTGTGTGGCAGGGTACACAGGTTTTCTCTCATATATATATATATATATATATATATATATATATATATATATTTTGACACTGCTTTACCGGGTCTCCGGAGCAGAGGCTGAGTCCTCCGGATGTGGGGAGTTTCTATTGAAACTCTACCCACTTCCACTTTTTCCCCCAGTGTAGCTTCTTCCCCCCCAGCCTTCTTTTAAGCCCACCCCTGGCACTCACGTTAAGACCCGCCCCTTTTGACACAATACGTGTCATTCTTCACACCACCCATGGCAGCAGAGGACTCCCCTCCGGGGAGACAACAATAAAAAGTTCCCAGGTATGTATGTATATTCAGTGTATGTAATTGAATGATAAAGTATCCCCCTCCCTCCCCTTTTACTGATGTAACACTGCTCACCTCAGAGCAGCAAGACTGTCCGGATGAATCACAGAGAGGGACAATCTTCAGTGATCATAAGGAAAAACCTGAAAAACCTGTGAAGTGGGGCATGGTTTTCCTTATGATCACAGTAAGAAGTTTGTCCCTTGCTGTGACCTGTCCAGTCAAGAGACCAGATTCCACATCTGAGGTGAGCATTGTTACACTAGGTAAAAGGGGCGGGAGGGGGAAACTTTATCATTCAATTACTCTTGAACTACAACTCTGACAGTATTGAAATAACACTCTCCATGGCCCAAATACTATGACGATTAATTGGAGCTGCTTTTATTGTAAAACATTACTATCCCTTTAAAGTGTTAGTAATGTCGAAAAATTTCTTGTAATAGATTTGTAGATGCTAAAAAAAGATTAACATTGCCACAAACCCCATCTCTCAAACCGCTATGGTTTGAGAGATATTGGCAGTCAAAGTTCCCCCTTCCCTTCCCTCCCTTTCTCTTGATGTCAGTTGTAAAGCTGACAGAAGGGGATCCTTGTCGGCCGACACAATGAGGCTCTTCAGCAGAGCGGAAATCCCATTATTAGAAAAGAACTACTTCATAAGAACGGTCTACAAAGTGTACTTGCAAACAGGAACACTTTGTAGACCTTTCCAATGAAGTAATTCTTGCTTTGCAATGCCTTTATTTCCCCTCTGCACTCAAAGGGTTAACCCCATAAATGCTAGAGAGGTCTCCAATTCATTGTGAATTGTAGGTATTAACCCTTTGAGTGCCAGAGGGGTACACGTTGCACACCCCCTCTGGCACTCAAAGGGTTAAGTGTAGCAATTCTGGGGCAATCCAGCTGGGACCATAGGGGATAAATAAAAATGTATTATGTTGGAGACCTCTCTAGCAGTTATGGGGTTAAAATTCCCACATAAATCAATGGCAGTTTTATTTGTCCCCTATATTGCTGTTTGTGTATTCCAGCATCGCTCCTCTATGCCTTTATAGATAAGTCCCATAGACAGCAATGTTCTCTACAGAGCTGTGTTGTACAGACTGACCCATTTTGATTTTACATAGGGGACGTATTGGCAAAATAAAAAGTTGAGAAATTCTGGAGCAAACCATCTGCACTGTAGGGGAGAATGAAAAATCACCATTGAATTTTACATGTGTATTTTAAAGGGACAGTAATGTTTCACAATAAAAGCAGCTCCAATTAATCTTCATAGTATTTGGGCCATGGACAGTGTTATTTCAATACTGTAGTTCAAGAGTAAATGAATGATAAAATGCCCCCCTCTCGCCCCTTTTACTGATGTAACACTGCTCACCTCAGAGCAGCAAGACTGTCCGGATGGATCACAGAGAGGGACAATCTTCAGTGATCATAAGGAAAAACCCTGTCCCCCTTGACAGGTTTTTCCCCTTATGCTAACTGAAGATTGTCCCTCTCTGCAAGCCACCTGGACACCACCCTGCTGCTCTGAGGTGAGCAGTGTTACATCAGTAAAAGGGGCGGGAGGGGGATACTTTATCATTCAATTACTCTTGAACTACAACTCTGACAGCATTGAAATAACACTCTCCATGGCCCAAATACTATGAAGATTAATTGCAGCTGCTTTTATTGTGAAACATTACTATCCCTTTAAAGGGTTAGTAATTTCGCTATATAAAAATGTTTCATATAAAAAAATTTCATATTGCAGCTATTAGAAAAATAACTAAACTACCCCAGTCCCAACTTTAAGGTTTGAGAGATATAGAAGGATAAAGTTCCCCCCTCCCTCCTCTTTCCCTGACGTCAGCTGACGGCAGGATATCCTGGGACAAGCGAGCGAAGTAGCGCAATGTAAAAAGTAATACTTCATTGGAATGGTCTACTAAGTGTGCCTGCAAACCAGGCACACTTTGTAGACCGTTCCAATGAAGTATTTCTTTTTATATTGCTCTATTTCTGCTCTGCTGAAGAGCCACCTCGATTCGGCCAACGCAGATATCCTGCTGTCAGCTTTACAGCTGACGTCAGGGAAAGCAGAGGGAGGGGGAAACTTTAGCCTCCTATATCTCTCAAACCATAAAGGTTGTTTAGTTTATTTTTCTAATAGCTGCAATATGAAATATTTTTGTATAGCGACAATACTAACCCGTTAAATGAGAGCGGGCTATCAAACTCATTGCTTTTCAATGTGTTGGAGATCTCTCTGTCATTCAGGGGTTCAGAAGCCCAATTTAAATCAGTGGACTGTCGGGGAATTTGTATTTCGTTTGCTCCAGAATTATTCACATTTTCTTTTATAAATACGGCTCTTAGATCTTACTTCTGCTTTGCACAAGGCTGTCGGAAGCAGTCTGTACATGTGATGTCTCTGAGGGGACACGACTGGGCAGAGAGAACTATGTCCGATCATCTGGGAGTCCAGCAACCTGCTCCCAATTTCCTTGTCAAATTTCCTGTGGATAGTATTTTACTGCAGGATGATTAATAAGTGTAGTACAGCGCCCCCTGGCCACGAGTCGTCAAGGCATGATACTCTTGTAAGATGTAGTGTGATGTATATTAACCCTTAACGTGGCCTCTGCCACTCAGAGGTTAGATAGCCAGTGGGTTCTTAGTGAACATTTTTGCTTTGATACAGCAAATGCTTAACATTCTCTTCTTGCTCTGGTGACAAAGGTAAGTAATGACAGTGCAATTATGAGACATGGTAAACTACTATAACCATGAATGCAGGTCATGCACAATTAACATGATGATTATGACTGATACAGTGTAGATACACCTTCTACACACACATTCGTCAAGCAGAAAAACATGTCTAGCATGGAAATGTGTTAGGAAAACTTGTAGAAAAGTATTAACTCTGTGGAGTAAACCTTAGTTCCAATCCAGACTTTCCCGCTACTTTGCATAGCTGCTCAGTCTTTTATCAAACCTCCAACTTTCTGGCTGTGAGTCCCCCCATGTCCTAGTTGTTCACAGAATTGCACTGCTTTTTCTCTTATGTATTCACACTGAGGCCCTGTCTGCTGTCCAGCCAGCTTGCTTGCACTACTGGGATGCCAATTCTCACTCCCATTTGCTTACACTACTGGGCTTTCCGGGCTCCCTCCAGCTTGCCTGCTTTTCCTCCCTCTTGCCTACAGTAAGTAGCTACCTGCCTGCCTTCCCTCTGGTGAACATCAGTGCTAGTGGGCCATCATACCTCCCGCTCAACATCACAAGGCTGTATCCCCCCCAAACATACAATTTCACACTTTCATCAATCCTCCATGTTGCTTCCCTGTCTTCCTTTTAATTTCTCCACTACAGGGTGCATGTACCTGTAATCCCTCTTGATTACTCCTCTAATGTGCTGTCCTCACTCCATTCTGAAGCTCCACCATGGGCATGCTTACCTTGAATGTCCTGCCACCTACATTTCCATCCTCTCAGGCTTTCTTGCATACATACCCATGTTAATGGGTTGCCTGTCCTATCGCCCACGTGCACACAACAGCCTGCTTTCCCACACAATCTGTGGGCTGGACAAGCACCTCCCGCTTCTCCTCTGGGCTCTAATATGGAATATATGTTACACTGCCTCCCCAGCATTCAGGAGGCACAGGTGTATCCATCCAAGGGGGGGGGGGGAGCAGCAGAGGTATCTGCTAAACACTTTTCCCCCCTATCCCTTCTAGTACCCTGTCACACATAGCATAAAGAGAGAAGATGAAAAAGGGTAAAGAGAAGTTAAAGTGGAACTATCCAAAAACAGAAAACACAGGGATGGCGCCCAATAATGTAATATAGTTGAGAGACTGTTCATCCAGTGTAAATAATAATAAATGTACTCACATTTATCCAGTGTCAGCAGCAGGGGGATATTCTGAGCTGACTACCAGGCTTAGGAGGAATTTCCACCGTCCTCACACAATGCTGCTCCAGACACTCCACACGTAACATATATATATATATATATATATATATATATATATATAAAAATATTGAGGCTTGAGAAAGCGGTCTAGTGCCACGTAACACGTAGCCCATTTTTATAGTTTTTATTGCAACATCGATGTTGTTTATTTTATCCGTGATTTATTTGGAATATATAATTTTTGGTGATCAGACGGTGTGGATGTCCTGTTACATGTGGAGCGCTTGGAGCAGCGTTGTGTGATACACCGAGTGAGGACGGTGGAAATTCCTCATAAGCCTGGTAGCCTGCTGCTGACACTGGATAAATGTGAGTACATTTATTATTATTTACATTGGATGAACAGTCTCTCAGCTATATTACACTACTGGGCGCCATCCCTGTGTTTTCTGTTTTTGGAGATTCTTGTGCCACTCGGAGGGAGAGAGAGAGGTCGTTCGGCAGCCCCAAGTATACTGAATGTGTACCTGTGTCTGGGACAGGTTCAAACCCAGTCTGCATATCTGCTGTTTATCATATATGTGATCAAGCAGCCACTATATTTGTGAGTACCCACGTGTGGGGTGTCTTCTGTGGTGGTGGAACATACATCCTGGTTTTATTGCACTAGGGCACTCCCTATTGCTCTCCCCTTTTGTTTTTTTAAAGTTGAACTACACCTATTAAACTAATTATCCTATATAATAATTCGCTAAAACGTGTGTAACACTGCATCATGCGCAATAGACACTGTTGCGCGTGCTGCAATCATGCGCAATAGAGACTGCCTGCACCGCGGCTGATAAAGGAGCGTCCAGCTCTGTATCAGCCGAAGTGTGGGCAGTCTGTACTGCGCATGACTGCCCCGCGACCGGCTGGCAGTGGCACTGTGGCCAGTGTAACGGGCTCTTCAACTAGTATCTTATAATGGAACTAAAACTTTATGACAACTTAGGTGGTTTTGAAAGAGCTTTCCAAATTGCATATCTTTATTAGCCGTTTTTTATGTAAATCAATCATTTATTTAAGTTTATTTATTGCTCATTTTATGCCATCCACATTTTAACATTCCACACTGTTCTCCCTGCAACGCAGATTTCCCTACCAGCCAGATACTAACGTTCCACACTGTTCTCCCTGCAACACAGCTTTCCATACCAGCCAGATACTAACATTCCACACTGCTCTCCCTGCAACTCAGTTTTCCCTACCAGCCAGATTTTAACGCTCCACACTGTTCTCCCTGCAACGCAGCTTTCCCTACCAGCCAGATACTAACGTTCCACACTGTTCTCCCTGCAACGCAGCTTTCCCTACCAGCCAGATACTAACGTTCCACACTGTTCTCCCTGCAACGCAGCTTTCCCTACCAGCCAGATACTAACATTCCACACTGTTCTCCCTGCAACACAGCTTTCCATACCAGCCAGATACTAACATTCCACACTGTTCTCCCTGCAACTCAGTTTTCCCTACCAGCCAGATACTAACATTCCACACTGTTCTCCCTGCAACACAGCTTTCCATACCAGCCAGATACTAACATTCCACACTGTTCTCCCTGCAACTCAGTTTTCCCTACCAGCCAGATTTTAACGCTCCACACTGTTCTCCCTGCAACGCAGCTTTCCCTACCAGCCAGATACTAACGTTCCACACTGTTCTCCCTGCAACGCAGCTTTCCCTACCAGCCAGATACTAACGTTCCACACTGTTCTCCCTGCAACACAGCTTTCCCTACCAGCCAGATTTTAACGCTCCACACTGTTCTCCCTGCAACGCAGCTTTCCCTACCAGCCAGATACTAACGTTCCACACTGTTCTCCCTGCAACACAGCTTTCCCTACCAGCCAGATACTAACATTCCACACTGTTCTCCCTGCAACACAGCTTTCCCTACCAGCCAGATACTAACATTCCACACTGTTCTCCCTGCAACACAGCTTTCCCTACCAGCCAGATACTAACATTCCACACTGTTCTCCCTGCAACAAATACTGGCATTCCATGCTGCTCTCCCTCCCGGCTTTCCTTACCAGCCAAATTCCAGCATTCCATGCTGCTCTTCCTTCCACTCAGCTTTCCTTACCAGCTACATACTAGCACTTCATGCCGCTCTTCCTCCTACTCAGATTTCCTTACCAACCATATACTAGCATTCCATGCTGCTCTTCCTCCCACTCAGCTTTCCTTACCACAATACCCTTAACATGGATAGGCACTGGGACATATAAGGTCACATGTAATTATATGTATATCTCAATGATCAGGTGCACTCAAGAGTTAAATAATATCAAAAACTAAACTCGTGGGAGCAAGGGAAAAGTGGCCACAAAAAGAATGCCCTCCTATCCCAAGCAACCACCAAAAGAAACTCTAATAAAGAGGCACTCACACACAAGCGACCAAAAAATATATCAAAAATATAAATGTTTATTGGACACTCAGAAATACATTAAGTACATAAAAACATTTAAAAACATAATCATCCAGATAGAGTTCCTAAATATAAACAGTAAGTACTCAAAAGTGCTAGAGCTCATATAATAATCCTATAGGATAGATCAACAAATCAAAAGGGATACATCAATCCATATATATCAGGGGATCCCCTGATGAAACCGTTGGGCGACACGCGTTGGGAGAGTTAGTCATTCCAGTTGAGGGTTCCTGTGCTTTTGTTCCTATGATCCAGTTAGGGATACTGAGAGATAAGTATATATGTTGCATCTTTTGGTGGTTTTTTATATACACTACATTTGTTTATTATTGGGATATGGGAATACACTGTGTATTTAAAGTCAAGGGAGTTATACCTTGACATTGAGACATTGCACTTTATGAAAAGAGTATATATGTGGATTGATGTATCCCTTTTGATTTGTTGATCTATCCTATAGGATTATTATATGAGCTCTAGCACTTTTGAGTACTTACTGTTTATATTTAGGAACTCTATCTGGATGATTATGTTTTTAAATGTTTTTATGTACTTAATGTATTTCTGAGTGTCCAATAAACATTTATATTTTTGATATATTTTTTGGTCGCTTGTGTGTGAGTGCCTCTTTATTAGAGTTTCTTTTGGTGGTTGCTTGGGGTAGGAGGGCATTCTTGTTGTGGCCACTTTTCCCTTGCTCCCATGAGTTTAGTTTTTGTTTTTAGCTTTCCTTACAAGACAAATACTAGCATTCCATGCTGCTCTTCCTCCCACTCCGCTTTCCTTACCAGACAAATACTAGCATTCCATGCTGCTCTTCCTCCCACCCAGCTTTCCTTACCAGACAAATACTAGCATTCCATGCTGCTCTTCCTCCCACCCAGCTTTCCTTACCAGACAAATACTAGCATTCCATGCTGCTCTCCCTCCCTCCCGGCTTTCCTTACCAGACGTATACTAGCATTCCATGCTGCTCTTCCTCCCACCCAGCTTTCCTTACCAGCTACATACTAGCACTTCATGCCGCTCTTCCTCCCACTCAGATTTCCTTACCAACCATATACTAGCATTCCATGCTGCTCTTCCTCCCACTCAGCTTTCCTTACCAGACAAATACTAGCATTCCATGCTGCTCTTCCTCCCACTCAGCTTTACTTACCAGCTATATACTAGCATTCCATGCTGCTCTTCCTCCCACTCAGCTTTCCTTACCAGACAAATACTAGCATTCCATGCTGCTCTCCCTCCCATCTGGCTTTCCTTACCAGCCATATACTAGCATTCCATGCTGCTCTCCCTCCCATCTGGCTTTCCTTACCAGCCATATACTAGCATTCCATGCTGCTCTTCTTCCCACTCAGATTTCCTTACCAGACAAATACTAGCATTCCATGCTGCTCTTCCTCCTACCCAGCTTTCCTTACCAGACATATACTAGCATTCCATGCTGCTCTTCCTCCCACCCAGCTTTCCTTACCAGCCATATACTAGCATTCCATGCTGCTCTTCCTCCCACCTGGCTTTCCTTACCAGACAAATACTAGCATTCCATGCTGCTCTCCCTCCCACCTGGCTTTCCTTACCAGACATATACTAGCATTCCATGCTGCTCTTCCTCCCACTCAGCTTTCCTTACCAGACAAATACTAACATTCCATGCCACGCAACTAAAAATAGATTTTATCAAGTCTGAATGATACTAGCCACATAGAGAGAGAGAGCCCCACTCATGATTCTTAATGGCCTAAAAACCTTCTCAGTGCAGGTCCTTGTTCAGTTTACAGACTACAGCATTGTTCAAATGCCAAAACAAAAACCAGTAATTAGATATACGTGACTGCTGTATGAAGGACAAAATCCCAAACTAGTCCTTATATTAAATAGATTAAGAGCCTCTTTTTTTCAAGGGAACAATTTCCCTTTAAGGATGTTTAACACCAACAGAAGCCAATTATCAACCTTTATTTACTTTGACCTAATTGCCTTGCCTGTAAATGGTTATGGTTCCATTTCATTTACTCATTACAAGACCAACCTGTTAAACAGGGAAGAGAAATAAGGGCGTGTAGCCATGAGGGTCCTTTGAAGTAACATGATAGTAGGGAAATGGGCTAGTATAGGGATTCACAGCCTGAGGCCCTCCAGCTGTTCAAGACCACAATTCCCATCATCCCCTGCAAGACAACAGACATGGTTAGCGTCGTCAGAGTCACATGCCCATTGAATCCAGATATCTTAGAATTTGGGTTTACTGTTCCTTTAAAAAAATATTAAACTCAGGGTTAAGTTATATCTAGGAAGAGATGCATTAAGTTTGTGGCAAACTGGACCCAAATCCATCTCGTTTTATGCATCAAG
This sequence comes from Rhinophrynus dorsalis, assembly GCA_037306005.1. Lineage (NCBI taxonomy): Eukaryota > Metazoa > Chordata > Amphibia > Anura > Rhinophrynidae > Rhinophrynus > Rhinophrynus dorsalis. Next base: position 541,127,483 of record CM074720.1, read on the forward strand.
TTGTCTATGTTATCTTATTCACATGATTACACTTCACATATGTACACAACACCATGCTTTCCGCATGCCTTTACCACACACGTACAGTGTTTCAGTGTCTTCTTCTGTCGCTCATTTCATATTGAAATCTGACTTGCAGGAGCAGTACACTTTTTTCATGAAAAAATATATATTGTAGGGCTTTTTCTTGTTGAGTAAAGCAGGGTCCTCTCAATGATGAGAGATGCATATTTCCAGAGTTATTACAGTTTAAAGGGTCAGTAATGTCCCATAAAAAATATTTAGCGGTAGGTAGAGGTTAAAAAAAGAAACGAATTGCCCCAAATCGTATCTCCCAAACCGCTATGGTTTGAGAGATATAGGCACTGAAAGTTTCCCTCCCCTTCTCCTGACGTCAGTGCTGTGCTGACAGCAGGAGATCCGTGTCGGGAACCAGCCGGAGGCTCTTCAGCAGAGCTGAAATCCCGTTATTAGAAAAGAACTACTTCATGGGAATGGTCTACAAAGTGTGCTTGCAAACCAAGCAGACTTTGTAGACCTTTCCAATGAAGTAATTCTTTTGAAATAACGTGATTTCGGCTCTGCTGCAGAGCCTCCGGCTGGTCCCCGGACCGGGATCTCCTGCTGTCAGCACAGCAATGACATCAGGAGATGTCAGCACAGACAGACATCCTCCGTCATCGGAGGATACTGGGTAGTGGGATGGGAGCAGCCTCTGTGCGGCAAGCAGCTTGCCGTAGCGGCAAGTGGAACTAGGCTGCTGGGCACCTTTTAAACTTAAACTTTTAAATTTTTGCATAGATAACAGGTTTTTTACAAAAATTACTAACGTTTCACTTTTTCGCTAAATGCTCTATTTAATGAGCATTAGATATCTATATGTGATAGATCCACTTTAATAATAGTTATTTTACCTCTCAAAAGTAGCTGCTTGTAATGTAATCCTTAATCTTCCGAGACTGACAGCCAGGTTAGTGCAGTCTGTGCGCCTGCACCATCAGTACCTTCCAGTGCCAATCGGGCCAGTGCAATGCTTCTGAAGGGAGACCGGGACTGACAGCGCAGGCACACAGACAAGATGTCTGTGCTGATGTCTGGCTTCCGGTCTCAGAAGCTTAAGGATTTCTTTACAAGCGACTAATTTTGAAATGTAAAATAACTATTATTAAGTTAGTTGTCACCAGTATTGCCGCTTTAAAATGTCCTTCACTATTGGGAATATATCAGAGAATATTTGTTCTTCCCAACCATATTGGTTCAGCTGTACGAGACATAATGACGAGTTGGACTACACAGAAGTCAACATTCCTGGTTGCTACTTAGCATGGCAGTGACTCAGGATAAGATCAATTTGAGGCTAAAAATGCCCCATGCTTGTCTTTTAGAGAATGTAAACCATAAATATTACATGACACACAGATAATATCTGGTCTTCAAAGGAAAAAAAAACATGTAAAATGCTGCTAAACCCCCATCCAATGTGTGTAATTGATGAGATTGTCCATCATGATAATTTGTCTTTGTCGCAGTGCTGTAAACAGGTTAAAATAGCACCAGGTCTGACGCATAGAGATGTCTTTTGTGTGTGGATTTAACACTATGTACTGAATGAACGTTACAGTATACAGAAATCATTTCTAAATGCAGCACAATGGTGATTCCGCACTGTAATCAAGTTCTGGAATAGATTTTCAGCCCATAAGCCTGCTGAACGCTGATTTACTAAGCTATGTATTACATAATTCCTACCCTTAACCCTATAAGGACAAGAGGGGTGTACAGAACATTGCACAGTTTTGGATGTATTAACCAAGTGTGCTGATAAAAGTGGCGTAACTTTATCCCTTTGAGTGCCAGAGGGGTATGCAACGCATTGCTCCCTCTGGCACTCACAGGTTAAACCATTTCCTTGAGCAGTCTATTAGGGAGGGTCAGAATGCCATGACCATGCCAGTCGGGCCTTTAAACCAATGGACGTTTTTATTTGTCCTCTATGGTACGGTAAGTTTTCCCCAGAATTATAGAGCCGTAGGAGTAATTGTACAGTGGTAATGGACATATAACTATACTTTTATTCACTTGTCATATTTCTGAGTCCTGGAACATGAACCTCAACAGTTAGTGTGTCCTTTTCATGTTGTTTTAGTAGGGCTACATTATTTAACCCCTTGGATGCTAGAGGCACATTTCTTAAAAGGATAGTAATGTTTCAAAATAAAAGCCAATTAATCTTCATAGTATTTTTGCTATAGAGAGTGTTATTTCACTGTCGTCCAATACAGGTCACTGGTACTTTGGGAGGCGTAAGTCCCCTTTAATAGGCAGGAACAACTATGCAAATGATTTGCAAGGGGCGGAGCCTCCCCTCTCACTTAAGCCACCTTCTGGCCAGAGCCACTTGGATTGATTTGTTCCTGGGTGCTATGCATACCAGGTAGAGAACATCTATGCTTTCAACTTAGTCATTTGTTATTTTTTTTATTCAATATGGAATACCACCATTAGGAGGGTGACCATGGCTGTGAATGCCCTCACCCGAAGTGGCTAGTGCAGCTCCCAGGGATTTCTGTGGACCTTATGCCCTGAAGAGGGGACAGCTTGAGTTAAGCAGCTTCCCTGCTGGGGAATTTGCCTCTGGGTTATTCCTCCTCTATCATGGTCACCTGAAGACAGAAGTCCTGCAAGAGAGGTGAGTCACCCATTGAGTGCTGAAGGTCCACTTGTCCCCACAGTGTCCCTTTGCTGGGCTTGTATTTGGGAGTTTGCAATGCACTCCAGCACTCATAGGGTGTTTTTATTTGCATTTCAATGTTTAATGCAATTTCTGTGGTATTCTCTGGGTTTTGGAGCTTTGGGTATTAGTTTACTTATGTTTCTTATGTGTTTTATACTTGTTTGGGCTATTTTTAATGTTTTATTAAATTTCCCGCTCAAACGCTACGGCTCCTTTACTTTCTATGGGAATTCACAGTGTGGGACATATCTCTGGAACCGCTTGTCTCAGCAACTTCAGAGATGGCTCATTTTAATGCTAGGCTCCTGCTCTATCATCCGGAATGTGTTTTATTTATGTGGGGTGTTCAGGGGGGCTTCGGGCACTGTTTGGGGTACTTGTAAAGGGAAAACTACATTTCCCATGAGCGCCTGGTTCGCGCTCGTTTCTGATTGGCTGTCATATCGGCCGCCATTTTGTGGAACTTTTCCTAAGCGAGTACACTACGCAGGGACCGAGCCTTCTCTCTCCTCAACAGATTAACCCTTCGCTGGCCAGATAAGTCCGAATTTAGACATTTCTGGGGTGAAACTTTAATCCTTTGCACTTTTTCTGGGTGATAGTGTCATTAGTGGGGTATATTGACGCTGTGAGCATGTCTACTTCACTGGAGCTAGGGGCTAGACCCAAGTCTAAGGAGGATGGGGGGTCTGCTACCCCCATGGCGTTTTGCTCCTCTTGCCACATTGGGCTGTCTAGCGATAATGTGGGGGATCTATGCCCTAATTGTACTGGTCAAGATAGCAACCCTGGGCCTCCCAGCTACGCTATTGAGCCATCTTGGGTGAGGGAGTTTAAAGCTGCCACTAGGGATCTCAGATCCGCTCTTCAACTCTTTCCCTCTCAGGTACAGGGGGCTCTCCAGGTCTGGCAGACCCCCTCTACCATCAGGACCTCCCTGCCTAAGCCACAGGGGGCTCCTGATGTGACTGATTCTTCTGAGGAAGAACTCTTGCAGGATTCTGATGCTGAGGAACGGACTGTTATTGAATATACCAGGTCCATTGGGGACCCCTATGAATGTGACCCTGAAGTTTCGGCTGAGGGTCTGATTAGAGCTGTTCTGAATACGCTCAACCTTCCTCTGACTCAGGAATCCACTTATGATCCTACTGATGTTTTTCAGAAGAAGCCATCTAAGCCTGTTGTTTGTTTTCCAACTAATCCTATTCTTGCCCGTCTAGTCTCTGAGGCATGGAAGAATCCTGATAGATCATCCTCTGTCTCTAAAAAGTTTGCTAAGCTGTACCCTTTTCCTGAGACTGAGCTGGCTAAATGGGTGCATCCTCCCAAGGTGGATGCCCCTGTTTCCAGGCTATCCAAGTCTACCGCTTTGGCTGTATCTGATGCCTCTGCCCTGCAGGATTGGACGGATAAGAAACTGGAACTTTCTCTTAAGTCCATTTTTGCCTCTATTGGCACTGCCATGCGTCCAACCTTTGCAGTGGCGTGGGTTAACAGGGCTATCGCGGCCTGGACTGAACGACTGACTGAAGCAGTTCGCCAGGATGCACCAGTGTCTGAACAGTTGCAGCTTCTTGCTAATATTACTGAAGCTCAGAATTATGTTGCTGACGCTGCTTTTGATGCTGTGCGCATGATGGCGAGGGCCTCCACTTCTTCTGTGGTGGCCAGACGCGCCCTTTGGCTGAAACTTTGGTCTGCTGATACAGCCTCTAAGAAAGCCTTGCTTTCCCTGCCCTTCCAGGGGAGTTTGCTTTTTGGGTCTGAACTCAAAGAAATGATCAGTGAGGCTACTGGGGGTAAAAGTACTCTTCTACCATCAGTCTTTAAGAAAACGTTTCCAGCCAAACGCAATCGGTCCTTTTGTTCCTTTCAGACTGAGACACGCTCCTCGACCCCGGCGGGTCCTCCCGCTACACGCTCCTCCTCCAAGCCCAAACAGTCCTGGAAGCCCAAAGTTGCCCCCAAGGCCAAGACCTCCAAGACTGCTTCGGCATGACTCGCCGAACCCGGGTCCGCATCCGGCTGTAGGTGGTCGTCTCTGCCTCTTTCGCCGGACTTGGGAGGAGTCAGTGACGGACCCATGGGTTCTTCAGGTGGTGTCAGAGGGATACAGGATCCCTTTCTCCTCCCTTCCTCCTTTTCAGTTCCATTTTACTCGTCCTTCTCAGGAACCCACAAAAGGGCGTCTGTTCGACGGCACTATTCAGGATCTCTTGGACAAAGAGGTCCTGGAGGCGGTTCCTCAGGGGGACACAGGTTCAGGATTCTTTTCCAACCTGTTTGTGGTAGCCAAAAAGGACGGAGGGGCTCGTCCCATTTTGGATCTCAAAGATCTCAATGCCTATGTGGTGACTTCCCACTTCCGCCAGGAGTCCCTGCGCTCTGTGATTGCAGCAATGTCTCCAGGGGAGTTTCTTGCCTCCCTGGACCTTCAGGATGCTTATCTTCACATCCCTATTCATCCAGAGAGCAGGCGGTATCTCAGGATTGCCTGCCACAGGGGACACTTTCAGTTTGCAGCGCTCCCCTTTGGGCTGACTTCAGCCCCTCAGGTCTTCCAGAGGGTGTTGGGCTCCTTGATAGCGGTGCTCCATCAGGATGGGATCAGAGTGACCCCCTACATGGACGATCTCCTACTGAAGGCCTCCTCAGCGGAGCTTCTCCACCAGCAATTACAGATGTGCATGCACACCCTGAACCGTCATGGCTGGATCCTGAATCTGGACAAGTCGGACTTGATTCCATCTCAGAGGCTTCTGTTCCTGGGTCTCCTGTTCGACACTCGCCAATGCATGGTGTTTCTTCCAGAGGACGTGGCTCACCAGATAGCCGTCCGAGTAGCTGGGATTCTGGACATGGACGAAATTCCGGTACCGAAGTTGTCGTCCTTAGTGGGGAAGTTCATTTCCACAATCGAAGCAGTACCATTTGCCATGGCCCACTCCAGGGATCTTCAGAGATTTGTGATCCAGACGTGCAAGAATCATCCAGATCATCAACATCTGTCTGTTTCTCTTCCTCCTCATGTCGAGTCGAGTCTGCACTGGTGGTTAGATCTCTCTCATCTCCTGAAAGGGAGATCCTTTCTAGTTCCTCATTGGACCACGGTCACAACGGATGCCAGCCTTCGGGGCTGGGGTGCAGTCTGGGGTCGCTTCAGTGCTCAGGGGAAATGGGGTCTGGAGGAATCCATTCTCTCCATCAATGTTCTGGAACTTCGAGCTGTCCGGCTAGCCCTGAGGCACTGGGAGTCTCAATTGACCGGTCTTCCGATCAGAGTGGAGTCCGACAACGCCACGGCGGTGGCTTACATCAACAGGCAAGGCGGCACAAGAAGCGGTTCCGCCTGGTGGGAGGTCAAGGATATTTTGTCTTGGGCAGAAGATCACGTGCCTGTCATCTCTGCAGTTCATATTCCAGGCGTGGACAACGTCATGGCAGACTTCCTCAGTCGTCACACCGTCGACAGCGGAGAATGGGCTCTTCACATGCTCACTCAACGGTGGGGGATGCCTGTGGTGGATCTGATGGCTACCAGACACAACAGGAAGGTTCCGGTGTTTTGCTCCCGGTTGAGGGACTCCCTTGCTCTAGCAGTGGATGCCTTGTCGATCCCTTGGGACTTCCCCCTGGCTTACATCTTCCCTCCTCTTCCTCTATTGATCAGAGTTATTCAGAAGTTGAAGAGAGAACGTTGTCCTGTCATCCTGATCGCTCCAAACTGGCCTCGCCAGTCCTGGTATCCGGAGTTGATGGCCATGTCAGTGACGGATCCGATCCCGCTTCCTGCCCGTCCGGACCTACTTCTTCAGGGGTATCTGTGGAAGGAGGATGTTCACTCTCTCCATTTGATGGCATGGCGGTTGAATCCTCGATTTTAGCAAAGAAAGGATTTTCTCCTTCTGTGGTGTCGACTATGCTCAGTGCTCGTAAGCCTGTGTCTTCCAAGATCTATCATCGCATATGGTCAACTTTTGTGACATGGTGTTCTGATAAGAAGTTATCCCTTGAATTCCATCTTCCCACTGTCCTGGCCTTCTTGCAGGACGGTGTGGATAAGGGGCTCAGTCTGAGTTCCCTCAAAGTTCAGACTTCTGCCTTGTCTGTGTTTTTCCAGGAAAGGATTGCTATCCTTCCTGATGTGGATGTTTTCTTCCAAGGTGTGACTCATGTTCGACCTGCCTTCAAGAGTCCTGCTCCCCAGTGGGACCTCAATTTGGTGCTGGGAGTTCTCCAGCGACCACCGTTTGAATCCTTGGCTTCCATTCCATTACGTCTAGTGACTTGGAAGATGGCCTTCCTTTTGGCTGTTGTGTCAGTGCGCCGGGTAGCAGAGTTACAGGCCTTGTCTTGTAAACCTCCTTACCTGGTGTTCCACAAGGATAAGGCTGTGCTTCGCACTACCAAGGAATTCTTACCTAAGGTTGTGTCCGAGTTTCACATCAATCAGGAGATTGTGGTTCCCTCTTTCTGCCCTAATCCTTCATCTGACAAGGAAAGAGATCTCCATCTGTTGGATGTGGTGCGTTGCCTCAAGTTTTATGTTCATTGCACCGAGTCTATCAGGAAGTCTGACGCTCTATTCGTCATTCCTGAGGGGCCTAGGGCAGGGAGACCGGCTTCCAAAGTTACCATTGCATCTTGGATTAAGGCTACTATTCGTGAAGCCTATAAGTTGAGGAATAAGCATGTTCCCTTCCGGGTGACTGCCCATTCCACCAGATCTATTGGGGCCTCTTGGGCCTACAAGAATCAAGCTTCTGCTGATCAACTGTGCAGAGCGGCCACTTGGTCCTCTGTGCACACTTTTACTAAGCACTATCGAGTTGATGTCCTGGCTTCGGCTGATGCCAGTTTTGGAAGGAAGGTCCTGGAGGCAGTCTTGCCTGTGTAGGTCTTCCGCTCTGTGATCCTTAGTGCTTCCTTACTGTTGAGCCCGGTTGGCTCTGGTTTCGTGTGCTGTGTTAGTTCAGGGATTGTTTCCCTTGGTTGGTGTCCGTTGACACTTACAGTTTGGGCTATGTAATTAACTGATTTATTGCAGTTCTAGCGACTTGGGCCTTGCGCCTGGTCCTTGCCTTACTTCCCGCCTCTGGATCAGCTCAATGTTTGTACATCCCAGAGTACCAGTGACCTGTATTGGACGACAGTGAAAATAGGATTTTAGTCTTACCTGTTAAATCCTTTTCACTTAGTCCATACAGGTCACTGGTCTCCCACCCTGTCAAGGGACCAGTCTTGGCTCTCCTGTGGCACTCAGTGGGAGACCATCAGGGCATGCTCACAGGAGTCTTTCCTTTTGCTTACCTGTGGTCAGTTTTTAGGGTCTCAAATCAATCTAAGTGGCTCTGGCCAGAAGGTGGCTTAAGTGAGAGGGGAGGCTCCGCCCCTTGCAAATCATTTGCATAGTTGTTCCTGCCTATTAAAGGGGACTTACGCCTCCCAGAGTACCAGTGACCTGTATGGACTAAGTGAAAAGGATTTAACAGGTAAGACTAAAATCCTATTTTCAGTACTGTCAGAGTTGTAGTACAAGAGTAATTGAATGATAAAGTATCCCCCTCCCGCCCCTTTTACTGATGTAACACTGCTCACCTCAGAGCAGCAAGACTGTCTGGATGGATCACAGAGAGGGACAATCTTCAGTGATCATAAGGAAAAACCTGAAAAACCTGTCAAGGGAGACAGGCTTTTCCTTATGATCACAGTAAGAAGATTGTCCCTTGCTGTGATCTGTCCAGTCAAGTGACCAGATTCCACATCTGAGGGGAGGTGACTTAGACTAGGTAAAAGGGACGGGAGGGGATACTTTATCATTCAATTACTCTTGTACTACAACTCTGACAGTAATGAAATAACACTCTCCACGGCCCAAATACTATGAAGATTAATTGGAGCTGCTGTTTATTTGAAACATTACTGTCACTTTAATGAATCCCCAGCATCCAGAGGTTTAAAGGGAAACTAACATACAAATCTAAAAAATACATACATTAAAGTCCAGTTTTACACCTTGTTTCTACTCATCTCTGACAACAGTAAAATTATAACGTTACAGCCCTTAGTGTACAGATCCAATCCAGTCCTCTTGTCACACCTTTTGTAAGAGTTGAATCTGCCAGTGGCAACCTCATTCCTTTTGGCTATTCAGGTGGGTTTGAGATCACAGCAGCCAATAGGAATCATCAGCCGCTGCTCTGAAGCTCACACTAGCTCTGGTGAGGAGAAGCTCATGGGGAACCTGTAAAATGATGCTGCTACTCTCAAACTAGTAAAAGTCTTGAAATGTAGTATTTTTTTATGTTAGTTGCTCTTTAACCTTTTAAGGACCGGTGACTGTCCTTGCACGTCATGGAATTGTGTGATCACAGCCCGTCTGCATGGTGTGCTTTGATCACTGGGCATTTACCTAAAAAAAAAAAATTGTCTTGTCCTCCAGAGCACCCTACCCATGGACTTCTCGGTCCTTAAGGGGTTAAAGGAACACTAAATGTTTACTTGAAAAGATGTGATATAGCTTTTCTTGCCGAGTAAAGCAAGGTTACTTCCACTGCTGGGAGATTTTTAATTCAAAAGTTATTACAGCACAGACATCTATGTGTATATATATATATATATATATATATATATATATATATATATATATATATATATATATATATATATCTCAGTCTGCTATTTTTTTATTTATAATGCAATAAATGGGAGAGCTTGAGTCATTGACTATAACTCTATATCAGGACTGTCCAAGTTCAGTCCTCGAGGGCCACCAACGGGCCAGGATTTAAGGATTTCCCTGATTAACCCCTTAAGGGCACTTGAGGACCACGGGGCTTTTTTTTTTCTCTTTGCTTCCGGTTCAGGGCTTCCGGAGTGGTGTTCAACTGCGCCGGGAGCCCTGAACTCAATGACGTACCAGGACCGTCACTGGTCCTTAAGTGTCGGACCGCCGTGACGGTCCTGGCACAGAAATGGTCCTTAAGGTGTTAAGCACAATGAATGATCCACTGATTAACTCACCTGTGTTTAATCAGGGAAATCCTTGCATCCTGGCCTGTTGGTGGGGCTCTTGAGGACTGAACTTGGAGAGCCCTGCTCTATATTAAGTGACAGGACGAGCACCACTTGGGGACCACATTAGAAAATTGCTATTTAGGTTTAAGAGAAGTATGAGTACTTGTTATACTATTGAAATGATGCCTCTGTTTGGCAACCATCAAAAGAGCTACATCAGAATGTCGCTCACATCAAAAGGGTGACATTCTGATGTTGCCCTTTTGTTGGTCGTCATGTAGGCAATCTGAGCACTGCCATGTAGAGGAAAAGAAAATATAGATAAGATTCACACATGTAATGGTGCAGCTACATAGTGGAGGTGATAGGAGCTCCGTGCACCAGCGAGTAACCCAAGTTGGAGACCCTCTGCCACCACTTTTCTCTTTCCTTCCAGGAGCTCAACGACTAGGATAAATACACCATGCACATCCACAATGGGGTTACTTGCTGGTGCATCGAGCTCCACTTGGTATCCATACCATTACATGTGTGAATGTATGTTGATGTTAATGCATGTTATCTATATATTTTTTCTTCTACATGAAGGAGCTCAGATCGTGACCCATCAGAATGTCGCCCTTTTGATGCGGTTGACATTTTGATGTAGCCCTTTTGATGGTCACCAAATAGAGGGTGACATTTCAATAGTAAACCTAGAAGAGATAGATATAGTGATGGACTAAACGTTGGCTTACGTCAAAGTCTGGGTACATGTAGCTGATCCAGGACTGACAGATGGCTAACCATTAGTCATGAGTGTTATTTAGGAGAGAGGTTGGGTAAAGCTAAAATCAGAATTAATCACTCTGTTTCCCATTTATATCTTTCATAATCTCTAGACGTAAGATGGGCAATGGAACATCAAACCTGATCCAGCAAAGCTCCGACAAAAAGAAGAGACCTTCTTCGGCCTCCTACAAATTACGGAAAGCAAAGTCACTGGTAAAGTCTTGTACGATTCTTTTACTTGCACATTTGCAGAGTTAGAAATGTGTGTAGGTTCAGAGCTACAAGATAGAAAAATGAATAGTAGATAAGCAAAGCTGTAACATACACTCAGGTCTCTGGATACCTTATGGGCACTTTATACCAGACTTAAGAAGTGTTAAAATATTTTATTGTTAGTATAATTTTTTTAACCCTTTGAGTGCCAGAGTGGTATGCAACGCGTTGCTTTACAATGTATGCCATACCCCTCTGCCATTCAAACTGTTAGGTTTCAGCCTCTATTTGCATTGGCGTGCTATAATAAGAGTAGGCAACCTTTTGACGCTCCAGCTGTTGGGTACTACAGTGCCTACCATCCCCTACTAGCCAACGATTGTTTGGGGATTATAGAAGTCGTAATCCCCTACAGTTGGGGCTCCAAAGGTTGACTATCCCCTGTCCTAACAGAATACACTAGCGGTAATACTACTTATTGGCTGGGGTGGGGGCGCTAAAGTCTCATTCTTAAAAGGGAACTATACCTTAGTAATAACTGGCTTTTTATTTATTTATTTACAGATCAACTTATTTAGTTAGGAATCTTTCCTAGAACAGTCTATAGCTACCTGTTTATTCCTGCATTAACCTGCCACTTGCTGTTTATAATTATCTCTATTCACGCCTTCAGGACCTTCGCCTACTGTATTGTCCTGTGATGACCTTGAGATCCTCACAGGGCACTACCATTGGCTAGAGGCGGAAGGTCCTGACAACTCATTGAAGGAAGCGGGCAGCAAATGCAAACATGCCGCCTGCAGGGAAGATGGGGACATCAGTGGAAAGAAGTAAGGCTTATGTTCAGATTGGATTGCACTGGGGAGTGGGAGGGAAGATGGGGACATCTGTGGAGAGAAGTAAGGCTTATGTTCAGATTGGATTGCACTGGGGAGTGGGAGGGAAGATGGGGACATCAGTGGAGAGAAGTAAGGCTTATGTTCAGATTGGATTGCACTGGGGAGTGGGAGGGAAGATGGGGGATTTAAATAGGAGGAAATAAGGCTTATTTTGAGAGTAGACTGATCTGGGGGGAGGGAAGGTATCTGCCAACAATATATTTTTTTGTTCAAATAATATGCACCCCCACACACTTCACATAGGGTGAAGAGGGGTAAAACTGTGAGTGTTATACCCGAGTCTTTACTGTATATTGTAGGGTTTAGTCTCCTTAGTAAAATAAGGGGACTCTGACTGCTGCTCAGATATGATATTTTAGGTGCAGTATCTAAATGGCCTGAAATTGTACAGTGGTGCTATGGAGTTTTATGGTCAACTGAGCAGAGCTATCCATGGGATGGTGTAGCAACAGCGCCACTGTACAATTTCAGGCCATTTAGATACTACACCTAAAAATATCATATTTGAGTTGCAATAACTCTTGGATAAAAAGCTTCTCAGCAGTGGGAGTCCCCTTATTTTAGTCTTGAGCATAAACCCTACAATATACATTTTATTATATATAAAGTGTTACTTTCCCTTTAAAGAATTAAGATTACCATTTGAAGTGAGTAGAGTTTATCCCTTTGAGTGCCAGAGTGCAATGCATCGGATACCTCTCTGGCACTCAAAGGGTTCAGGTTCTGTGGTCGTCAGGTCAGCCTCCATAGACATGGCATCCAGGACTGATTAAATACGTCATCTGTCATAGGGTCCATTAGAATTTTCTGGCCATAGTAAGGTAAATATTGTTAGGAGTTGTTAGTACTTCTTTAAATACAAATGATGGAATTATGTTCCTTTTTTCTCAAGCAGTCTAAAGCTTTGGTGGGAAAGCAAGAGAGTAAACTGCAGGTACAGTTGGTGCGAGCTCCATGCGTACATGTCATAGTGATTCTCGCTCATCATTAGTAAAGGAAGGAGCTCCATGTGTACATGTCATAGTGATTCTCGCTCATCATTAGTAAAGGAAGGAGCTCCATGCGTACATGTCATAGTGATTCTCGCTCATCATTAGTAAAGGAAGGAGCTCCATGCGTACATGTCATAGTGATTCTCGCTCATCATTAGTAAAGGAAGGAGCTCCAGGCGTACATGTCATAGTGATTCTCGCTCATCATTAGCAAAGGAAGGAGCTCCATGCGTACACGTCATAGTGATTCTCGCTCATCATTAGCAAAGGAAGGAGCTCCATGCGTACACGTCATAGTGATTCTCGCTCATCATTAGCAAAGGAAGGAGCTCCATGCGTACACGTCATAGTGATTCTCGCTCATCATTAGCAAAGGAAGGAGCTCCATGCGTACACGTCATAGTGATTCTCGCTCATCATTAGCAAAGGAAGGAGCTCCATACATACACGTCATAGTGATTCTCGCTCATCATTAGTAAAGGAAGGAGCTCCATGCGTACATGTCATAGTGATTCTTGCTCATCATTAGTAAAGGAAGGAGCTCCATGCGTACATGTCATAGTGATTCTCACTCATCATTAGTAAAGGAAGGAGCTCCAGGCGTACACGTCATAGTGATTCTCGCTCATCATTAGTAAAGGAAGGAGCTCCATGCGTACACGTCATAGTGATTCTCGCTCATCATTAGTAAAGGAAGGAGCTCCATGCGTACACGTCATAGTGATTCTCGCTCATCATTAGTAAAGGAAGGAGCTCCATGCGTACACGTCATAGTGATTCTCGCTCATCATTAGTAAAGGAAGGAGCTCCATGCGTACACGTCATAGTGATTCTCGCTCATCATTAGTAAAGGAAGGAGCTCCATGCGTACATGTCATAGTGATTCTTGCTCATCATTAGTAAAGGAAGGAGCTCCATGCGTACATGTCATAGTGATTCTCACTCATCATTAGTAAAGGAAGGAGCTCCAGGCGTACACGTCATAGTGATTCTCGCTCATCATTAGTAAAGGAAGGAGCTCCATGCGTACACGTCATAGTGATTCTCGCTCATCATTAGTAAAGGAAGGAGCTCCATGCGTACACGTCATAGTGATTCTCGCTCATCATTAGTAAAGGAAGGAGCTCCATGCGTACATGTCATAGTGATTCTCGCTCAACATTAGTAAAGGAAGGAGCTCCATGTGTACATGTCATAGTGATTCTCGCTCATCATTAGTAAAGGAAGGAGCTCCAGGCGTACATGTCATAGTGATTCTCGCTCATCATTAGTAAAGGAAGGAGCTCCAGGCGTACATGTCATAGTGATTCTCGCTCATCATTAGTAAAGGAAGGAGCTCCAGGCGTACATGTCATAGTGATTCTCGCTCATCATTAGTAAAGGAAGGAGCTCCATGCGTACATGTCATAGTGATTCTCGCTCATCATTAGTAAAGGAAGGAGCTCCATGCGTACATGTCATAGTGATTCTCGCTCATCATTAGTAAAGGAAGGAGCTCCATGCGTACATGTCATAGTGAGTCTCGCTCATCATTAGTAAAGGAAGGAGCTCCATGCGTACATGTCATAGTGATTCTCGCTCATCATTAGTAAAGGAAGGAGCTCCAGGCGTACATGTCATAGTGATTCTCGCTCATCATTAGTAAAGGAAGGAGCTCCATGCGTACATGTCATAGTGACTCTCGCTCATCATTAGTAAAGGAAGGAGTTCCATGCGTACATGTCACAGTGATTCTCGCTCATCATTAGTAAAGGAAGGAGCTCCATGCGTACATGTCACAGTGATTCTCGCTCATCATTAGTAAAGGAAGGAGCTCCATGCGTACATGTCATAGTGATTCTCGCTCATCATTAGTAAAGGAAGGACCGCATTCCATGTCGCATGTGCACAATCACTTCTCCTCCAATGGGGATCAGTCTGTCATTCCGTGCCGCAGTTCTCACACCTGCTCGTCTGTTTGTAACGTCTATCATCTTCACTTCGTACTTGTTTTTATTTTCTTAAAGGATTAAGGCCGTCACAGTCAAACACCTTTTTATTACCTGCATTGAATGTTCTCACTGAATTCAATGGATCGTGTAGAGGAATGCCTTTATTTTCCTCTCCAAACAAATATGAAAGTTACAAGGCCGCGGGGCGCTTTGTGGCTCTTTTATCTCATTTTAATCCTATTGTAAAGGAACTGAAGAATGGCTTTGAGCTACAAATCAAGGGCCTTAGGCACAAAGCTTAACCCTTTGAGTGCCAGAGGGGTACTCAAAGCATTGCAAAGCAATGCGTTAAGTACCCCTCTGACACTCAGATGGTTATGGGGGGTTTACTAACACAGCTGTGCAGTGAACTAGGAGCTGGAACTAGTTTCTTTGTCTTGTGACTGCTCATTGTCCATTTACTAAACCACTAACACAGACAGTTATCATCTTAATGACCCTCATACCAGGAGGTGGTAGCGGGCAGTTCCTGGGCATTTCACACTTTTCCTTAGGGCCCTGTGTTCAGAAATTTTTTTTTTTTTTTTAAATTGTGATCTTAAAGGGATAGTAATACTTAAAGGGATAGTAATACTTAAGTATTACTAATCCCTATAGTAAAGCCCTAGTAAAAAAAAACATATTGCCCCCAGTGTCATCTCTCAAACCTTTATGGTTTGAGAGATGATCGCTCCTAAAGTTGCCCTCTCCCTTCCCCGTAGTCAGCATTCTAGGTGACTCAGGGAAATCCGGTCAGAGATCATCAGGTGGCTCTGCAGCAGAGCCGCGATCGCGTTAACTAAAAAAAAACCCTTTCACTAAAACGGTCTTCTACGTGTGCTTGCAAACCAAGCACAAACCAAGCACATGTAGAAGACCATTTCAGTGAAAGTTTCTTTTTTAGTAACGTGATCATGGCTGTGCTGGAGAGCCGCCTGAAAGTCGTACGACTCTCTTCCCTGCAGTCAGCTAGAATGCTGACTACGGGGAAGGGGGAGAGGGCAACTGTAGAAGCGATCATCTCTCAAACCGTAAAGGTTTGAAAGATGACACTGGGGGCAATACGTTTTTTTTTAAGTAGGGCTTTTCTATAGGGATTAGTAATACTTAAGTATTACTATCCCTTTAAAGCGGAACTATCATCAAACTTAAATTGCCCCCCAAATCCTTATTGCCATAGCGATAAGCATATACATACTTTTATTTTTCTGAATAAGTCCGGCATTAGTGAAAAATAGAACTCGTTCAGCAGGCATCAGCAGGGCAACAGAGCAGACATCTTGCAGAAAAGGCATCAGTGAATCTGTGCTGTCCGTCCCGTTCACCTCAGGATTGGGGAGTTGAGTTCCTGTGTAGCTTAAAGGACCAGTAAACTTTTATTTATAAAAACACATATTTTACAGAGCATTTCCTGCTGAATAAAACAAGGTCACTCCCATCGCTGTCAGATTTTTTGTTTTAACAATTCAAATAATCAGGAAGTGAATTTACTGTGTTTACTTCCTGATAGTTCTAACTGGCAGGAAGTTATAGGCAGTTTCTATCACATTCTATGGAGAACTGTATGTCTCTGACTTTTCTGACTTTCCTCTCCATTAGAATCTAACAGGAAATCTAATTAGAATTTGACCACAAGAGGGCACTGATAATGTAAGAAAACATGGGTTTAAACTGTAATAACTCTGGAAATATATACCTGTCAGCAGTGGGAGTACCCTTATTTTACTCAATAGGAAAATCCCTACAATATATATATTTTTTCATTAAAAAAATTTACTGTTCCTTTAAGGCTTAAGGTACTGATGGCGTAGGGAGCACCTACAGCAAGATCCCTGCCGCTGATGCCTGCCAAACGATTAATATTTCTTACTAATGCTATAACAGTATGTATATGCGTATCACTTTGGTAATAAGGGTTTGGGGGGCAATTTAATTTAAATGATAGTTCCTCTTTAAGTTGTCCTTTGTAGCATCATATTTTTTGACTATAATATTCAAAAGCCTAACTTCCACTTTTCAAAGTATGACTGTATTAGTGCCCTTTTATTCGAAAACTAAGAAAACGTCTTTATACTGACATTTTGGGCCTTATATACTGAAAAAAGTTATGGAGCAAACTAACTTCATCAGCGGGTACAAATAAAAATTCCGATTGAGTTCATTGGGTCTTTTAACCCTTTGGGTGCCAGAGGGGTACGTGATGCATTGGTTTGAAATGTGTTGCCAAACCCTCTGGCATTCAAAGGGTTAACCCCTTGAATGAAAAATATATGTATATCATTGCCACCTCACCATGAAGGATCAGATAAAACGGAGATAAAATCCACTCTAGGTTAAAACGTTAATGCAGAAAAAATGTCCAAAGTCCAAAAATGATCAACTAATTGGTTTCGCCCTACAGCTTACTGTGGTATCATTCCTCTATCCACTGTGATCTGCTACAGTCAATGGCTTGCCCAGAGCGTCCAGATAAAAAGGGAGAATATATTAGAATACAACCCCTTATTGGCCATGTCACACTATATATGAACCAACAAGTAGCATATACAATAATTATAATAGTGCTTCAACCCTTACACTTAAATAAACACTGAAAAAGAGGTATACATAGGCAAAAAAGAGGCAAAAGAACAAAAAAAAAGGCAAAAAAGTGGTGAACCAACAGTATGAATAGAGACACAAGAATAAAAATGTCCATAAAATTATAAATATTTATGACAATCCAGTCTGTTCAGACGAACGTTGCACACTCCCCATGGTTTGGGTCCACACTCAAATATGGAAAACTGGAAAAATAGAAAACACAAGAGCGGCACAGGAGATCTCTCTATGCGTAGTACAGAGCAGCGCAGGATATCTCTCTAAGTGTAATAGAAAACGGCACAGGAGATCTCTCTAAATGTAGTATTGAGCGGAGCAGGAGGTCTCTCTAAGTGTAGTAGAGAGCGGCGCAGGAGATCTCTCTGAGTGTAGTAGAGAGCGGCACAGGAGATCTCTCTGAGTGTAGTAGAGTGCGGCGCAGGAGATCTCTCTAAGTGTAGTAGAGTGCGGTGCAGGAGATCTCTCTAAGTGTAGTAGAGAGTGGCGCAGGAGATCTCTAAGTGTAGTATTGAGCGGCGCAGGAGATCTCTCTAAGTGTAATAGAGAGCGGCGCAGGAGATCTCTCTAAGTGTAATAGAGAGCGGCACAGGAGATCTCTCTAAGAAAAAAAGAAAATTACAATTTTCAGAGGATAAAACCTGGGTGAACACCAGTGCAAGTTAATGTACCGGGAGGCAGGTTTTAGCCTCTGAAAATTGTAGTAGTTTTCCTATTATTGGGGTTGATGAAGGACTGTTCCAGCATTATATAATACACTTGGAGAGATCTCCTGCATCTCTCTTGTATTTTCTAATTTTTCTGACTTGCCCAGATCCATCCGGGTTAGAAATATGTGAAAAAGAAGAATGAAGACAGAGAAACAAAATGGTCGTCTAAATGGAGTAGTAAGGGATCATGTGTAAAGGCAAACAATAAGTAACATCTTTAACTCCTCTGGCACTCAAATAGCTAATAAGGCTAACCTATAAATGACAATATAAACATATAAACAGCTGTTTAAACAGGCGATAAGGGACTCAAGTTAAAAAAAAAAAATAGGTCTTAAATTTCCTGAGATAACTTGAGTTTTCATTGCTAATGCAGATATTTGAATTGATATTACGTTGTTTTCATCATTTTTTATGGCTGAAAACACCTCTTTAATGGTGCCGTTTTTGATCTCCTAAACCTTTATGGTTCGGGAGATATAAGTCTGCAAAGTTCCCCCTTCCCTCCCCTTGTGCTGACGTCAGCTTTCTAACTTAGAGACGGAGATCCCAGTCCATAAACCATCCTGTGGCTCTTCAGCAGAGCCGTGATCACGGTAGTTACAAATAAATACTTCATTTGAACGGTCTACAACATGTGCTTGCAAACCAGGCACACGTTGTAGACTGTTCAAATGAAGTATTGCTGCTATCACGGCTCTGCTGAAGAGCCGCAGGACGGTCTATGGACTGCGATCTCCGTCTCTGAGTTTGAAAGCTGACGTCAGCACAAGGGGTGGGAGGGGGAACTTCGCAGACTTATATCTCCCGAACCATAAAGGTTTGGGAGATCGAAAACGGCACAATTAATGTATTTTTAAATTATCTATTGAATTAAATTTACATGTTTTCAAGTATTGCTATCACTTTAAATTGAGCCACTTATTTCTAGGTTATAATTCTTCTTTAAGAGGAATATCACCCCAACAATTAGTCATATAGCAGTAAGCTTAGAAATAGTATTATTATCACACATTACTACCGCTTTACTAAGAAATCTTACTTCTGAGACTGGCGGCCAGACTCCTTGCATTAGAGGCATCTGCGCGCCTGCACCATCAGTCCCATCCTGTTATCTTAACGTACCATGCAACTCCACCTAGAGGAGACCGGGACGGACATCGTAGGTGCGCAGATATCTCTAAGCCAAGATGTCTGTGCTTATGCCTGGTACTTATTCTGGATAATAGTACTATTTCTAAGTGAATCGCTATATGTCTAATTAATGGGGGAAGGGACTTTATTTGGGGTGATAGTTCTGCTTTAATGTGCTGTCAGTTTTCCCTTCTGCAGGCAGCTTTATATCCAAGTCTATTACTTACAGTATGTCCATGTGCAAATACATTCTGCCTCACTGTATACACATAATTCCTTGTGCATAATGCAAGGTGAGACTTGCCATTCAGAGTCAATAATAGCGCCACACCTCTTGTAACAGATCTCACCTTTTAGCTGTATTTCATGTATCCTGGCCATTGGGACCCATTCATCATTGTCTGTTTGGTTATCTAACTACCTGGAAATGAACACTGCATTGTAATAGCTAAACAAATATTTATCAAGGGTCTTTTATGAAATGAGTCAGTATTTAGATAAACACCAACACCATGGTGGGCCTTACAGGGACACTACCAGGCACTTCCTGTCTTATCCCTACATTACCTCTCCCTCACTGACACTTCTCTGTGTTACATTTTCCACCTCCCTTAGCGCTGACTTCCTGTCTTATCACTACATTACCTCCCCACTCACTGACACTGCTCAGCAATGCATTGTCCACCTCCCCTCTCACTCACTTCCTTTCTTATCCCTAGATTACCTACTCCACTCGCTGACACTGCTCAGCAATGCATTACCCACCTCCCTTAGCACTGACTTCCTGTCTTATCTCTACATTACCTCCCCACTCACTGAAACTGCTCACCAATGCATTTTCTACCTCACTTAGCACTGACTTCCTTTCTTATCCCTACATTACCCCCCCACACACACACACACACACACTCACTGATACTGCTCGGCAATGCAATACCCACCTCTTGTAGCACGACTTCCTGTCTTGTCCTACATTACCTCCCCCAACCACTGATACTGCTCAGCAATGCATTGCCAAGCCTCCCGCAGCACTGAAAGAGTTAAGTATCAGAGAGTAGGGGGGAGTAATATAGTCCTAAAACAGGAATTGCCTGCATGGCATGCCTTAATTAGCATAATCTGACGTCTGTAAAAGAGGATTTTAGTTTTACCTGTTAAATCCTTTTCTCTTAGTCCATACAGGTTACTGGTAACTTTGGGTAGGCGATCCGAACCTTTAATTGTAGGCAGGAACAATTCTAGAATTGTATGCAGGGGGTGGAGCCTACCTTCCCTCCTTGGCTGCAGCTAGCCAACCAGCTCCAGAAAGATTTGAGACAATAACTATTGACTAGATAGTGGAAGGGAAAGAAGACTCCTGTGAGCATGACCCCGAAGGACTCCCACGGTCTGCCACAGGAGAGCCAAGCATGGTTCCTTGACAGGGTGGGAGACCAGTAACCTGTATGGGCTAAGAGAAAAGGATTTAACAGGTAAGACTAAAATCCTCTTTTCATTGTCGTCCAATACTGGTTACTGGTAACTTTGGTATGTCCAACCATTGAGTTTCCCAGAGGTGGGAAGTAAGGCAAGGACCAGGCGCAAGGCCTCCAAAGTCACCAGAGCAGATATGAACCACCAGATCAGAGATAGCCCAACAAAATAATGACGTGTCAATGGACACTGAACAGGGATAACAACACCCCAAACTGTCACACAGCACACTGAACTAGAGCCAACAGGGCTCAAAAGTGAAGGAAGCACCAAGAACTGAAGAAGATCCTAGACAGACAAGACTGCCTCCAGGATCTTCCTCCCAAAGCTGGCATCAGCCGATGCCAGCACATCTACATGGTAGTGCTTAGAAAAGGTGTGCACAGACGACCAAGTGGTGGCCTTGCACAACTGATCAGCGGAGGCCTGATTCTTGTAAGCCCAAGAAGCCCCAATAGATCTAGAAGAATGAGCCGTGACCCGAAAGGGAACAGGCTTCTTCCTTAGCTCGTAAGCCTTACGAATAGCGGATTTGATCCAAGAAGCAATAGTCACTTTGGATGCAGGTCTCCCTGCCCTGGGGCCCTCAGGAATGACAAACAGTGTGTCAGACTGTCTAATGGACTCAGTGCAATGTACATAAAACTTGAGACAACGCACCACATCCAACAAGTGGAGATCCCTCTCCTTGTCAGAGGTGGGGTTAGGGCAGAAAGAAGGCACCACAATCTCCTAACTGATGTCGAACTCCGAAACGACCTTCGTAAGAAACTCCTGAGAAGAGCGAAGCACCACCTTGTCCTTGTGAAACACTAAAAAACGGTGGTTTACAGGACAGAGCATGTTACTCCGCGACACGGCGAACGGACACGATCACCAGGAGAAAGGCCATTTTCCATGTCAACAGGTGTAGAGGAATAGTAGCCAAGGACTCAAATGGAGGGTGCTGAAGAATGCCCAAAACCAAGTTAAGATCCAATGGAGGAGTGAGATTCTTGAAGGCAGGATGAGTATGAGCAACGCGCTGGAAGAAAACCCTGACATCAGGAAGGATGGCAATGTGCCTCTGAAAGAAAACAGAGAGAGCAGAAGTCTGAACCTTAAGGGAACTCAAACTGAGGCTCTTATCCACACCTTCCTGCAAAAAGGTCAGGACCATAGGCAGATCAAATTCCTAAGACAGGTCCTTGTCAGTACACCAAGATAGAAAGGTCGACCAGACACGATGGTAGATCTTGGAAGAAACAGGTTTGTGGGCACTGAGCATAGTAGCCACCACCCCAGAAGAAAAACCTTTCTTCTTCAATATTGAGGATTAAATTACTAAGCCATCAGAGTTAGCCGATGAACATCCTCCTTCCACAGGTAACCCTGTAGAAGACTATCTGGATGGCAAGGGAGGTGGAATGGCTCCACCACTGACAGATCCAGCAGCTCCGGAAACCAAGCTTGGCGAGGCCAGTATGGAGCAATCAGAATGACTGGACAGCGTTCCAGTCGCAATTTCTGTAACACCCTGTGCAACATTGGGAGGGGAGGAAAGATGTAGGCCAGAGGAAATAACCAAGAAATGGACATTGCATCCACCGCCAGAGCTATAGGGTCCCTCCATCGAGAGCAGAACCTCGGAACCTTCCTGTTGTGTCTTGTTGCCATCAGGTCGAAGTAAGGAAGACCCCACTTCTGAACAATGAGGGAGAACACCTCTGGGTGCAGCTCCCACTCTCCTCTGTCCACTGTGTGTCGACTGAGGAAGTCCGCCATGACGTTGTCTACGCCAGGAATGTGCACTGCGAATATGGCAGGAACGTATTCTCCTGCCCAGGACAAAATAGCCTTGACCGCTAACCAAGTGGCAAGACTTCTTGTTCCTTCCTGCTTGTTGATGTAAGCCACGGCTGTGGTGTTGTTGGACTGTACAGTCTTCCGGCTGGGGTGTCCAATGACGAAGGGCATGAAATATCGCCCGAACCTCAACACGTTGATGGGAAAGGAGAGATTCCTCTGGAGACCACCGACCCTGAGCACTCAGATGACCCAGGACCACTCCCTAGCCAGAGAGGCTGGCATCCGTCGTCACCATGGTCCAGAAGGATACCAGGAAGGACTTGCCTTTCAGCAGATTGGAGAGGTCGAGCCACCATGACAAACTCAGTTCCACATGAAGAGGGAAGGATACTGACATCTTCAGAAGGTCCGGCTGTCTCCTGCACACCTGGATCACGAACCGCTGGAGTTCCCTGGTGTGCGCCATGGCAGACGGGACCACTTCTATGGTGAAGATGAATTTCCCCACTAGCGAGGACAGCTTCTTGGCTGGAACTGGATCTTGAGCCAGAACCGCAGAAACCCTGTGGGCGATCTGGTGAGCTACCTCGTCCGTGAGTGTCGAAGAAAAGGCCCAGGAAGACCAGACGGGACAGGGTCTGACTTGTCCATGTTGATGATCCACCTGTGATGGGTGAGAGCGTGAATGCATTGCTGAACCTGCTGATGAAGAAGTTCTGCAGAGGGGGCCTTCAGAAGCAGGTCATCCATGTATGGAGTAACTCTGATGCCGTTCCGATGGAGAACGGACACTAAGTCTCCCAGGACATGGTTGAAAACTTGAGGAGCTGTAGTCAGACCAAATAGAAGAGCTGAAAGCTGAAAATGCCCTCGGTCGCAGGCAAATCTGAGATACTGCCAGGATACCCAAAAAACACTGAACCAGTACGAAAAGTGTCAGAACCCCCCCACCCCAAAAGATGCAAAACCAGCAGCTAAAAGGTTAAAGTACCACATAAACCTGCTCCAAACACCCAAAAGACATACAGATATACCCAATGAGTGCAGGAGTGTGCAATAGGAACTCCAAAGGTAAACCCCTGCGCGGAGGGGCACTGTGGGACATGTGGACCTGCAGCACTCAAAGGGTTGCTCACCTTTCCTGCAGATCTTCTGTCTTCAGATCACCATGTTTTAAGAAGAAGCCTCGGTGGGCAACTCCTGAGGAAAGAACTTGTAGTCAAGATTTTCCCCTCTAGGGCTTAAGGTCCACACAAAGCACCTGGTTACTGAGCTAGCCACATCTAAGGGCATTGTCAGTTATGGTGATCCGCCCAATGATTGTATTCCATTTCTAACAGAAAAATAAAAAGTTACTAAAGCTGTAGCAGAACTGTTCTCTTGCCTTGTGTGTTCACCAAGGAACAAATCTTACTGGAGCTGGTTGGCTAGCTGCAGCCAAGGAGGGAATGTAGGCTACACCCACTGCATACAATTCTAGAATTGTTCCTGCCTACAATTAAAGGGGCAGATCGCCTACCCAAAGTTACCAGTAACCTGTATTGGACGACAGAGAAAAACGTAGTTCCTAATTAAAAAAGGCATAATATAACATATAGGTGGTTTTGAAGTTTCTATGAAAATCTCCAAAGTTATTTTCAGATAATAGTCTTTTTATGTATAACAGCAAAAACTATTCTGGAACAAACCAACTGCATTCTAGGGGACACATGAAAATTCCCACCTAGCAGCTGAAGTGCCAGATATTACCTACTCCATGTCTTCTGGAACTGCCTGTGCATCTGTCTGTCTGCATTTATCTTTATGAAGATTCCAGCTATGAGGAGAATTAAAGTAACAGCATTTGACTTGTGTTCTCTTCCCCTAGATGTCCCTTTCACTAGAGTTGAACAACAGCGCTAAACCTCCGTTCAGGCCAAACTGGGCAGCCCATCAGTCTGCAGAGTATCCAGTGACTAAAGCCACAGCTAAAACCCTGGCACAAAGCACAGAGTGGAATGCTGGGATACGACCCTTGCCTGTTCGACCTGCAGTACCCAAAATATCAGAGCGGGGAAGGAAGGCCTGCACGAGAACATCAAGGAGCTCTCCAAGTGAGTGAGCTGATCAGCTGTCCTCTGCACTTGCAGAATCATTACTAGATACTGTGTTTTAGTGCCAAGGGCTTGGGGAATTATTTGTACCCTTGTGACTGGGCACATTTTCATGATTTTGCTATCTAGCTGTTTAGTGCTGATTCCCCTAGGTAACATTCTAGTTATATACACTATATATATACTGAAAGCTCTATCTCTTCTGTAAAAGCATGTTATATTTAACCCTTTGAATGCCAGAGGGGGTACTTGCAATAGCACTCAAAGTGTTAAACACAGATTACACAGAAAGAAATATGCACATACCCCTAGTCAGGGGAGGATTGTGGTCAGATACTGGCCCAGGCATTTAAAAAAAAAAATAAAATAGCCCATTAGTTGGTATTCCATGATAAAAAAAAACACAATTCAAATATTTCACTACACTGTATTTATTATTATGGTTTTACATAAGAAAAAGTTTTAGTAGTTGGTTTCATCAAAAAAGAGAAAGAGAAGATGTTCTTTCACTCATATCAAAATAGGTTAAACATATCTAATCACTGAAATGGGTGAACAGGGGAAAACCTAATATTTATTTAAAATAAACTTTATTAAAAAAGAGTAAAAAGAAAGGGACACATTAAAGGTCTACTGTTCATTCTGTCTGTACCCTAGCTAGAGTAATATATTAGATGAACTGTATTGTGTTGGACAATGGACATCTCATAAGCCATTCAGTGTATTAACTCTTTGATTGCCAGGGGGTATCCAACAGACCAATGCTTTGAATACCCCTCTGGCACTCAGAGGGTTAAAGGTACAACTTCCCCATCAAACCTCATAAAGCCCATTCAAATATTCAAACTAAACCAGCTATCAGCAAGGCTCAAGTACACATTTCCCTTACTTTGAACATCTTTTTAACCCTTTGAATGCCAGTGGAGTGTCCAACACATTGCTTTGCACGCTGGGTACCCCTATGGCATTCAAAGGGTTGTTAATATTCTCCAATTATAAGATCATGAGTCGGGACTTTAACCCTTTCATTGCCAGAGGGGTACTCAACGCATTGCAAAGCAATGCGTTGCATGCCCATCCGGCACTGAAAGGGTTAAAAAAAAATTGAAGACAGGAGAAAGAAAAGACGACAAAACGGAATGTGAATGATTTACTTACTGTTAGATCAGGTCCGTGGGAGGACTGGGACGAGAGGCTGAGTCCAAGGGAGATGAGCAGGGCAGCAGCAAAAGCAGGTAGAGGAGGTAAGTTAACATCTTGGGTGCTAAAGAGGTCCTTATATATTGCTTTACAATGTATAAAAAGCCTCTCTAGCACTGGATTAGGTTGGTGGCCGGCACCAGAGCTTTTGGATCTCCAGCTGCGCACAGTCAGTAGACAGTTTGTGAGTAAATCACACAGACTTTCTACGGAATTACTTGTTTGTAAAAAACATTTGTGGTGGTATGTGTATTTTTTTTGGAATGCATTAAGTGTTATAAAAACAAACAAGGCTGTCAGGTGGCTGGCTCACCCGACGGCACCTTTGAAATGCATCCTCTTTCACAATGTGACATTGCACTGCTGTCACTATGTAACACTTCAGAACAATTATTTTGTGGAGTGGCCCTCCATTGTCAGGCAGCCACCGGCCCACTGGTGATCAATCAACCCCTGCCCCTAGTTAACAGGAGCACAAAAGGGTATTTTCAACTTTATGAAGTAAAAATGCACATTTCATTTGTTACATTGTAAAACTACCCCAAAATCTTTGAAAACCTGGTATTTCGTACTGTAACTGAGTACCTGTTGCCATCCTGAAAAACTGGTACCTCATTCGTATGGGTTGTCAGGAGCACTAGCCTAGCACTAGCCTACTCCTGCCACTTCTATTGAAATTGCTTGCCTGCATTAAAATGGTCATTGCAGATATGAAGAAAGGATGAGCAAGGCTTACCATGTTGGAAAGTAGACATTCAACCACATAACTTACCTTTTACCCTTGGCTAGAGTGCACACATGTTTAGATAATGAGGCAATATAAGAAAAAAAAAATACTTTAACGATACATATAGCTTTGGCAAACATGGAATTCCCTGCTGTAATAATTAGCTACTGCTCTTCCAAGAAAAACAGCACCCCGTTGGTATGAGTTGACATACTGTAGGGGGTGCCTGAAGCACTAAAGTACACCATCAATAATCTATCATTTTTCATACATTTTTCAGATGACTTGTCTGTACTAAATGGTTATAGCAACTACAGGAATTATTCAAATGTCATGTCATGTAAACCACCAGCCACATCAGATGAGGGGGTTACTTGGTTTTCTATACCTAGGCTCATGTGCACTACTGATTCTAGAAAGTAATGCTATTGAAAAAAAAATATATTTTTTTACATTTAAGTCACTTCAAAGATACTAACTTCTTTCAACACCATGGAATGTCTTAGCACTGGGCTGTCCAAGTTCAGTCCTCAAGGGTCACCAACAGGCTAGGATGTAAGAATTTCCCTGATTAAGCACAAGTGAGTTAAAAGGGAACTATCACCTTTATAAAAATTTGCTTCTACTGTATGTAATCTTCCTATAGCGTTAACATGTGATCCAGCAATGACAGAGGCTTCCTCCATGTGAGCTGTAGCTCTCTCACTAGCAAGAGACCGTGCCAGTTAACATGGAGAAATCCTCCATCATCGCTTGAGGTTGGAATAAGGTGCTACTTTAGGAGGGGAACAGATGAAGTTTGACAGACTGAGGGGCAGAATGACCCACAGCCTGTCCTGAAGTGACATCACCGGCTCATTTTTAAAATGGTAAATTTTGCCATAGCCTGCATTAAATAAAAAAAAAAAAAAGACACAGATTACATGTTAACGCTATAGGAAGATTACATTGGGGCAAACATTTATAGAGGTCAGAGCCGGATTTACATCTCGGGTGCCCCTAGGCACAACACCCTCCGGCGCCCCTAGTCCCTCCTTTGCCCCAACCATAACCAATCCCCTCCATTAACCACACCCCTTCATTAGCCACACCCTCTTATGGTCACACCAATTTTTAGATTTAGGGGGGAAAATCCTTTTGGTGGGATTGTCTAAACTTGTAGTGAAAATATGATTCTGATTTATGTATTTTGAAATGGATTCATATAGGTGCTGTGCACTTTCGAAAGTTTTACATTAAAAGTTACAGTTTTTTTAATTAGTACCCAATAAAGATTATTTTTTTAAGTAATAACAAGCTATTTTCTCCATGCTTTGGTAATCTCTACTATTAGACCATCTGGGGTATTTTCAGGAGTGCAATTTCCCCTTTCTTGGGGATAAGTGTTTTGTGTTTTGGTACACTATTGTTTAAGCCAAAAAAATATTTCTCACTCAAAGAAAAAGAAAAAAAAAAGCACATTTGGATTAAATGACGTTAAGAAAATGTATGTCAGCACCTGACAATACATGCCTCCGCTCTGCCCGCCAGTAACTTATGACCTGCTGTCTCTCTGTATTGCACCTCCGCTGAAGCATGCTCCCACCTCCTTTGTTCAGCCAAATCTAAAGGCTTAGGCTGGTTCCTGTGGGTTTTATGCAGCCGTGCAAGCTACACCAAAGTGCACGGCTGCATTTGATTATGTGTGTCCTGACATGATGATGTCACAGGAGGTCCCATCCGGCCGGGCAGTGAGCACGCAGGCGCAGCAGTGGGTCACATGGGGCGGCCCAGGCACAGCAGGTACAAGCCAACCGGAAGGAACAAAAGCCCCCTTGCTGTCACACGGTGAGGGCGAGTGAGCAAAGGATTATATGCTATCACATTATAAAGTGGGCATGACAGGGCCATTGCCAGGCGCCCCTGAAAATCGGGCGCCCTAGGCAAGTGCCTTGTCTGCCTATTGACAAATCCGGGCCTGATAGAGGTGATAGTTCCCCTTTAATCAGTGGCTCATTCATTTTGACTGACTCACCTGTGCTTAATCAGGGAAATCCTTACACCTGCACCTGTTGGTGGCTCTTGAGGGCTGAACATGGACAGCCCAGTCCTAATGAATTCATTTCCTAGTGTTAGCCTGAGAAAAATGGTACCCCATTGGTATGGGTCGATAAACCATAGAGGGTGCCATTAGCATGGCTACCACTGGAACAGTGCTGGGAGGCAGACAAAATGCATGTCACATTTTATGGTTAAAAAAATGGAGAGCCAGATGTAACTTAGAAGAAGTCTTTAGTAGCAGTTCCTTTTTTTGGGAATTACTATTTGATCCAGAACTAGAAAAGATCATTAGCCAAGAAAAGGTGGTGAAAGTTCTTTACTACAACAAAATAAACTTCACAGGATTGACCCTAGAAAGAAGGGGAGCGGTTTTCATTCTTAATAAAACAAGGATTTTTGTGTGTTTACTGAGAAATCTTTGCTCTTAGTCCATGTGGAACACAGGATATTCCTCCTGGACAAAAAAAGAGTTATTTGAGCAGGGGGGTCCTTTGGTTTCTCTTGTTCAGGTGCTATTTGCTTGTTTGGGGGATGTAAAATGGAGTAGGGAGTCTATGTCTCCAGAGAGTTTTAAAGCAAGTGCCCTGCCCTCATGGGCAGAGGATACTTTACCCCATGGTTACTGTGTTCCACATGGACTAAGAGAAAGGATTTATCAGTAAGTAAACAAAAATGCCCTTTTCTCTGCCATGTAATGAGGAACTCAGGAACCATAGGGATATACTCAAGCTATCCACCACGATGCCAGGGAGGGAAAAAAAAAACCCTCAGACGAGTTCCAACAGAGACAAACTGGAACAAATATGAATCTTGTGTCAACAGACACCCTACACACCAACCAAGTAACAGGAAACAAACAGGTTACTGGTAATAAACGTAACAAAGACACCTACATGGGCACAACAGCCTGGAGGACCTTCTGTCCAAAACTGGCTTCAGCTGAATCCAGAACATTAACACTGTGTTCACCGAGTGAAGAGACAACCACATGCTGCCTTGAACAGCTGCTCCTTAAAGGCCTGGTTCATGTAGGCCCAGGGGGCACCAACCTCTCTGATAGAATGAGCTGTGACTCTAAAGGACACAAGCTACTTCCTAAGAACATAGGCTTGGCGAATGGTCACCTTAATCCAGGAAGCCACTGTTTCCTTAGATGCAGCTTGGCCCACGTGAATGGTCCAATTTCCAGAACAGCTGCATGTGATGAACATAGTGCTTCAAGCACCTAACTAAATCCAAAAGATGAAGCTCCTGTCTGTTAGATAAAGCCAGACAAAGAGAAGGAAGAGCATTTCCTGGTTAATATGAAACTCGGAAATAGCCTTAGGGAGAAATCCTACAAGAGTTCTCAAAACCACCCTATTAGAATGATAGATCAGAAAGGGAGATGTGGAAGTCAACACGCAGGCTTGCCAGTTCAGTGTAGCCTCTACATGGTTCGTTGTCATGGATACACTGGATCAGGAAGGGACAGATGGTCAACGCTCACCAGTAGACCAGCGAGGCAAGTAAATTTAACTCTTTCAGTGGCTGAGATGAGGATCACCAGCCAATCCCCTTCCAGGAATCTAGCCGAAACAAACTTGTATTGAGGAGGGAAGAACAGAACTGCCTTTATTGAGGAAACACACTGCTTTTATATATTTCCAGCTGGCATCCTTGTGTACATGGTCAAATTAAGGCTTGGGACAGTGCTGACACAGTGTCCAATCAGGGGGAGCCCCAAGGAGACCAGACAGAGACAATAGTTTAGTCTCCAGTCAGAGCCCCCCCTCACAGCATGAGTTAATTAGAAAGAGAAGGACCTGGGACAGAACCAGAGAGGATTTCTTGAATTGAGTACCCACCTGTGTTGTTCCAGAATGAACACACAAGTCTGAATCTGTAGGTGTAGAGCCTTTTCTAAAGTAAACCTTTAATAAAAGGCCACCCAGATAAGTTGTAAGAGAAATTGCTAGAGAGGGAATGTACTCAGTCAAGACAGAGCTTTGTAAAAACGTGCCATTGAGAAAGACCACATGTGAAGGAGATGCAGATGACCTCCAGTTGCCTGAGGCTGTCCAGATGTCTGCTAGTCTTGCAGAAGTAGAGTTGTCGGCTGGGGCTTTTTGCCTGTCCAGTGCTGTTTGGGTTTTGTGGTCGGGCTTGGGCCACTGTAGGAGTAGACACCCTAGTTGTATACACAAACAGACGTGGGTAACCATGTGTCTTCTGTGGAAAAAACTTGGGGGTAAACCGAGGTACTCTTACCCCCAGCAGCATGGCTTGTGACATCGGGAAGGAACACCAATGACTTATTGGAAGAATGGTCATATCTTTAGCCACTATTTACTATGCACATCAGCACTCAAACAGTTAATTTAATTCAGGCTGATTAATTTGGATTTGTAGTTTATACTCATTGGAGCATTGAATGTTTGGCGGGTTACCTGAACCAACACCAAAAGTCAATATCTTTTTGGTACGCCCTGAAGAAGTATTGAGATAGATATGAAATGCTTTGGAATAAGACAGTGGTCAGTCTATACAGTGCTCATTGGATTTGATGTAATTCATCGGAGGAGAGTGTTCTGATACTTACATTACTCTGCTCCTTGACCAATTCAAGCATGTGAATGGACACATGGCACTATTTTCAAGACAGAAAAGACCATACACCAAGGCAGAGTCAAGATTACAGCTCCCACAATACAGCGGGGTGATCTAGGTGTTTCTATTGACCTCCATTGTAATTGCACTCGGAATGTTTAATTTGGACAGGAAAGGACTTTGATTTCCATGGAATACACCTTTGCCTGCTTTTGATTAACCATCTCAAGTGACCCTTCACAGATGGGAAAGGATTAACATTCACATAACTTGGAGCTCTCCATGCAGGAGGTCCGTTCATCATAACCCTGAGCACATTATCTATCGCAGTGATTGATTGCATTGCTACACTGTATCACACTGGGAGCACTACTTCTTGACTTATTAACTGAGCCACTGAGCTATACCATTTATTTATTATATATTGTATATAAGCATTTTGGTATGTATTATTTTATTTGTGCATTAAACTAGATATTATAGATAGAAGAGCTCTTTTTTTTTCTATTTTGTTATTTCTGTTGTTGACACACTGTTACCTCCTGTAGGATAGTAGCTTCACTCCTATGTTCCTTTTTTCTGCTTGAATATCCAGTTCTGTATACTGGCATTGGGGATTAGAGCCTCATTCCAAAATTATTTTTGTTCTGTAATCATAGTACTATGAGCAGCAGTAGAAGGCACTGAGGCCTTCCCAGTAAGCTGAGCAGCATCAAAGGCCACTTCAGTAAGATAACACTAGCCTCAAGTATCTTAGAAATGGCCAGAACATCATCCACTTTTGATGCATCCACATGGACAGTAGCTAAGAGTTGGTCTCCCCAAACAGCAATAGTCCTAGTCACCTAAACGAACACAAAGGTGGGACGTAAAGCAACACCAGAAACCACAAGATTTACCTTTAAGAGAGAATCCAGACACTTGTGTGCCAACGATTCCCTAAATACACTGTCTGCCCTCCCCCCTTGTTCTCCTGACCACTGATAGCCAAAGATTCCCCACATACAGAGCTGGATTAACACTCCACGGGACCCTAGGTATCAATTTGGCCCCCCCCCATACCTCTCTAACTTTGGCTACCTACACATTGTTTAGTTTACACTACAATTTTGTGGGCACAGGCACTCAAAGGGATATACTACAGTTGTGTGGGCACTTTCACTCAAAGGATTATCCAATGACTGGATAACCCTTTGAGTGCCTGTGCCCACAAAACTGTAGTGTAAACTAAATACTGTGTAGATAGTCAGGGTTAGGGAGAAAACCCATGATACATTACTTAATTTTTGTCCTCTCTCTGCCCCCTGGGCCAGTCTGCCCCTGGTATGGAGATTCCTGTAAGAGATGCCCCCCACCAGCTCCACTTTGCCCCAGCAGCTCCACTTTGCCCCCTATAAGCTCCAACTTGCCCCTATCAGCTCCAACTTGCCCTCATCAGCTCCAGCTTGCTCCCACCAGCTCCAACTTGCCCCATCAGCTCCAACTTGCCCCCCACCAGCTCCAACTTGCCCCCACCAGCTCTAACTTGCCCCACCAGATCCACTTTGCCCCCTATCAACTCCAACTTGCCCTCATCAGCTCCAGCTTGCTCCCACCAGCTCCAACTTCCCCCCACCAGCTCCAA
The DNA here is from genome assembly GCA_037306005.1 of Rhinophrynus dorsalis. NCBI lineage: Eukaryota > Metazoa > Chordata > Amphibia > Anura > Rhinophrynidae > Rhinophrynus > Rhinophrynus dorsalis. The sequence continues at coordinate 541,160,058 of CM074720.1, forward strand.
CTTGCCCCCCATCAGCTCCACTTTGCCCCACCAGCTCCACTTTGCCCCCTATCAGCTCCAACTTGTCCCCCCCAGCTCCAACTTGCCCCACCAGATCCACTTTGCCGCCCATCAGCTCCAACTTGCCCTCATCAGCTCCAGCTTGCCCCCCATTACAAACCTGTAGCTGCTGGAGCTCCCGCATGGTCTTCTCTTCAGTAATGCAGAGCGTGCTGGGAGATGTTGACTCCCAGCGCGCTCTGCATTACTAAAGAGGCAACGAGGGAGCACTGTAGCTACACAGACCTGACTGTGTTGCGGTGCTGGCAGCGGAGTCCTACTAGCAGGAACGGCATTCCCACGCGTTCCTGGAGGACTTGCTGAGTGCAGGAATGAGTCTTCCTCTGGGCCCCCTCATTGGACCGGGTCCTAGGCAGGCGCCTTGTCTGTAATCCGGCTCTGCCCACATACACTGTCTGTCCTCCTAACTTGGCTCTACTGCTCACTGCTAGCCACATATTACCCACATACACTCTGACCTTCACCCCGGCCTTGTTCCCCTGATCACTAGTAGCCATAGACAAACAAAATTTCCTTGCTTCTTCATTTCATGTAGAAAGAAACGTCAGCCATTTTATTATTCATGTGTTAGTGTACTTTGAGGGAATATATATATTTTTTTATAGTTTTTGCGTTTGGGTAGTTTTACCATGTAACCATGGAATATGTATTTTTAGTTCATAAAGCTGAAAATATCCTTTTGCGCTCCTGTTAATTAGTAGTCTGCATAGGCCATGCATGTAGGTAAAATTATACATATTTGGTATGTTTTTACTCAGGGTTCATGGGCTTTTAAATATAATTGAAACTTTCACAACCAACTTAAATGTTTATGATATATATAGTGTATGATATTAAATTATTTTTTCCATTTTTATGTACTTCATAGCTTGTCGCTAAATTTGTTCTGAAAAAAATATACACTACCGTACAAAGGTTTGTGGTCACTTCAGAAATTACCTTGTTTTCCATTAAAACATACATCAAATAAGTGGCAAAATGAATAGGAAATAGTCAAGATGTTGACAAGGTTATAAATAATGATTTTTAAATTAAATAATAATTGTGTCCTTATTCCATTAAAAATCAGCCATTTCCAACTACAATATCCTATAACATAAAGTGGTAGAAGGCGTCGCTCACTGTGAGCCATAACCGCACATGAGCAGTAGAGAGTCTCTATTGTGCATGTGTGGTTTCGCACACAGGGAGCTTCGCTGTGAGCCGTCTGGAGCTCCCCGCTAAGGATCGGCGAGTCTCTACTGCGCATGACTGCAGTCATGCACAGTACAGACTCAGCAAATGCGCTTCCCTGCTCCGGAACGGCTCATGTCCTGTCTCTGCTCCCGGCTCCGGGGCAGCAGCTGGGTGCACTTTAGCCCGTGTATACGGACTTTCATACTATAAAATATAGTATTTCCCAGAATCCCTTGCAGTAGTAACACCACTGCAAAAGTGTGATTTCTTTGGGAAAAGCAAGTCTTATGGCTTGACTGGCATGTCAAATTTTGTTTAGCATTGTATCTACCACCCACCAAATTCAGGTGGAAGGGGTTTTCATTCACTTTTTTCCCCACCATAACCTTTTCAGTTTGTGCTCCACATGTGCACCAAGCCTCAATAGCAAGCCAGTAGAACCAACCTCATGCTGATGAGTTGCACTGACAACTAAACAGCTGTCCATGAGTGGTTCACTGGCTTTGCACCTCATCCTGAGTTGTGTCCTAAAGCTGTTACTCAGCATACACATACTCTGAGGAATCCATGTATAAAGTGGAATTTGAGGCAAAAGGGTGATTCCTTGCTAAGCTTATTTGCATATGCCTACCCAGAATCCCTTGCAGTAGTAACACCACTGCAAAAGTGTGATTTCTTTGGGAAAAGCAAGTCTTATGGCTTGACTGGCATGTCAAATTTTGTTTAGCATTGTATCTACCACCCACCAAATTCAGGTGGAAGGGGTTTTCATTCACTTTATAAAGTTTTCCATATATAACTAGGAAGTTACCTCCAGGAATCATTCCTATCAGACGGATAGCAAAATGTCGAAAAATTACCTGGCATCCTCAGTGGACAAAATTCCCCAAACCTCTGGCTCTCCAAGGTTTAAGAATGAGGGGTTTCGTAATACTTTTAAATTAAATGTTCGGTTTTATATGTCTTTTAGCAGCATCTCTGTTTGAGAGCCAGCCCTGGCAGTTACCTGCATCAAATCGTGGATCAGATGAAGAATAGGAAGCTCGGACACCTGGTGTGCACCTGTTTGGGAAGACCTACTTCCTACACCTGTGGATTAGTGATACAACATGTGTTTAGACTGAAGGGCCTTGTCAGCAGAGTATGGTGCCAGCCCCATATATCAGTCCCGAAATCTGAGTTCTTTTCCTGTTCACAAAACAAGGTCTACTCTTCTTTCCTTTGTCATTCACAGTGCCTTAGATCAAATCTCTCTCTGTTTCTTTAATCTTTTTCTTCCTACGTTTTGTTTCTTCTTGACTATCCGCATGACATCAGCATGCCCTGAGGCCTAAGGGTAGGACAAAGTCCCAAACAGACCCCACAATTGTGCCTTTTGATTGGCTGCTTACAGCTATAATTATGTTTGCTACCGTTTCCTTTGAGATAACTCACAGCGACGATCCTGATCCACAGCGACTAAAAAAAACACTCAGTTGGCTAATATGGAGTAATTAGGCACTAGCCTCGGTATCCAAAATCATTGCTGCCAGTTTAAGTCTGAACTTCTCTCTCCTTTGAGATAACAGACACAGGCAGGAGTGAGGCTGTATTCGGGTATTATGGAATATGCAGGTTTTTCTGGATTTCTTCAAGGAAATTAATTTCAATACAAATCTGGCACTACCGTAACCCTTTGAGTGCCAGAGGGGTACGCAACGCATTGCTCTGCAATGCGTTGCGTACCCCTCTGGCACTCAAAGGATTAACCTGTCTCCTATTAAGGCTAATGTCCTAAGAGCAACCAGATCAATTCTGTGGCAAACTGACTGCATCATAGGTGACAAATAAAAACCCCATTGATTTAAATTCGGGATTTGTAACCCCTTGAATGCTACAGAATTCTCCAGCGCATTTCGAAGCCTATATAAGGTGACCAGACGCATCCTTCAATGTAGGACACGTATGAAAAACACACACTGCAGGGTTGCACTGGTTCCTGCGCAGTTCTACAGAACGTCACAGTTGTCCTACATTAAAGGGGAGGTCTGGTCACCTTAACGCTTTAACCTCTTATGGACCAGTCTTGTAGAAATGCACACATGGAGCAATTCAGGATGAAATCAGTGGTATCGTAGGGGAGAAATATAAATTTACATTGAATTAAATGGAACATTTAAAGTGATAGTAATACATAAAAGTAAAAAAATATATATATGTTGTAGGGTTTCTCCTACTGAGTAAATCTAGGGTACCCCCACTGCTGAAATATGTTTATTCGAAAGTTATTGCAGCTCTAACATGACATTTTTAGGTGCAATATCACTGTGGCCTGAAAATGTACAGTGGCGCTGTTGCTACACCATCCTATAGGCAGCTCTGGTCAGTTGACCATAAATCTCCATAGGATGTTGTAGCAACAGCGCCACCGTACACTTTCAGGCCACTGTGACATTGCTTCTAAAAAATTCAAGTTTGAGCTGTAATAACTTTTGAATAAAACACCTCTCAGCAGTGGGAGTACCCTTGTTTTACTCACGGGGAAAACCCTACAACATATTTTTTTTACATTGTCCATAACCCTTTAAGCCATTCAGTGTTAGAGGTCTCAAACCCATAGCTTAGAATTTAACTGGTTCAATGCCTCATTTAACCCTTTGAGTCCTAGAGGGGCATCTCTGCAATGAATTGTGAAGCAATGCTTCGGATACATCTCTGGCACTCAACAGGTTAAAAAAAACACGGACATGCCAGGATTCTCCAGTGCCTGTAGGTTTAAAAGATCCATTTAACCCTTTGAATACATTAGCAAATGAAAATTCTGTAAATTCCCATTGATTTCAGTGGGGCCTTTAAAGGGATAATAATGTTTCACAATAAAAGCAGCTCCAATTAATCTTCATAGTATTTGGGCCATGGAGAGTGTTATTTCAATACTGTCAGAGTTGTAGTACAAGAGTAATTGAATGATAAAGTATCCCCCTCCCGCCCCTTTTACCTATTGTAACACTGTTCACCTCAGATGTGGAATCTGGTCTCTTGACCGGACAGATCACAAGGGACAATCTTCTTACTGTGAGAACAATGAAAAAACTGCCCCTCTTGACAGATTTTTCAGGTGTTTCCTTATGATCACTGAAGATTGTCCCTCTCTGCGATCCATCCAGACAGTCTTGCTGCTCTGAGGTGAGCAATGTTACATCAGTAAAAGGGAGGGAGGGGGATACTTTATCATTCAATTACTCTTGTACTACAACTCTGACAGTATTGAAATAACACTCTCCATGGCCCAAATACTATGAATATTAATTGGAGCTGCTTTTATTGTGAAACATTACTATCCCTTTAATCCCTAGACGTCAAAATGCATGGCTTTGAAATGCATTAGAGACCTCTCTAGCACTCATTGGGTTAACAGCCCAATTAAAATCAATGAGGATTTTAATTTGCCATCTATACTGTTGTGTGATGTACATATAACCATCTACCACTTATTTTAAAAATGTACAATTATATTTACAAAATATAATACGGTTACAGTTTTGGAGAACAAGGCAAACTGAATTGCATTAAAAAAAAGATTGGTGGAGAAACTTGGGCACCGCTGTGTAATAGTATAAGTAGCGGAAAACATTTATGGTTTAACCCATTGAGGTCCAGTGGAGTCTGCTGCACTGTGCTTCCCAATGTGTTGCATTAGACTTTAGGTGCAATTTAAACCTTTGAGTGCCAGAGGGGTACGCAACACATTGCTCTGCAATGCATTGCTCTGGGTTAATAAGCTTAAAAAAAAAAAAATCCTATTCTGGAGCAAACCAACTGCACCAAATAGACATTTACCACACTTCCATTGATTAAAATGGAGGATTTATCTTCTTGAATGCTAGAGAGCTCTCCAGCCATTGATGGAGACCTCTTGTATTCAAGTGTTTAAAAGCCCCATTTAAATAAATGAGAATTGCACCTTTGATATGATTAATATCTGCAACCCAAGGGACGTCTGGTACATCCAGGCTTGTGTGACTGGGAAACGTTTAAAGGGACACTAATATCCCATAAAGAATTCTTCTTGTTCTGTGGAGGTTAAAAAAAATAAATTATGTTACACCAATCCTCTCTCTCAAACCGCTCTCTGAAGTCACCTCCTCCCTCCCGTTCTCCTGATGTCAGCGCTGTGCTTACAGCAGGAGATCCCGGTCCTGGGACCAGCCGGCGGATCTTCAACAGCCGCCAAAATAGTGATCTTTAAAAAGAATTACTTCATTGGAAAGGTCTACAAAATTTGCCTGGTTTGCAAGCACACCTTGTAGACCATTCCAATGAAGTAGTTCTGTTTAAATATCGCTATTTCGGCTCTGCTGTGAGCCTCCTCGAGTCCTTTACAGCTGACAGCAGGAGAGAGGGAACTTTAGCGGCGAATATCTCTCAAACCATATAGGTTTGGTGCCAAATTTATTTTTTAACCTCTACAAAACAAGAAGAATTTTTTATGGGACCTTACTGTCCCTTTAAAGGTAAATCATACAATTTCCAAAAAAACTGTGTTGTTGGTATTTTCCTACTAAAACAAAGGCAATCTTGTTATTGAGAGATGCTTTATTTAAAGGGGAACTCTCACCTCTATACAAGTTTGCCTCTGTGTAATGTTCCTATAGCGATAACATGTAATCTGTGTTTTTTTTTTATATAGATATATAATGCGTTCTATGGCGAAATTTTACAGTTTTAAAAAGGAGCCGGTGACATCACTTCAGGACAGGCTGCGGGTACAGTTCTGTGCCCTGTAGCATGTCAAACTACGTCTGTTCCCTCCCCCAGTATTGCCTTGTTCTGCTCAGGATTTCTCCATGTGAGCTGGAGTGGTCTCATTGGCCAGAGAGAGCTCCAGCTTACATGGTGAAATCCTCCGTCATTGGAGGAGGTTGGAATGAGATAGCAATTGCGGATGGAACAGACGTAGATTGACAGGTTGCAGCACAGTGTTATACCCGCAGTCTGTCCTGAAGTGATGTCACCAGCTCCTTTTTAAAATGGAAAATTTTGCCATAGACTGCATTATATTAAAAAAACAAACAAAAACCACACAGATTACATATTATCACTAAAGGAACATTACATGTAGGCAAACTTGTATAGAGGCGAGAGTTCCCCTTTAACATATATTAGAGACCAAAATAGCATTTTGTGAGACTACCGGTGCAGTGATGTTCATGGCCTCTTCATTTTATGGTGGTGCTGTTGCTATTGAAGTCTATTGAGTGCTTTGGTTACATTAAAGGACCTGGGTCTGTGATTTAGACTATAATAGCAAGTAGAGAAATTCCACTGTTTTTGAACTATAAAAAAATGATCATGATCGCTTACAGTGGCCTGGATTACATTGTAACCGATAAGCATTATCAACTGGTTTTATCTAACGGACTCCCATTGAAGTCTGTGGAGAAATTTCTTGGTAAAACCTCGATACATTTATCAACTGCAATGGTTTCCAGGCCAATTTTTTTTAAAGCGGAACCACCACCTCCACTAAAGTCGACCTGCAATACTTATGCTTTAATCACTATTTTACTTCTCAAAAGTACCCACAAATAAAGTTATCCTTAAGGTTCCGAGACTGACGGCCAGGTTACTGCAGCCTGTGTGCCTGTGCCGTCAGTTTATTCCGGAGCCGTCTGGGCCAGTGCAAGGCCTGTGAAGGGTGAAGAGGATTGACAGAGCAGGCGCGCATTCAAGATGTCCGCGGTGCTGCCTGGCTTCCGGTCTTGGAATCTTAAAGAGATAGAAATACTTAAAATGTAAAAAAATATGTTGTAGGGTTTATCCCCCTGAGTAAAACAAGATTACTCCCACTGCTGAAAGGTGTTTAATTCAAAAGCTATTACAGCTCAAAGTTGAATTTTTTAGGTGCAATATCACAGTGGCCTGAAGTGATACAGTGGCACTGTTGCTACACCATCCTATGGACAGCTCTGGTCCCGGGACCATAAATCTCCATAGGATGGTGTAGCAACAGTGCCACTGTATCACTTCAGGCCACTGTGATATTGCGCCTAAAAAATTCAACTTTTGAGAGGTAAAATAATGATTACAAATCTAGTTGCCACCTGTATAGGTATTACAGGGCGACTTTAGTGGAGGTGGTAGTTCCACTTTAAATCTCAAAATATATGTGTATAACTGTGTGAAACATTCATTGTGTTGTAAATTATTTTGGTTACATTGTTTTGTACTATGGATTATTTTTCTTATTTGATTATATTTTATGCACATTGTATTAAAAAAACCCTTTTAAATATGTCATTCATTTTTTAATATGGAGATAGATTTTTTTTTTTTTTAAGATTTCAAAATATCTTTATTGAAGATATATAAAAATACAGAAGGTACAGAAAGATTTACAGGTCAATAAGATAAGATACATAAGATATAGTCCATATAACATGACAAAACACTGCCGAAAGGCAGGCTAGCGGACAGGGAGAATAAAAGAAACAAAAAAAAAAAAAAAATGGAAAGGAAAAAGACAATAGGTAAGAAGGGGAGAAAAGGCAGGGAGAAAAGGGGGGAGAAGAAAGAAGAGGAAAGAGAGGGGGGAAGGGAGGATGGGAAGAGGGTGTCTGGAAACACAAGTACCAATAGCAGCTGTCTATTACTATGAGGAACACCATATACAAGCGGGAAATGGATTTAAGTGGGTCTAAAGCAAGTCTCCTATCCAGATATTTGGGTGTAGCAAATAGATACTTAGTCGGGGTAGCATAAGTAGCATATGGCAGTGTGAGGCAGGGACTCTACGAATTAAGTAGTAGGAAGGGTAGAGAGTAGAAGTGTCGCCTCCTCGGGGTCCTTACCTCTGGAGATCAGAGTCAAACGGAGCAAGGTAAGTTGTTCATGAGTAGCATTAAAGCGGAACTTTCACCTAAACACGTTTGCTTTAATCCACGTACATTACCGATTCAAACTGTGCTGGGTTTTGGTTTTTAAAAAAAAAACGCAATAGAAATTAAGTTTGAGGGTTAACTTTATCCCTCTTCTCCTCATTCTGATCCGCACCATCTTGCCGATGAGAATACAGGAGATCCTCCTCCCCGCTGGTCTGTCAGTAAGCTGGAGTACTCTCATTGGCTAGATATCAATCTCTACCAATGAGAGTTCTCCAGCTTACTGACAGACCAGCGGGGAGGAGGATCTGCTATGTATTCTCATCGGCACAAATTGTGCCGATCAGAATGAGAATACATCAAAAGGGAAAAGGTAAACCCTCAAACTTAATTTCTGTTGCGTTTTAAAAAAAAAAAAAAAACACAGCACAGTTTGAATCGGTAATGTACGTGAATTAAAGCAAACGTGTTTAGGTGAAAGTTCTGCTTTAAGCCATTCTTGGACCGTGTGGGGCTTAACGTCTCACCAATGTCGAGGGATTAGGCTTTTGGTTGCATTAAAGCATTGTGAGGAGGGCATGGAGATAGATTTTTGATATATGTTAGCTTAATTTTGACTCTTTATAAACGTTCCTGAGTTAGGTATGCTTGTTAAACTTTTAAAGACCAGAGGACTGTCCAGTGCTTTCCAGTTCATTGGGGGAGATGCACTAAGGAGTGATAAAGAGGTGATAAAATGGAGATAACTTCTCCAGTGATATCACTTCTCCAGTTCCTATGTTATTCTATAGAGCCTATGCACTAAGATCTCCAAAGTTGGAGAAATCTTCGTATATAGGCTCTACAGAATAACATAGGAACTGGAGAAGTGATATCACTGGAGAAGTTATCTCCATTTTATCACCTCTTTGTGACCCACCACTGCATATTTCGGACCCATAAAGGGTTAAATAGTGTCTTATTGATAATATGGATGTATAACATATCAAACGGATTGTTTTCAGATTAAATTATGTATTATTTTATGAGATGGAATGTTATTAGTGTCATGTACTTTTTTTGTTTTACTAAAAATAATGATATTGTGTGTAATAATAATGTAATTGGAGATGTTATATAAAAAGAGGAAGCATCATACACTTAAATTATGTCTCCCTCTGGAGACAAACACACCTAGGGGTGGCAGTAAGGATGAGTTATGCAAATCCTATAACATAAAGTGGTAGAATGCGTCACTTACTGTGAACTGTAACCGTACATGTGCAGCAGAGAGTCTGTACTGTGCGTGTGTGGTTTCGCACACAGGGAGCTTCGCTGTGAGCCGTCTGGAGCTCCCCGCTAAGGATCAGCGCGTTCGGCGTCATGTCTCTGCTCCCGGCTCCGTGGCAGCAGGGTGCACTTTAGCCCATGTATACGGGCTTCCATACTAGTCTCCTCTATACTTCCTGTCCTATTGGTACAGCATGGACCGTGATATTCACAGGAGTGTGTGGGGGGGGGGGTAGCTTCCCTGCCAGCTCCTGTGAAAACCTCTGCAAGGACTTCATCCCCCATTACATTACACACCCCTAAACCTCATTCTCTCTCCATTCACCTGTTTGACTCACACTCCCCTTCGCCTCACTGTGTGTCCGTTCAACTGTTTGACTACAGCACACACCTCCTCCCTCTACACCAGTGTTTCTCAACTCTGGTCCTCAGGACCCACTAATAGGCCAGGATTTGATGATTTCCTTGTTAGAGCGCAGGTGAGTTAATCAATGTGAATGAGCCTCTGATCACATGATTTCCTTGTTAGATCACAGGTGAGTTAATCAATGTGAATGAGCCTCTGATCACATGATTTCCTTGTTAGATCACAGGTTAGTTAATCAATGTGAATGAGCCTCTGATCACCACACCTGTGCTCTAGCAGAGAAATCCCTAAGTCCTGGCCTGTTAGTGGGTCCCGAGGACCGGAGTTGAGAACCACTGCTCTACACCCTTCTGCCCCTTCACCTGTTAGCCTCAAGCTCCCCTTAGCATCACTGTCTTTTGACTGGGGATTAACCCCTTGGGGAACTGAGGCATTCACAAACCATTGGTTCTTTCCAAGGGCCGGGACTACAGTACCCCATCAAGGTGTGTCTGCCTATGGTACCATTGGTTTTGCTCCAGCACTGCTCAACTTAAAGGGATAGTAATACTTCATTTTAACTTTATTTTATTTTGTAGGCATTAAAAAAACATGAAGAATGATATAAGTCTTATCTCTCAAACCTCTATGGTTTAAGAGATATTCACAAGCAAAGTTTCCCCTCCCGCCCCTTTTTCCTAGTGTAAGCCATCTCTTCTCAGATGTGAATCAGGTTGTAAGACCAGACAGATAACAGCAGCGGACAATCTTCTTTGTATGAAAACAATGAAAGCCCTCCCCCCCTTGACAAGTTTTTCAGGTTTTTCCCTTATCTTAATTGAAGATTGTCCCTCTCTGCAGTCTACCTGGGCACCTCCCTTCTGATCTGGATGAACGGGGGGGGGGGGTATTTGCTTGTGAATATCTCTTAAACCATAAAGGTTTGAGAGATAAGAATTATATCGTTCTTCATGTTTTTTTAATGCCTACAAAATAAAATAAAGATAAAACAAAGTATTACTATCCCTTTAACCCTCTGCATGCCATATACCTTTGCTGCTTAAAAAGTTAAGCACTTGTGACCACGCTCCAATTTGGACCATACAAATGTGGGCAGGATCCATCCTCCCTTCCACTGACTCCTCCCTGCTCTCCCCCTGAACCTCCCTGATTTTTTCAGCCACCAGGTTAATTTTGAGGGTAACAGTAAATCCATGTAGTGTCATTAATCTGGATACTGTGTACTGGTAACAGCTGTCCCGGAGCTGCTAAATACTACACTTTTCTGCCAACGCGAAGCGCCAGCTATAAGTGTATCCCGCAGAAAAGCACCAGCTGAGAGTGAGAGAAAATTAACACACTGAGGGCAGACAATAGGCACAAACTGTATGTGTATCCTGGTGCTTAATCTCAATTTGGTGTCATGTTAAACCTGTCCCAGAACTGATAGACAGTGCAGTCTCCAACTGTATATGTATCCTGCTGCCATAAACTTGAGACGGTGAGGGAAGGTGGTGAACAGGAGGGGATACAATTATTAATCTATGTGGTGAACTTGGATACAAATGAGGTCTTTTTAGGGAATGTTGTCCCCTCTCCAGCTCAGAGAATCAACACGTAGCAAGGAGGTACAGAGCAGCCGAACCCTCACATGAGCTGAACCCACACACAGTGATACAGACTGCTTACATCACAGCTGCAATATGACATCCGTGATTGGCAAAGCACAGGGCCTCCCCACCAATCACCAAAGCACAGCTCTCCTATACAACTTCAAGTTTAACTTTTGTATATGTATAAATGTCACAGCTAATGACCCCTTACTACGTGTACATCCACCCGCTGCAGAACTGAGTCCTATAAGCCAAACTCAGACACATCTCCAGCACATGCATGCACACATTCTCCCTGCATGGAGAGGACAGTTCAGATGCATATTACCAGGTTACATACAGGTCTCTAACATTTCTATGCTCCATTGACTACATACAGGGTTGTGAGGACACCACAAGCTGCCAAGGGCTGCATATAAATGGAGACCTGTACATACATTATAAGTGTGATCTTGTGAGAATGACTATCTTACATGGCTGCAGTTTATGCAGGGAGGCTTGGAAATGTGCCTCAAGGGGCAAAGCTGCAGGTCTAAAGCTGTCCAGCAACACAGTGTAATGTGGTTGTGCGCCTAACACTGGGAACAAGACTGGACTGCCAGCCACTGTTCTGTTGGTCTATGACTACCACGTTAACAAAGCCGGCTTAGCACACAGTGTTATCTGCTTATCTGGCTACCAGTGGAACAAGCCAAGGTTAAAGGGATAGTAATACGTTGATTAGATGAAATTTAATTCTGTAGATATTAAAAAAATAAATTCATTGTGCCCAGTCCTATCTCTCAAACCTCTATGGTTTGAGAGATGTCAGCTTACAAAGTTCCCTCCTCTTGCACTGACATCAGCTTTCTAGCTTACAGACAGAGATCCAGGTCCGCAGACTGTCCTTGTAAGCTTAAATCTCTCAAACCATAGAGGTTTGAGAGATCGGACTGGGCGCAATTAATTTTTTTTTTTTTAATATCTACAGAATTAAATTTCATTTAATCGATGTATTATTATCACTTTAACAGGAAGGGTAGAACATTTATGTGGCAACCAGTGGATCAAAAGTCACGTTGCAGACAGTGTAATGTGGGTCTGTGGCTACCAGTAAAACAAAGCTACCCTCCACACACTAAACTCTATTGTTACCACTCAACCAAGGCTGGCCTGCCACATGGTCAATGTGTGGGTTTGTCACTAACAGTGCAATATCTCTCCCCTGCCTCTTTATTACATGGGCAAGGCTGTGCTTCTTTTGGTAGTATCTATCATCTGTCTATCGAAGAAGACTTGTGCGTGCTTGGCAAGCACACCCATAGGTGGCAGTAAGTAGGAGTTATACAAATCTCTGTACTGCCTATACCATTGGTCCAATTCCGGTACATGATTTTGACAGGAGTGACCAAAATCTCTGCAAGGAGATGCAGGGGCTACAAGATATACACATATAACACACACATGCAACACACACACAACAAAAACATGCAACGCATACACAATACACACAAACACAATGCACACACACTCAAAATGTACACAAAACACATATATACAAAATATACACAACACACACATGTACACACAACCACACACAATACATACAAACAGAAGCACACACAATACACATGCAATGCACAACACAATACACACTATGTAGTATGCAAAATGCTATATGCAAAGTGCAATGCATAAAACGCAATACACTTTCATGGGACTTATATTTTCCTGGAGGCAGTAAAGCACATGAATATCACAGAGACAGATCATATTTGGGACGCCACAGATTTGGAAGATGGAATAACGAGTCCGTATGAAACAGTAGCTAAAGCATCCATATACCAACCTCTAACTCAGAGCTGGTTTATCTTTTCATGCAGTAACCCTGGGCTAATCAGTGAGGAAATTAACATGTCTGTGTAAATGGACTACTTGTCACAATTGTCAGAAATAATTTCCTTTATCTTTAAGCAGTCAGTGAACTGCTGAGGACTGGATACTTTATAAAGGGGACACAATGTGATCTTATGTCTGATGCCTCCTCATCCTTCTAAAGGTCAATTTTGGTTGGAGCTGACCAGTGATGTGATAGGTGAGTGATTCGGTTGCTGGTTGTTCCTGCCCACATACACACAGACCAAATCCAGGCAATCTGAGATTAGATTGCCTGTTTATCTGTGTGAGGCTGTGAGATCGAGGGGGAGATGCGCTCAAGTTTGATAAGGGCTCAAGATGGGGATGTTGTGTCGGATTCGTGTCAAAGGCACATCACCAGTATGCACTACCATTTCTTTGCCATCATATTCCCTTAAATCCACCATCATCACCATGAATCTGCCATTCCTTTGACAGATTTATGATTTTACACCAATATGGAGATTCCAAGTCCAAAAAGGACAACAGACCCCAATAAGAAAAGGTCTTATAAATGAGGCACTCACAACAAGAGTATGCAAAATATCACAGACAAAATTTATTGAGTACAAAAACAATGATACTGATGACAGATTTTAAAAACAATTAAAAGCATATAACCAGGGAGGTCACTTCAGCTGAAAAAACCCATAGTATAATCAATATGAGTTTAGATACAATATAACAAAAAGAATAACACCCAAAAATAGGTATAAAGATCACTACACCCTACCGTGTGGAAAATAAATAAACCACAAAGGATAACTATCACCCAAAATATAAGTATCAAAAAGTATATACTCATCACACGATAAAGGAGATGGCAAAAATAGAAATCAGCTGTGGACCTCCTCTGGTTATGCTACCCGATTTATGGATTTTACACTGAACACATCGACACTGGGTTATTTCCACATGGAAATGTAGGATTATGAGCCGTTATCGTATTCTTGTGGGTGTTTTATGTGCATACCTGGGAATGTTTTTTCTGGACTCCAAGAAGGGGGAGTCCTGTGGTGCCCTTGAGGAAGATAAATGATGCTGTGTCCACAGGGGGCAGGACTTAATTGTTAGTGGGGGCTCGGCTTAAGAAACTATTAAAGAATAGGCTGGGGAAGGAGGAGAAGTGAGCGGGGAGTGGGAGGAACAGGGTGGGAAGGAGCGAAAGTGGGCGGAGTTTCATTAGAAACTGCCCACATCCAGAGAATTAGCCTGTGCCCTGGAGACCTGGTAATAGAGTCAAAACCAGCGTTCTATATTTATATGTTAATGTGGCACTTCACCACATGCACTAAGCTCCGTCATCTGCCTCTGCTGTCAGAGCTCACAGTCCCAGCTTCTCCTGCCTGAGGATGGCGCTGTTGGGACCTCCCTGTAGTTTCCTATGCGGCCAAGTAACAGTTTGGTGTCTTTGCTAAAAAGCAGAGATAGCATCTATCCTCTCTTAACCCCTTCAATGCCATGGGGATGTACATTGCACACTCCTTTGGCACTGAAAAGGTTAATAGCTGCACTGTTAACAGACATTCCCTTTGCTCTTACCTCATTTACATGAGAAGGAAAGAAACAGGTTGCATACAGGAGACCTCTTAATTTCAGAGGCTTCTCCTTTAAAGGGATATTAATACTTTATTATTACTATCCCCCATATTGCAGGTATTTGTAAAATAATTTAATAGCCCCCAGGTTCATCTCTCAAACCTTTATGGTTTGAGAGATAACCGAAGGCAAAGTTCCCCCCTCCCTCCCCCTTCCCTGAAGAATTTTATATAAAAAAACTAATTTATAAACACAAATAGTGAAGTTCATCATATACATCATCGTATACAGATCATATACACATATATGTATTGTGTAACTAAGTGGGGACATATCAGGCTTCCAGCTTGGCGAACATCTGCTGCCATCCGCTGACCGTGCCAGTGACTGGCATGGTGAGTGGATGGTAGCAGATGCTTCACCAAGCAGGGTATCCTCTGGGAGAGAAGAGGGAATGCTCTCAGACTTCAGGATTATCTAACTGCTGGCGATGTGTAAGGGAGGAAGGCCATCTCTTCCTCATTTCCAGCAGTTTGACAACCCTACATGCTAATGATTGGATTGTATCCCCTTCCCCTTGCATACGTAATTCTTAGTGCATATGGCAAAGTGTGCTAGACACAAATCTCCACAGCACTGAACCTTAGTGCATCTCTCTAACGACCTGATCTCACAGCCCCATGCAAGATCGTTGTGATTTGGTCTGTTGAGGCCACACACACAGAGATCTGATAGGCAGGTGATAAACATTTTCGAGACAGACCGACTGACCAAAATGCTGATTTGGTTGTTTTGAAATCAGTTTTAGAGTTTACTATTGAGATGTTGCTCTCTATTTGGCAATTCTAAAAATGGTGACATCATAATGTCGCCTGCATCAAAGGGCGACATCAGAATATCGCCCGCATCAAAAGGGTCGACCTGCTCCTTCGCTGTGTAAAAGTGATTGTAAGCTAGCTGTGTAATGCGGTGTGCTTGGAGAGGCCAATCAGTATTGACACTAAGTATCTGAACACTGTGTACTCTGATATCCCTCGCGGTATAAAACTGCATTCTAAGCTAGCTGTTTAGTCAGTTGAAACACGTACTGAAACAGACTTGAAATCTCTACTGACTAAACAGCTAGCTTAGAATGCAGTTTTATACTGCGAGGGATATCAGAGTACACAGTGTTCAGATACTTAGTGTCAATACTGATTGGCCTCTCCAAGCACACCGCATTACACAGCTTGCTTACAATCACTTTTACACAGCGAAGGAGCAGGTCGATCCTTTTGATGCAGGAGACATCATGATCTCGCCATTTTCATGGTCGTCAAATAGAGGCCGGAATTTCAATAGGATACCACACACACACACAGATATATATCCAGTCTGGCCAATTTCGACCAGATGGAGTCAGCCATCGAAATCGCACTGTGCATGAACTCCTTAACCCCTTAAGTACCAGCGTGCATTCACGCATACTGCTCTTCCTCGCACCTGCCACTCCCTACCAGAAAGATACTAACATTTCACACTGCTCTCCCTCCCCCCCGCCACTCTTTACCAGATACTAACATTCCATGCTGCTCTTCCTCTCACCTACCACTCCCTGCCTGCCAGATACTAACATTCCACACTGCTCTCCCCCCACCTGCTACTCTCTATCAGCAAGATACTAACATTCCATACTGCTCTCCCTCCCATATTCTGCTCCCTGACAGGCAGATGCAAACACTGTACACTGCTCTCCCTCTCACCTGCCACTCCCTACCAGATACTAACATTCCACACTGCACTCCCCCCACCTGCTACTCTCTATCAGCAAGATACTAACATTCCATACTGCTCTCCTTCCCACCTGCCACTCCCTACCAGATACTAACATTCCATACTGCTCTCCCTCTCACCTGCCACTCCCTACCAGATACTAACATTCCACACTGCACTCCCCCACCTGCTACTCTCTATCAGCAAGATACTAACATTCCATACTGCTCTCCCTCCCACCTGCCACTCCCTACCAGATACTAACATTCCACACTGTACTCCTCCCCACCTGCTACTCTCTATCAGCCAGATATTAACATTCCATACTGCTCTCCCTCCCACCTGCCACTCCCTACCAGATACTAACATTCCACACTGCTCTCCTCCCCACCTGCTACTCTCTATCAGCAACATACTAACATTCCATAGTGCTCTCCCTCCCACCTGCCACTCCCTACCAGATACTAACATTCCACACTGTACTCCTCCCCACCTGCTACTCTCTATCAGCCAGATACTAACATTCCATACTGCTCTCCCTCCCACCTGCCACTCTCTACCAGCCAGATACTAACATTCCATACTGCTCTCCCTCCCATCTGCCGCTCTATACCAGCCAGATACTAACATTCCATACTGCTCTCCCTCCCACCTTGGGCCGTGGAGAGTGTTATTTCAATACTGTCAGAGTTGTAGTACAAGAGTAATTGAATGATAAAGTATCCCCCTACCGCCCCTTACTGATGTAACACTGCTCACCTCAGAGCAGCAACACTGTCCAGATGGATCACAGAGAGGGACAATCATCAGTGATCATAAGGGAAAAACCTGTCAAGGGGGCAGGATTTTTCTTATGATTACATTAAGAAGTTTGTCCCTTGCTGTGATCTGTCAAGAGACCAGATTCCACATCTGAGGGGAGGCGGCTTACACTAGGTAAAAGGGGCGGGAGGGGGATACTTTATCATTCAATTACTCTTGAACTACAACTCTGACAGTATTGAATTAACACTCTCCATGGCCCAAATACTATGAAGATTAATTGGAGCTCTGTTTTTGTGAAACGTTACTATCCCTTTAAAGATACATATCTCATAAACTACTGTTTGAAATTAAAAAAAAAAGGCTAACATAAATAAAGGTAATTTTGAAAGCTCTTTCAAAATGACCTATTTGTTACAAAGTTAAAGTGTTATTTATTTTCTAAGCCAAGCAACAGTGGGCGGGTCTTGGGCCATGAGATAAGTGGAAGTGTGGTTGTGGTTGGGGCTAGGGCCATTTATGTAATTGCCCTGGGTTGTCTGAAATGAAAATCCAGCCCTGATTGGTCATATCAATTTATTGCGCAGATATAATTGTCACAAAAGAGAGATACTTCATGCTAATCAATATAGTATTTTACAAATAGTATCCAGCTTCTTTTTTGTAATGTACAGATGAGAGTTAGTACTGTGTTAGCCTGGACAAATACAATGTAAACACCCACATGGATTAGGTAATAAAGCTACACAATAATATGTGAGCGCCTGTGCAGATGTGGTATGTGGTACTCTGCTGCCATCTACTGGTCATTTTAGTTCCAGTACGCAAAGCTTAAATGAAATTAGTTGATTGATGATATACCTTAGTGGAGACATTGTCACCAAAAATAGAAAGAGCTCAAATCCATTAACTCTTTGAGTGCCAGAGGGGTACACAATGCATTACTATGCAATGCATTGCATACCCCTCAAGCATTCAAAGAGTTAAAATATCATGTACTCCTAGGCAACATTTTTAAACTTTTTTCTGTGGTGAGAAAGCTCTGCCTCTTTCAAAATAAAAAGGTAAAAGTCACTACTTTTGGCCACTTATCAGGACTGGTAAAAAAAACAGACTTATCCATAAAGAGTGATAGTTCTTTTGAGATTAGAACTCATCTCTTGTCTCTTATTTCTATGTTGATCTTGTTCATTCCATGCATCACCCTTATCATGTGTATAAACAGAGGGGTCAAATGCCCATGCACGCACAGCTACCTCCAGATAAAAAGGATAAGCATGGTTCTGATATATTTTAGACTTTATGCACCTAAGAAATAATGCTCACAAACGGTGAATTAGGAATTGGTATTCAAACCCTTAGTGACCTGTGACTTGCCAGGATCATTACGCCTTCCAGAAACGTTAAGGATCAGTGACTGTCCTGTATGTTATGGAATTCTGGCATGGTAGCGTATGGAAGCCATTTCCAATTAAGCCCCAAGTGGGGAAAAAGAATCCTTCCTGACTCCAAACGGCAGTCACATATTTCCCTGGATCAGAAACTTATCTGCACTGAAGCCAACTGTCATAATTTCTCAATATTGTTCAGTGCTAGATAGGTATACATTACGTCACGAAAGCAGTTACAGTATCTGCAAGGCAAGGAAAAGAATTCCATAGCTTTACTTCCCTTACCGTATAAAAAAATCCTGCCTTTGTTTAAAGGGATAATAATACTTTGTTTTATCTTTATTTTATTTTGTAGGCATTAAAAAAACATGAAGAACGATATAAGTCTTATCTCTCAAACCTTTATGGTTTAAGAGATATTCACAAGCAAAGTATCCCTCCCCCTGTTAAGCCAGATCAGAAGGGAGGTGCCCAGGTAGACTTCAGAGAGGGACAATCTTCACTTAAGATAAGGGAAAAAGCTGAAAAACTTGTCAAGGGGGGAAGGGCTTTCATTGTTTTCATATAAAGAAGATTGTCCCCTGCTGTTATCTGTCTGGTCTTACAACTAGATTCACATCTGAGAAGAGATGGCTTACACTAGGTAAAAGGGTCGGGAGGGGGGAACTTTGCTTGTGAATATCTCTCAAACCATAAAGGTTTCAGAGATAAGACTTACATTGTTCTTCATGTTTTTTTAATGCGTACAAAATAAAATAAAGATAAAACGAAGTATTACTATCCCTTTAAGTCTAAAGTGCCTTTCCTCCAGTCTTAATAGTTCAGTAATGTCTTTTTTAAGAACTGGTGCTCAAAACTGTACTCCACATTCTAGATAAGGCCTAACCAAGGATTTATATAAGGTAGGAAAATATTAGCATCCCGTGCATCTACACCTCTTTTTATGCAGAATAGAACCCTATTTTCTCTTGCAGTGGTGTGACTCTGCACACTGCTGTGAAGTCTATAGTCTATCCAGGGCCAGCACCATCTATAGGTGAGGTAGGTGCCGGCCTAGGGTGCACATCTACTGTGAGAGCAGAGCAGAGCCGCACACACCTTTATCATTTGTATAAACTACCACTGGGAGGGAGCAGAGCCAGTACTGGCTGAGACCCAGGGAAGAGTAGGATCTCCAGGAAGAGCTGGGCTCAGGTGAGAGGCTCCCCGTGGGTGTGATCAATTTCTGGTGCATATTGCTCTAGATCAAATTAGTAATGCGATCAAGTAAACCAAAGTAACTCATACACGGTTTTGTGAATATCTGATAAACAAGCCACACATATAATTTTTTTAGCAGACCTGTTTCCTTTAAAGGGATAGTAATACTTAAAATGTAAAAAAAAAATATGTTGTAGGGTTTATCCCCCTGAGTAAATCAAGCGTACTCCCACTGCTGAAAGGTGTTTCATTCAAAAGTTATTACAGCTCAAAGTTGAATTTTTTATGTACAATATCACAGTGGCCTGAAATTGTACAGTGGCGCTGTTGCTACACCATCCTATGCAGATTTATGGTCCCGGGACCAGAGCTGTCCATAGGATCATGTAGCAACAGCGCCACTGTACAATTTCAGGCCACTGTGATATTGCACCTAAAAATTCATCTTTGAAAATTAATAACTTTTGAATGAAACACCTTTCAGCAGTGGGAGTACTCTTGTTTTACTCAGGGGGATAAGCCCTACAACATATTTTTTTTTACATTTTAAGTATTACTATCCCTTTAAAATATACAATTAATGTGTGGATGCCCCCTATCGTGGTGAAAAAATGTTGCTAGAATGGCAAAATTGTTTTCTTTATTAAAAATTTGAATAAAGTAAATGACAAACACCTGTTCCTCAAAACACCAGAATTCAGTGTTTAGTAACGGGATATTCCTGTAACCATAAAAAACAAACAAAAAAACAATAATAAAACCTGAAGTTGTGTTTCATGTACTAAATGGACAGTTGAAATCTCAACAAAGCAGAAATAAACTATGTTTGTCCACAATTATACAGAGCGTGTGATACTAATTGGAGCTATAATCCATTTTCCCATTTTTGGAATTTGTTGGGTCATTTACCACCAGTAAGCAATACCAATACAGGTAAAAATCGCGATTTTCAACAGCATTTTTTCTCCTATGACACATCAAGCACTAAAGTGATAAACAGGTAAAACGTGCTCCATTGGCATGTTTTTGAAATCCATATTCCATACTTTCTTGTTCACTACTCAAGTAGCCACTGAAGCAGAGTTTCCACTACAACCTCCATGATCTTGTGTAAGCAACTGGGGGGCAGGGCTTTTAATTCTGGACCTATCAAATGTACTTATATTCACCTGCATCCTGCATAACCTACTGGCAATAATTGGTATTAATATTTCAAGTATGGGACTGCTGTGCAGAGCATTACATAATACCCTGATGTTAAAATAGTTCAAAAGCTACGGATACTCGTATAAGGAACGCACACTGACACATACACATATAGGGAACACACACACATTGACACTTATACACTCACATATAGGGAACACACAAACACTGACACTTTTACATGTATAGGGAATACACACATTGACACTTATGCACATCTAGGGAACACGCTGACACTTATACACATACAGGGGTGCGGCATAAAGGGGTGGGGCACAAGGAGCGGAGCCAAGGGGTGGCAAAAGGAGGTTTTGCCTAGGGTGGCAAAAATCCTTGCACCAGCCCTGAGTCTATCAGTACTCCTAAATCTTTCTCATGGTGAGGGGCCTCACCCACTACATAAGCTGCACCAAATAACAGCTACTTTAGTCTCTAAATTGGTGATATGTATACCAGAAAGGCAAAGGAAGAAGTCCTGCTTATCTGTGTGTTTTCATGCAGTGGGATCTCTATGTTGTAGCCTGTTGAAGGATCCTTCAGGACTGATTGGTGTACCTCTCGGTTACAGCATGCAGGGAGATATCATCTAGAATGTATGTCCCTTTTGGAGCTGGACAGCTCCTAGCAACACCTCCTAGAGCAGGCTGGGACTGACGGTGCAGGCGCTCAGACGTCATTATGGCAAGATGTCCACGTTCCGTGCTGCTGTCAGCCCGGGAAGAAAGGCTAAATCTATTTCTCAAGATAATAATTCTGGCGACTAGCGCTACTAAGCAGTCCCTAAAGGGTTAATTGGAAAACTCTATAAAATAATTGCTTTATTCATCGATCAAAATCACATGGGACTCTTGGTGTCTGTTAGACTGGCCCTTTGAGTGCAAGAGGGGTACACAACATATTACTTTGCAATGCGTTGCGTACCCCTCTGGCACTCAAAGGGTGAACGGATTCACATTCCTCCCAAGTGACCCTCTTTAGGAGGGACAGTCCCTCTTTTGGACCCAAATCCCTCTGTCCCTCTTTCCCACCCTGATGTCCCTCTTTTTATCAGATCAGATTGCATGGTGTGTATATACATGTATCATACTGCTCTACAGCAATAAAATTCACATTATTGTTTGTTTACATGTCAGTATATGTGTTTATAAATTAGTCTGTGTAAATAAAATACTTTGGTCTTGTTATAAGTCATTTATTTGGTTACACAAGGAGGTGTCAATAGGTCATGAATTAACCTAAAAATTCTTGGTAATGTCCCGCCCACCAGCCACGCCCCCAACCACACCCCCTAAAACACAAATGTCCCTCTTTGGCCATCTGAAATGTTGGGAGGTATGGACTCACTTTATTGGTTTGTTTCAATTCCATCTGAGTCTATAAATAAATAACATGCAATTCGAATTTTATTTAATTTAACCTTTTGAGTGCCAGAGAGGTACGCACTGCATTGCATACCCCTCTGACACTTAAAGGGTTAAAGTTATAGTCAGACTCCTTTTTGACTGTACATATTTAGCAAGTGCAGAATATGTAAAGTGGGCTTGCGCCGGTAATTCTGATGCAAACCCAGACAGGGAAGGCTCTTTGGCCCATGTTTATAAAAGCAAGTTGGATTTATTTTGGAGTAAACCAACTACACTATAGGGAACAAATAAAAATACCTGTCAATTAAACTGGGTGTTTAACCCCATTGAATGCTAAATAGGACTCCAATGCATTGCTTCTTTGACGCAAACCCAATTTGCTTTAAGAAACAAATATATCATTGTATTAAATTTGCTTTTAAACCTTTGATTCCAAGTCACATTTAAATCAACGAGGATGTTTGTTGTTACTTAAATCAGTTTCTTGGTCGCCACAAAAATGGCCGACATGCCCCAGCACTGGAGACAATTCCTGTCTATGAGCCGCTCTCCCTAACTCATACTCTGAGTGTCGACACGTGATTGTATCCTCCCCTCGCTCAGATGTATGCGTTTCCCCCACCTGCCCCTTTGGGTTCGTCCCTGAGCCTCATTCGCGCTGTATTTCTTCATTCCCGTCCCTCATCCTTTGCTCTGGTTACGTTTGTCTCCAAGGAGACGCCGTAGTGAGGGTTGTCATCGTCGTTACGTCACTATCCTGTGCCACCGTCAGAACTCGTGGGTTCCTGTCACTTTCTTCTCACCTGTGGTGGTCTGCAACACTGGTACCATGAAGCCTGACAGGAGAAGAGGTGAGTGCGGAGCTACCTACCTGCACTGTATTCACACTGACACCTACCTGCCTTACTGTATGTAGTGTAATCACACTGATACCTATCTACCGTACTGTATGTAATCACAGACACCTACCTACTGTATTGTAATCACACTGACACCTAACTACCGTACTGTATGTAGTGTAATCACACTGACACCTACCTACCGTACTGTGTGTAGTGTAATCACACTGACACCTACTGTAATGTAATTATCTGACTCCAACCTGCCGTACTGTATGTAGTGTAATCATACTGACACCTATCCACTGTAATGTAATTATACTGACACCTACCTGCTGTACTGCACGTAGTGTAATCACACTGACACCTACCTACCTACTGTAATGTAATTATACTGACACCTACCTGCTGTACTGTATGTTGTGTAATCACACTGACACCTATCTTCTGTAGTATAATCACACTGACTCCTACCTACTGTATTGTAATCACACTGACACCTACCTACTGTAGTGTAATCACACTGACACCTACCTGCTTGCTGTATGTAGTGTAATAATGCCGACACCTACCTACTGTAGCTTAATCACACTGACACCTCCCTGCTGTACTGTATGTAGTGTAATCACACTGACACCTCCCTGCTGTACTGCATGTAGTGTAATCACACTGACACCTACCTACTGTAGTGTAATCACACTGACACCTACCTACTGTAATGTAATTATACTGACACCTACCTGCCGTACTGTATGTAGTGTAATCACACTGACACCTACCTACTGTAATGTAATTATACTGACACCTCCCTGCTGTACTGCATGTAGTGTAATCACACTGACACCTACCTACTGTAGTGTAATCACACTGACACCTACCTGCCATACTGTATGTAGTGTAATCACACTGACACCTACCTACTGTAGTGTAATCACACTGACACCTACCTACTGTAGTGTAATCACACGGACACCTACCTGCCTTGCTGTATGTAGTGTAATCACACTGACACCTACCTACTGTAATGTAATCACACTGGCACATGGACTACTGGATTATACATTCCAGCCGAAGTCATCAGTTTTGGACATCCAATTGTTAGAGACTACAATTCCCTTTATCCTGAACCAATAAATGGCATGTTGGGAATGGTGGGAATTGTACTTCCCAACAGCTGGAAGTCCAACATTTGACTACTCCTGGTGAACTGTCTAGCCCAGGTGTTGGCAGTCTGTGGCTCTCAAGCTGTTGGTGATTGCAACCTCCATCATAGTAGAAGATAACTGGATAGCTGGAGAGCCAGAGGTACCTCCCAAGTGTCTCTCTGACTAAATCCTAGTGTCACTCTTTCCTACCCTGATGTCCCTCTTTATAGGAGATCACAATGTGTAGTATGATTACTGTATCACATTGTTCCACAGTAATAAAACTGACATTAATGATTGTTCATCCTTCAGTTTATGAGTTTATAAATTCATTTGTGTAAATTAAATATTTTGGGCTTGTTTTAAGTAATTTAATCACTTGAAGTAACCTAAACATTCACTGCCCACTAGTCACACCCCCAACAACATCACCTAAAGCCAATGTCCCTAATCCCTAATATTGGGTGGTATGGTGAAATACTATGTGTATATGTGAATATATATATATATATATATATATATATATATAATACTGTGCTTGCACAAAAGTACATGTCCTCACACACTGGACAGTGTTATACTAGTTGTCTGTTCTTTATACTGAGCACTTTTGCACATACATGTAGCATGTTATACTGTGTGTGTGTATTGAGCACTTTTACACACACACAGGCACGTGACCTCACACATGCAACAAGGCAAATTATGTGAATACTAAATAAAACCATCACATTTAGTATAGATGGATATAAACTTGTCACGTGAAGTACATAGTAGTGTCACAAATAACTTGTCCAACAGACACCTGACATGATTCGGACCAAATGGCCTATGATTAAGGACCATTCTGTCCGAAACGCGCCATGTATTTGTTGGATGTGTTATTTGTGACACTGCTGTGTACTTCATGTGACAAGTTGTTATACATACATCTATAATAAATGTTATGGTTTTATTCAGTCTTCACATCATTTACTGTGTTGCTTTGCCATACCTCCCAACATTTCAAATGGCCAAAGAGGGACACTTTTGTTTCAGCTGGTGTTGCTGGGGGCGTGGCTTGTGAGTGAGGCATTACCAAGAATTGTTAGGTTATTAAATGTTCTACTGACGGCTGTTTGTGTAACAAAATAAATGATTTAAGACAAGGCCAAAGTATTTTAATTATACAAACTAATTTATAAACACATACACTAAAATGTAAACAAGCATTAATGTGAGTTTTATTGCCGTGGAACAATGTGATACAATTATATACACACACCGCACAGTCTAATCTCCTAAACACAGGAACACCAGGGTGATACACATATATACACACACCACACAGTCTGATCTCCTAAACACAGGGAACACAGGGACACCAGGGTGATACACTTATATACACACCACACAGTCTGATCTCCTAAACACAGGGACACCAGGGTGATACACTTATATACACACCACACAGTCTGATCTCCTAAACACAGGGACACCAGGGTGATACACTTATATACACACCACACAGTCTGATCTCCTAAACACAGGGACACCGTGGTGATACACTTATATACACACCACACAGTCTGATCTCCTAAACACAGGGACACCGGGGTGATACACTTATATACACACCACACAATCTGATCTCCTAAACACATGGACACCAGGGTGATACACTTATATACACACCACACAGTCTGATCTCCTAAACACAGGGACACCAGGGTGGGAAAGATGGACAGAGGGATCTGGGTCTCAAAGAGGGACTGTCCATCCTAAAGAGGGACACTTGGGAGGTATGCACTCCTATTGTTGCATATCTTTTTTGTCAGAGGTGGATTTTCTGAGTTTTAGTACTGGCTCCTTTCCAGTGCAAAAGGTGTGTCTATTGTTTGGGAGAAGCGTATCCTTAGTGGTTTGGGTGAGTGAAGCTTCTGTACCTACGTATGTTGGTTCTCAACAGATACCAACAGTGCATATTTTCAGGATATCCCAGCTAGAGCACAGATGAACTATTTATTGGCTCAGTAACTTTAGCTGGTCAACATGTTTAATCATTCATTGATATCCTGAAAACATGCACTGTTGGTAGCTTTTGAGGCCCATGCATTTACACACCCAACTAAATGTACTGACTGTATTATACCATTATTGATGAGGCTGGAAAAAAGACATGGGTCCATCTAGTTCCACCCATGTCATATCAGTCTTGTTGATCCAGATGAAGGCATAAAAACAAAACATAAAAACCTACTGAAGCAGTCTCCAGTTAAACCCCAAACGGATAAAAATATCCCTTAATGACTCCAAAAGGCAGTTAAATATTCCACTGAATTATCATCCTGTCTATATTGAAACAGATTCTCATAATTCTTAATATTGTTCTGAGCTAGGTATCCATTACTTTTTTTAAAGCAACTACAGTATCTGTAACATAGCATCCTGAGACAAAGGATTCCACAACCTCACCTCTTTTACTGTAGAGAAATTTCCTGTCTTGGTTTAGTTGAAAGTTCATTTTCTCTAATCCTAATGGATGACCACCTTGATTTTGTTTTTTTGACGGAGTAAAAAGTCCTCCAAAGAGTTCTTTGTATTGGAATTGAATACATTTGTAAATGGAAATCATATCACCCATAAGACGTCTCTTTTCTAATGTAAAAAAAACAAACAAAAAGAAACAAACAAAACAGTTTGACTAGTCTGTATAACAGATATTCCAATCCCTTTCAGTTTTGTTGCACGTTTCTGTACTTTTTGCAGTACAATAATGTGTTTTTTAAGAACGGTTGATCAAAAATGTACTCCGTATTCTAAGTGAGACCTTAAAGGGATAGTAAACCCCCAAAAAAACTGTTGGGGAATTGATAGGAATAATAAAAAAAACATGTAATGCCGTTATTCCCATCTCTCAAACCGTTATGGTTTGAGAGTTGTAAGAAAATAAAGACCTCCTCTCCCACCTCCTTCTCATGCGTCCGCTATATAGCGGACGTCATGAGTTTCTGCTTCCGGCACCAGACGGCGGCTCTTCAGGAGTGCTGACATCGAGATATCCAACTATGATTACTTCATCGGAATGGTCTACAAGCCAAGCCAAGCACACACAGACCATACAGATGAAGTAATTATAGTTAGATATCCCGATGACAGCGCTCCTGAAGAGCTGCCTACAGTCGGGCGACCGGATTCTGCCTCTGACAGCTTTACAGCTCATCAGGCAGAAAGGGGAGGGAACGGAGACCTTTATTTTATTATATCTCTCAAACCATAACGATTTGAGAGATGGGAATAAGGACATTACATGTTTTTTTTTTTATTCCTATCAATTCACGAACAGTTTTTTTGGGGGTTTATTAACCCTTTTAAAAAGCAGTTGTATAGCGGTAGAATTATAATCCTATCTGATGCATCAGTACTGCTTTTTATACATCACAAACAATATTGGCACATCGTTGCCTGTGTGGTTAATAATGACTGCTTTAACCCTTTGTGTGCCAGAGGGGTACTCAAGCGTACCCCTCTGACACAAAAAAAGTGTTAATGAGCGGAACTAGTCTGTTGTCTATCGGTACTGCTAAATCTTTCTCTAGGATTCCCCAAATAGTTCATTTAGCGTATATGTAGCTTGTTTGTTTCTGCAGCCCAAATGCGTAACCTTACATTTATCTAAATTAATCGTTTGAGTGCCAGAGATGTATCCAACACAATGTGATGGCTATCTCTCTGCCACTCAAAGGGTTAAATTTCATCTGGCACTTTCTGCAACCTCAGTATAATGCTTACCGGAGCTTGCTATAACGATAGCAGACATTCACAGCACGTCGAAGGGTAGTGTGAACGAGCTCCCTGGGACAGCTGAGAGGGAGGTGGGAGGAGAATTAGGCAGTCAGATAGAACTGTGCCGGTCAGCATAATGCAGTACTCTAATTCTTCGGTACAGCTCTATCTGACTTAAAGATTAAATATCTGCAAAAGTATTTACATTGAAAAGAAAAAGGAAAAAAATCAGCTTACCTAATAATACTTTACTAACAAAACCTATGGGCACATTTTTTTTTTTTTAGGTGATACATCCCTTTAAATGCATTGGGCACAGGACTGAACCTTATGACACTCCACTTACAGTTTTAATCTAATTTGAAAAGGTTCCATTTACAACAAAGCTCTGCATTCTATAATTGAATCGTTTCTCTATCCATGTACAGATATCACCTCCCAAACTGAAACCTTTTAATTTAGCAGCAAGTAGTTGTGAGTCACAGTATCAAAAGCTTTTGCAAAATCCAAGAAAACCCACATCAACAGCAATAACCTTGTCCGAGTTACCGATTAACTGTTCATAGAATTCAGGCACGTGTGTGTGTATGCATTATACTGTGCACTTACACACACACACACCGGTACATAACCTCGCACAGCCCAGTGTTATACAGTGAGTGTGTCGTTTGTGTGTATAAAATATCCTACATAATAATTCGCTAAAACATGTGTAACGACACAGTCATGAGCGGTAGAGACTGTCCATGCCGTGGGTCCAGCTCTGTATCAGCCGCGGAGCGGGTAGTCTCTACTGCGCATAACTGCCCCGCGACCGGCTGGCAGTGGCACTGTGGCCTGAGTAACGGGCTTTTCAAATAGTATAATATAATGACACAGCTGGTGTTACAGAAACTGTAAAATCTCAGGTATAATACACAGGTGTAAATTATACCCAATTTGTTTTCTTTGTTAAAGAGAAAAAATGTAAGTAACTATGTATACTATGCACAAAATTAAGTAACTATGTATATTAAACACTCAGGATTTCAGTCTATCCCTCTTCTCTAGCGGATGGCATGTTGGAATTTGGTGCCCGCTTCCCTGGTCATGTCTTGCATCCCTTCACACGCTGGCAGGACATGTCTTTCAATATGCAGACTCACAATTTGAGTGTATATTGTACCTGGGACTTTACCATGCTGACTGTCCCTCCTAATAATACATTTGGATTATTTATACTTGTTTAAATAAATGAATTAATAAAAAGCTGCAGTTGATCTTATAAGTAAGCATTGTGTCCTGTAAGAAAGCCCTGCACTGAGTATCTAAGGGGTTAAATGAGCAGTGATTCAGAATTATGAAAGTATATTCTTTAGGGCTTACTCCCAATCCTGGGGGATGCGCATTTCAAGAGATATTACTAAGTTGCATTTTGCTGATTGCGTGAGTCCAAATTGTTTTTGCTGCCAGGTGATGCTGTTGTGGCTTCCATCTGTGCATAGCTTCTGTCTGCAACATTCTGCTAATCAAAATTGTTAATGGCAACAGTGCCACCTGGCTGCAAAAATATTGAATACAAACTCACAGAGAAGAATGTAAGTTTGCTCAGTAATCACTTTCAACTGAAGCATTTCCCAGAAATACAAGAACACCTGTTTACTCATCAGAAAATGGTCTTACACTATAAATTATTTTTACAGTGGTTTACTACTCCTTTAAAGGGATAGTAATACTTCGTTTTAACTTTATTTTATTTTGTATGCATTAAAAAAACATGAAGAATGATATAAGTCTTATCTCTCAAACCTTTATGGTTTAAGAGATATTCACAAACAAAGTATCCCCCCCCTGTTCAACCAGATCAGAAGGAAGGTGCCCAGGTAGACTGCAGAGAGGGACAATCTTCAATTAAGATAATGGAAAAAGCTGAAAAACTTGTCAAGGGGGGAAGGGCTTTCATTGTTTTCATACAAAGAAAATTGTCCCCTTCTGTTATCTGTCCTGTCATACAACCTGATCCACATCTGAGAAGAGATGGCTTACACTAGGTAAAAGGGGCGGGGAGGGGAGGGGAGGGGAGGGGAACTTTGCTTGTGAATATCTCCTAAACCATAAAGGATTGAGAGATAAGACTTATATCATTCTTAATATTTTTTTAATGCCTACAAAATAAAATAAAGTTAAAACGAAGTATTACTATCCCTTTAATCTTTGACATTCACTTTTTATACATATCTGTCCAGTTATTTTTCAACATTTTTGCAAATCACTGATTTAAAGGGGAACGCCCCCCCCCCTCCATAATTGGCCATCTAGCGATAAACTTACCAATGGTACTGTTATCCAGAATAATTACCACGTTACTCAGAAATCCTGCTGACGGCCAGTCAACAAAGCAGACATCTTCGCTTACAGACCTCTGCGCTGTCAGTCCTGGTCTCCTCTAGGAGGCGCTGCATTGTACCTTTAGGTACCAGAAGTGTCTCATGGCTCAGGTACGCAGATGCCTCTAAAGCACTGTTGCCTGGCCGTCAGTGTCGGCACAAGTAGGATTTCTGAGTAACACAGTAATTATTCTGGATAACAGTACCATTGATAAGCTTATCGCTAGATGGCCAGTTATGGGGGTAATGGACTTATTATTGGTGTTATAACCCCTCTGGCATTCAAAAGGTTAAAGGGGATCTGATATGTAATTTGTCTTTCTCAGACTTGATTTGTTTGGTATTTTGCGGTATGAACATTAAGGTGATGAGAACAGTTCAGTGTGTTCTGATTGTATATATAAATATATGCATCTTGTTCTCTCTCCCAGGAGATTTCAGCCAGGCTGAGCTGATGATGATGACGATTGCAGATATCATCAAACAGCTACTGGAAGCCCACGATCAGAAAAAGGATATTAATATAAACAAGTAAGCATTAGCTACTTGATCTACTTACTACTAGGCTTTGGGGGTCATCGGTGGTAATCACACACACACATTTTCTCCACATTTTTATTTATTTATTTATTTTTTATTTTTCATTTGCTTAAAGGGATAGTAATGTTTCACAAAAACAGCAGTTCCAATTAATCTTCATAGTATTTGGGCCGTGGAGAGTGTTATTTCAATACTGTCAGAGTTGTATTTCAAGAGTAATTGAATGATAAAGTATCCCCCTCCCACCCCTTTTACCTAGTGTAATTCACCTCCCCTCAGATGTGGAATCTGGTCTCTTGGCCGGACATCAAAGCGAGGGACAATCTTCTTACTGTGATCATAAGGAAAACCCTTCCCCCCTTGACAGGTTTTTCAGGTTATTCCTTATGATCACTGAAGATTGTCCCTCTCTGTGATCCATCTGGACAGTCTTGCTGCTCTGAGGTGAGCAGTGTTACATCAGTAAAAGGGTCGGGAGGGGGATAAGTTATCAATTACTCTTGCACTGCATCTCTGACAGTATTGAAATAAAACTGTCCATGGTCCAAATACTATGAAGATTAATTGGAGCTGCTTTTATTGTGAAACATTACTATCCCTTTAAGTGGACCTGTCACCTACCAGCTTATAGTATCGTTAAATGTATCTGTTTACAATTGACTATATTTTGTGCTTTTTCTTTTTCAGTCAGTTTCATGGTTTGAGATTTTTTTTTTTATTTAGTAGAAAGCAACAGCAACAACAGCATCTAGCATTGACTTTCATAAAATACATTTTGATTAACCCTTTGTGTACTGGAGGGGCATGCAACACATTGCAATGCATTGCCTGGCAGTCAAAGGGTGAAGAGAGGGAAGAAGAAAAAAGGCCTTCAAACCCCTCCCCACCACCACCACTACCAAAAAAAAATAAAAAATAACATTTGAGCTATAATAACTTCTGTATGAGACAGAATAAAAATGATGCCTTTATTGGTTAACTGAGTGGCTTTGGATGCAAGCTTTCAAGACAACTAGGTCTGTTCTTCAGGCATAATAATAATAATGAAGCATGCATGCACGGTGCATAACTTTAAAACTCATACACATAGTATTCACATGAACCCGACTGTCAGAGAGGGATTCACCACACTGCAGCACAATGTATTGGATACCTCTGTGTAATTCAAGGGTCACTTTCCATTAGCAGAATGTGCGTTCTCAGTGTGGGCTGTAAATTAAACTCTATCCTCCGTAACCGCTCAATGAAGTGGACTAGAAAATGCAGACAAGATGAATTACCTTTTTAATAGCTCCAGCGAAACTGACCAGAGATAATTATTATGTGGAAACTGGTAGACTGGAGCTGGACCCCTTTAAGATGATATGAATGCTGAACTAGCTGGTACCAATGTGTAAACAATTATAAAACACCTTTCTCTGTCGTCCAATACAGGTTACTGGTAACTTTGGGTAGGCGATCTGCCCCTTCAAGTAGGCAGGAACAATTCTAGAAGTGAATGCAGGGGGTGGAGCCTACCTTCCCTCCTTGGTTGCAGCTAGCCAATCAGCTCCAGTAAGATTTGTTCCTTGGTGAAGATACAGGCAAGAGAACAGTTCTGCTATAGTTTTAGATAATTTTTTATTTTTTCTGTTAGATACGGAATACCACCATTAGGCGGATTACCATCACGGACAATGCAGTTAGATGTGGCTACCCCAGTATCCTGGTGCTTTTGTGGACCTTAAGCCCTGGGGGGAAAATCTTGGGTTCAAGTTCTTTCCCCAGGAGTTGCCCACTGAGGTTTCTTCTTAATACATGGTAGTCTGAAGACAGAAGATCTGCAGGAAAGGTAAGCAACCCTTTGAGTGCTGCAGGTCCACATGTCCCACAGTGCCCCTCCGCACAGGGGTTTTCCTTTGGAGGTCTTATTGCACACTCCTGCACTCATTGGGTTTATCTGTATGTCTTTTGGGTGGTTTGGAGCAAGTTTCTGTGGTAACTTAACCCTTTAGCTGCTGGTTAGGTATCTTTTGGGGGGTTGTTGGCACTTTCCCTACTGGGTTCAGTGTTTATTGGGTCTAGGGACATGTTTTAGTAATGTTCAGTGCACATTTACTTCTTAGTTATAACTTTGCAAAATTTGTGTACGTGCTTTTACTGCATAGACGCCATTGCTCCATTCACTCCTATAGGGCTGTACAGTTTGGGACATATCTCTGCAACCGCTCAACGATGGCTCATTTTGTTTGTCTGCCCGTGCTCTATTGTCCGGTCCACATTTTGTGTATGTTGGGGGGCTCAGGGGGCTTCGAGTACTGTTGCGGTACTTTTCTGGGAAAACTACATTTCCCATGAGTGCTTGCTTCGCATGCTCGTTTCTGATTGGCTCCTGTCGCAGCAGCCATTTTGTGCTTTTCCTGACTGAGTAACCTACGCAGGGCTTGGACTCTCTCCTCTGCAGATTAACCCTTCGTCTGCCAGATAAGTGCATGTTAGCTATTTCTGGGGTGAAATTTTAATCTTACACATTTTATTTGGGTGATTCCTTATACTTTAAACATTTTGACACTGTGAGAATGTCTAATCTGTTAGAGCTGGGGGCCAGGCCTAAGACTAAGGACGCTGACTAAGGATATGGGGTCTCTGTGTCCCCTATTGCGCATTGCTCCTCATGTCATTCAGGGTTACCTAGAGAATTCTCAGGTCATTTATGCCCAGCATGTTCTGATGTCCCTGAGTCTCTCCCATGGACCTCCAGCCATGCACTAGAGCCAGTTTGGGTGCCAGCGTTCAAGGCTGCTACTAGAGACCTCCGGTCTACATTGCAACTCTTTCCATCCCAGTTACAGGGGGTCTTCCACTCCTAGCAGACCCCTTCTTCAGTCAGATCTTCCCTGCCAAAACCACAGGGAGTACCTGACGTGTCAGATT
Organism: Rhinophrynus dorsalis; assembly: GCA_037306005.1. Taxonomy (NCBI): domain Eukaryota; kingdom Metazoa; phylum Chordata; class Amphibia; order Anura; family Rhinophrynidae; genus Rhinophrynus; species Rhinophrynus dorsalis. The sequence goes on from CM074720.1 coordinate 541,194,060, forward strand.
CCTCTGAGGAGGAACTGTTGGTGGATTCGGATGCTGAGGAATGTTCTGCTGTGGGCTCCTCTGTTTTTAGGGGACCCTTTTGAGGCTGATCCTGATCCCTCAACTGAGGGCTTGATCAGAGCCGTCTTAACTACCCTAAACATTCCCTTAGTTCCGGAGGTTTCTTTGGAACCCTCTGATGTATTTCAGAAGCCTAAAAGTCCCTATACTTGTTTTCCACCTAACCCCACTCTTGACCGCCGTGTGTCTGATGAGTGGAAGTCTCTGGACAGGAAACTTTCTGTTTCCAAGAAATTTGGCAAGCTTTACCCCTTCTCTGAGGCAGCGCTTGCTAACTGGGTTCATCCCCCAAAGTGGATGCTCCTGCCTCCAGTCTGGACTGAACAGCTCACCCTGGCTGTCCGTCAGGGTGCTCCTACTTCGGATATGTTGCGGCTTCTTGCCAACATTTCTGAAGTCCAGCACTATGTGTCTGCTGCCTTATTCTGTGCCATCCGTTTGGTGGCAAGGGTTTCCACCATTTCTGTGGTTGCCAGATGAGCTGTTTGGCTCAAGATCTGGCCTGCTGACAATGCTTCCAAGAAAGCTTTGCTCTCATTGCCTTTTAAAGGCACCTCTTTGTTTGGGCCAGATCTTAAGGATCTGATTAGTGGGGCCACAGGGGGCAAGAGTACCCTTCTGAATATGGTCCCCAGAAAGTAGATGCCTATCAAGCGTAATCGGCTTTTTCGTTCCTTCCAGACTGAGACACCTCCGGCGAACCAGGCGGTTCCCTCAGCTCCGCGTTCCTCCTTCCAACTCAGACTAAGAGAGCCTTAGTATCTGTCCTCCATCGGAACGGCATCAGAGTTACTCCATACATGGACGACCTGCTTCTGAAAGCCCCTTCTGCGGAACTTCTTCATCAGCAGGTTCAGGACTGCATTCATGCTCTTGCCCATCATGGGTGGATTATCAACATGGACAAGTCCCATCCCAGCGTTTGGTCTTCCTGGGCCTTCTCTTCGACACGCAGCAGAGCATGGTGTTTCTCATGGAGGAGGTGGCTCAACAGATCACCCACAGGGTTTCTGCTGTTCTGGCTCACGATCCAGTTTCAGCCAAGAAGCTGTTCTCTCTAGTGGGGAAGTTTGTTTCCACCACAGAAGCGGTCCCGATTGCCATGGCTCACACCAGGGAACTCCAAAGGTTTGTGATCCAGGTGTGCAGGGGTCAACCAGACCTTCTGAAGAGGTCAGTGTCCCTCCCTCTTCATGTGGAACTGAGTTTGTCATTGTGGCTCAACCTCTCCAATCTGCTGAAGGGCAAGTCCTTCCTGGCATCCTTCTGGACCATGGTGACGACAGATGCCAGCCTCTCCGGATGGGGAGCGGTTCTGGGTCACCTGAGTGCTCAAGGTCGGTGGACTCTGGAGGAGTCTCTCCTTCCCATCAACGTGTTGGTGCTTCGGGGGATATTTCATGCCCTTCGCCATTGGACACCCCAGCTGGAAGAATCCCCAGTCTGGGTCCAGTCCGACAACGCCATGGCCATGGCTTACATCAACAAGCAGGGCGGATCAAGAAGTCTCGCTTCTTGGTTAGAGGTCAAGCCTATTTTGTCCTGGGCAGAAGAACATGTTCCTGCCATATCCGCAGTGCACATTCCTGGCATAGACAACGTCATAGCAGACTTCCTCAGTCGACACATGGTGGACAGCGGGGAGGGGGAACTGCTCCCAGAGGTGTTCACCCTTATTGTTCAGAAGTGGGGTCTTCCTTGCATCGACCTGATGGCGACAAGACACTACCGGAAGGTTCCGATGTTCTGCTCTCACTGGAGGGATCCTCTAGCTCTAGTGGTGGATGCCATGTCCAGTTCTTGATTATTTCCTCTGGCTTACATCTCTCCTCCCCTCCCCATGTTGCACAGGGTGTTATGGAAATTGAGACTGGAGTTCTGTCCAGTCATTGTGATTGCTCCGTACTGGCCTCAAAAGGCTTGGTTTCCGGAGATTCTCGGATCTGTCAGTGGCGGAGCCATTCCGGCTCCCTTGCCGTCCGGATCTTCTTCTACAGGGTTACCTGCAGATAGAGCATGCTCATAGCCTAGCTTTGATGGCTTGAAAATTGAATCCTCACTACTGAAGAAGAAGAGTTTTTCTTCTGGTGTGGTGGCTACAAAACATATAAAAATATATAAGATAAAAAATTCCTAATATTGATTTATATTATGGACCAAGTAATATAATGGGACTGGGAGAACTATCAGCAGTGACAGAGCTTCATGTCCAGCAGCAGGAGATGTCAGAGTTGTAGTTCAAGACTAATTGAATGATAAAGTATCCCCCTCCCACCCCTGTTACTGATGTAACACTGCTCACCTCAGATGTTAAGTCTGGTCCCTGGAACTGACAGGTCACAGCAAGGGACAATCTTCTTACTGTGATCATAAGGAAAACCCTGCCACCCTTGACAGGTTTTTCTGGTTTTTTCCTTGAAGATTGTCCCTCTCTGTGATCCATCCGGACAGTCTTGCTGATCTGAGGTGAGCAGTGTTACATCAGTAAAAGGGGCCGGGAGGGGGATACTTTATCATTCGATTACTCTTGTACTACAACTCTGACAGTATTGAAATAACACTCTCCATGGTCCAAATACTATGATGATTAATTTGAACTGATTTTATTGTGAAACATTACTATCCTTTAAAGAGTTAAGAGAGCCAATATGTAAGAGAGAGCACCTACTTAGAATAACTGATCTTCAGACCTTGATCAGCTGTCACAGATGACATTTTGCCTTGGCATATTTGTATAAGCCGAGATAGTTTACTTACTTCTATGGCTACTCAATGCATCATAGTAAAGGTCACACTTTAATATTCTTGGCATAATATTGTGAATTAATTTATATGTCTGATATAAATGTGCTACCTTAAAACCACAGGAGTTAATTACCAGGGATCTGATGAGGCACACGTTCAAAGTCCTGTTTGATGAACGACAGCATGGCACTGATGGTGTGTAATTGGATTTGTGCTCATAATGTCATCACAGCACCTTCACTATTTACCCCTGCAGCTACGTCAGTGCTGAGAGTGTGGTGCTGAGCAGGTAGAGATAATTAGACCGTCTCCTTCTCTCTGTCTCCTGGCCCAGGGTGAGCCGCATTCCGGAAGCTGCAGAGAAACAATTTTTGGAGAAAACCAGATGCACAGTAGGGGATAAATTAAAATTCCCAGGTATTTAAATTGGATTTTTAACCTTTTCAGTGCTAGAGAGGTCTGTGTTTGGAAGCCTCTCTACCGCTGAAGCTGTTAAAAACCCCATTTAAACTATTTGAAATATTTGTTAGTCAAACATACAGCAAGGATACGGCAACACGGAAGGGATAATGGGGTTCACATCAAACTTTACTTTAAGGTGAGCAACACAGCAGTGGAAGAGTTAAAGGGTTAGTGATGCTTTACAAAAAAAGCAGCTCCAGTTAATCTTCATAGTGTTTGGGCCATGGAGAGTGTTATTTCAATACTGTCAGAGTTGTAGTACAAGAGTAATTGAATGATAAAGTATCCCCCTCCCGCCCCTTTTATTGATGTAACATTGCTCACCTCAGAGCAGCAAGACTGTCCAGATGGATAGCAGAGAGGGACAATCTTCAGTGAGCATAAGGAATAACCTTAAAATCCTGTCAAAGGGGGCAGGGTTTTCCTTATGATCACAGTAAGAAGATTGTCCCTTGTTGTGAGCTCTCTGGTCAAGAGACCAGATTCCACATCTGAGGGGAGGTGACTTACACTAGGTAAAAGGGGCAGGAGGGGGACACTTTATCATTCAATTACTCTTGTACTACAACTCTGACCATACTGAAATAACATTCTCCATGGCCCAAATACTATGAAGACTAATTTCAGCTGCTGTTTTTGTGAAATATTACTATCCCTTTAAAGGGATAGTAATGGTTAATTTTAATTTGATTTAATATTGTAGACATTAAAAAAAGATTAATATCAATGTAAGTCTTATCTCTCAAACCTTTATGGTTTGAGAGATATAACTTGCTAAAGTTACCTTTTCCTGGCTGTTTTACTCAATTCTGCCATCTAGCTGACAGCTGCAGATTCCAGTCATTTGACCAGACAGAGGCCCTTCGGCAGAGCTGAAATAACGCTATTTAGAAATAAATACTTAATTGGAACGGTCTACAAAGTGTGCTTGCAAGCCTGGCACACTTTGTAGACTGTTCCAAATTAAGTCAAGCCCACTGCCTTATCCCCGCTTGTTTGTACCTGCGGCTCTCTTGGACCATTGTGCGAGTCTCCATTTCTGCATTGTAAATTTTTCATTTGTCCTCTGTGGTACAGATGCTTCACAATGCCTGGGTTACCCCTCATAACAGGAGTTATTAACGCCTTTGAATGCTAGGGAGATCTCGTTGTAGTGACCTTTCTAGCATTCAAATGGTTAAAAAAAAAAAAAGTGCTATTTAAATTATAGGATATTTGAGGAATTTTTATTTATCCATCCCCCACCCATGGCACAGTTGGTTTGATCCTGAATTGTTCCTCTTTATTTTTGCATGTGGTCCTACATCCGATATAAACCACGAGAAGTGATGCATTAACACTCTCAATGCATTGCGTACCCTTCTGGCATTCATAGGTTTAAATCGATGGGGGCATTGGGATTCTCTTAGTGTCTCCTGCGTTCCATTTGGTTTACTGCAGAAGTGTTGGCCTTTTCATTATACATATTAAAAGGCATCGAAGAAAAAAAAAATGAGGTGGATAACTCTCCAGCATTCACAGGGTAAAACATTAGGAATAATGGGTATTTTTATTTCTCTTGTAATTGTAGTTTTCTTGCTTAAAATGTCTCCTCTCTATCTTCCTCTATGTGCTGTGATAATGCAGGTTATTCATTTTTGCAGGCTGAAGACAAAAACATCTGCCAAATATGGACTCCCTGCCCAGCCTCGTCTTGTCGATATTATTGCGGCTGTCCCTCCGCAGCACCGCAAAGTTCTTGTGCCCAAACTAAAAGCGAAACCCATCCGGACTGCAAGTGGGGTACGTTACCCTTGTCTTTTCACTCAGGGGCGAACAGAAATCTAAAAAATGCTCAGGAGCCAGTTAAGAGTTTTACAACCCCGTGATGGGTTTCATGTATAAATATCCTATATAATAATTCGCTAAAACGTGTGTAACAACGCAGTCATGAGCAGTAGAGACATCCTATAAACATCCTATACAGTCATGTGCAGTAGAGACTGCCCGCACCACAGCTGATACAGAGCTGGTATCAGCCGCGGTGCGGACAGTCTCTACTGCGCAAGACTGCCCCGCAACCGCCTGGCAGTGGCACGTGTAACTGGCTCTTCAACTAGTTTTTTTATAAACCACTCAAAAAATGTAGGAGCCAGTGGTCAATTTTTAAATGTCTGGGCTCCCTGATTTATGGAATTTTCCATCTTTCATTTAACTCCTTGCCTGCTGGAAGTGTCTCTCTCATTGCTTTGCACACAGTAGGTTAAAAGCAAAATTAGCTATGGCATTTTTAAAGGGACAGTAATGTCCCAGAAAAAATCGTTATTTTGTAGTGCTTAAACATTTCAACTGTATGCAATAAATACTATCTCTCAAACCACAATGGTTTGAGAGATATTCCTATTCAAAGTTCCCCCCTCCCTCCCCTTTTCCCGACGTCAGCACTGTGCTGACTGCAGGGGAATCCTGTCCGGGGACAAACTGGCGGCTCTGCAGCAGAGCCGCAATTGTGTTATTTAAAACAAATGACTTTAACTGAAAGGTCTACAAAGTGTGCGTGGTTTGAAAGCACATTTTGTAGACCATTCCAGTGAAGTAATTTGTTTTTAAATAATGCGATTGCGGCTCTGCTGAAGAGCCTTATCGAACCACAAACTTTGAGTGCATATAGCTCTTAAACCATAGCGGTTTCAGAGATAGGATCTGTTGCATATAGTTGAACTTTTTAAGCACTACAAAATGATAAAGATTTTTTCTGGGACTTTACTAACACTATAAGTGCAGTCCAGCTCTGTAAGCAGAAACAAGCCAAAAGATGTGAGAGACTCTGAGGCTCTGAGCACGAACAAAAGCATTGGGTAATCCAGACATGGACCCCTTGCTCTCAGTGCCTAGGGAAGACAGGCCCAAATAAGGCTGAAACGTACGCCTGGGGTTAGCTGGTGTTTCCCTGAGACTTGCCCATCATTTTGGTACTGGACTGCGCAGTTATGGGTGGGATTAGTCTAATATGTATGTGGAAATTTTTTTCTTTGTAATGGCACTAGAGAGCTAAAATGTGACGCTCTTGAGCGGTGGCTAGCCGGAGAACAGGCCATTGTGCTTTTGTTCGTGCTCTTTTGGCTTGTTTCAGCTCTGTAAGAACCAACATTAGATAGCCAAGGCACCAACTTGGCATGCTGCATTAGAATCAAAGTAGGTGGAAGATTCCATGTCTCTCCTCCCCTTGCATCAATGATGTGGTGGGAGTATGCACTGATCATGCTCCTAGGTTTATCTCCGACTTCCTCCTCACTTCCTGCTATTGGTTTGTCCCCTGGTTTGCATTATCACAAGCAGAGGAGAATGAGGTGTGCTCAGAAATATACATAGTAATGTTCACTGATTTGTCGCACCGTAGCCCTGAGGCCAGGGGAAGAGAGACATGGGGTGTCCCGTATAAAGGCAAAGTGCACAATTCTCTATCAAACCAACTGCACCATAGGGCACATAGATTTAAATGGTTGTTTTTTAATGAAGCAATGCATTGGATATTTCTCTAGCATTCAGAGGTTAAAAGCCTCTACATCAATGGGCATTTAGGAATTTTTATTTGTCCCCTATGATGCAACTGGATTGCTCCAGAATTGGTACACTTTGTCACTATACATATGGCCCAAAGGACAGTGGGAGACACTTATAAAACTGGACTTATAAGGAAAGTGTCTGTAAAATTGTCACAAAGCGACATAAGGATATGTATAAACATTTAGTGAGATTTTCTTTATTACTAACTCCAGTCAGTTGACTTGTTTGAAAAGTGCAGTAGAAATGGTCTGGGGGAAATAAGAATTGTGTCCCAGTGTATTTATTAAGAAAGTCGCTGATTGCGCCAACAATAAAGGTAGTTTTAGTGATTCAATCTTAAAGGGATAGTAATACTTAGTTTTATCTTTATTTTATTATGTAGGCATTAAAAAACCATTAAGAACGATATAAGTCTTATCTCTCAAACCTTTATGGTTTGAGAGATATTCACAAGCAAAGTTTCCCCTCCCTCCCCTTTTACCTAGTGTAAGCCATCTCTTCTCAGATGTGGAATCCAGTCCATAGACCAGACAGATAACAGCAGGGGACAATCTTCTTCCTATAAGAACAATGAAAGCCCTGCCCCCCTTGACAAGTTTTTCAGGTTTTTCCCTTATCTTAATTGAAGATTGTCCCTCTCTGCAGTCTACCTGGGCACCTCCCTTCTGATCTGGCTGAACAGTGTTACATCAGTAAAAGGGGTAGGAAGGGGATACTTTATCATTCAATTACTTTTGAACTACAACCCTGACAGAATTGAAAATAACACTCTCCAAAGTCCAAATACTATGATGATTAATTAGAGCTGCTTTTATTTTGAAACATTACTATCCCTTTAACGCCAGGTATAACCTGTTCTTATTGGAAGTATATAGTGATGGGTGTGTATGTGAAACAAATATTCAGTTGAGAATTTTCTCAGACATATTTAGACACTTTGCTTTACTGCTTTATAAAGATGGTCTGTCGTTGAGAATGTTGGCAACAATTCTTAACCCTTTAAGTGCCAGAGGGGTACGCACCGAGCTCTTGAGCTCAAAGGGTTAAACATGCACTATTAGGCCCTTTATACATCTCCCCCTGTGTTTAAAAAAACAAACAAAAACAATGACGTTCTGGAGCAAACCAACTGCATCCCAGGAGGGGCAAATAAAAATTCCCACTGATTTTTTTTTTTTTTTTTTAACCCTTTTGAGTGCCAGCGTGGTATGGAAAGCATTGTAAAGCAATGCATTCTGTACTACTCTGGCACTCAGAGGGTTAACACAAAGCATACCATTTGCACCACTGGCTCAGTTATGGGCAAAATGTGTCTGAAAGTTTATTCCAGTCTAGTACAGGTTCGTGCGCGCCAGGTGACATGTCACATAAGGGCAGGACAAGGAGGACGCGGGCGGGATAACAGAGAACGATGGGAGTGACTAAGTAACCGCATGGCAACCAGATTGACATGCGCAGTAGCGCTCACAATGCTCTACACGTCACAAGGTTTAACTGTAATCTTCTTTTGTGCCTTATCTATCAGTTTTCTGATTTTTAAAATTACACAGCTCTTTATAACTACATTAATGCTACACACACGGATAAGGTCATGGTGGGGTGAAAGTTCCGCTTTAACCCTTAGAAGGCCAGGGGGTGTACAACATACCCCTCTGGCACACAAAGGCTTATTAAATATGGTAATGAATCAGGGCTAGACTGTTTTGAGAAGCAGCACTGCTCAGATTATCCACTAGATGTCAGTATGCTGTCTGATGAATCGTGGGAAACTATTTAAGACCTGAACGGACCTACAAATCTGATACCTGCTTATCCAAATAAGTATTATTTTTTCAACTTCGGACAAGCAAGTTGAGTGCAGTTTTTTGTAATACTTTTTTCCGTATGTTTAGAGTAACCCTGTGGGGTGATTTATTGACTGTTATCAATGGAACGTTTGTGGATTGAGTTATAATGGACGGTGTACATATTCATTGTTACGTAAACAATAAATTGTGTAATTTTTTTGTTTCAGATTGCTGTGGTTGCCGTTATGTGTAAGCCACACAGGTGCCCTCACATTAATTTTACCGGAAACATCTGCGTGTGAGTACTACACTTCTTTTTCATTACTACACATGGAACTTTTTGGTCTGGGCTCCCCAGAGGGGAGTCCTGTGGTGCCACTGAGGGTAGAGAAATGACGCGACTTGTGTCATAAAAGGGGCGGGGCTTAATCACTAGTGGGGGGTGGGACTTTTAAAACATAACACAAAAAAAGGCAGAATAACCTGGGAAAGGAAAAGAAGAGGGGCGGGTAGTTGGAGGAGCACACTGGGAAGGAGCAGAAGTGGGCAGTGTTTCGTCAGAACCTCCCCAAATCCAGAGAATCGCCTCTACCCCGGAGACCTTTTAATGCAGAGTCAAAACTGGAGTCTCCGGGGCAAAACCGGAGAGAGTTCCCAGCAAATGCATTATTTGTTTACTACTCTAAGTGAAAGGTGGCTACATATACTAGTTGGGTGGTCAGACCCTCCCTAGGTTTTACTTGCTGTTTCTTTTATGAGGACCAGTGATGTGATGTTTGAGTGATTGTAAGGTATTGAGACAGGCTAGTGAGATGTGCAATCCAATTTCTGCCATATTTAAACATTTTTTTAATTACCGGTATATACATATATATTTTTTTCCGCATTATAATCTATTATGGAGTCTAAATATATGAAAGGCAATATAGTTTTTGATACCTTTTATTGGCTAACTAAGCAGATTTAGGATGCAAGCTTTCAAGACCTTAGGTCTCTTCCTCAGGCATGTTATACAAATAAATATGAAAACATCTTATATACAAGTATACATTGCATTGTTTAGAATGGAAATCAGATAAACGAACTCCATCCAGATCCTTTGATCAGTCAGTGGTAAATTGCACTCTTCCTCTGAGGCTTTAGAGGTATTTACGATGCTCTTGGGTCTGTTGGAAAGGTCATCCAAGTGATAATGTGACAAGAACTCTCTGTCCCTATTCAAACCATTACAAATAGCGTTATATTTTAACATTAATTTTTCCTCCCATACCTTTCTGTCCCTCTGAGTGCGAAACAGTCCCATCAATACAGTTAACTTAATATCCCTGACACTGTGCCCATTTTGACAAAAATGTTCTCCCACTGGTGTCTCTGTCTTTTTGTTATTAACACTGGATCTGTGGGAATTAAACCTCTTATGTAGTGCTTGTCCAGTTTCTCCCACATACAGAGCTGTTGGGCATTTTGCACACATGATAAGGTATATTACATTGGATGATTTACAGGTGAAGGTACCATTGATCTTATGGTGTAACTGGGTGTCTGGAATTGGTATGTTGTCCGTGGTGTAAATTATTTGTGCAAAATGTCCAACAGCTCTGTATGTGGGAGAAGCTGGACAAGCACTACATAGGAGATTTAATTCCCACAGATCCAGTGTTAATAACAAAAAGACAGAGGCACCAGTGGGAGAACATTTTTGTCAAAAATGTGTTAGGGACATTAATTTAACTGTATTGATGGGACGGTTCTACAGTCAGAGGGACAGAAAGGTATGGGAGGTAACATTAATGTTAAAATGTAACACTATTTGTAATGGTTTGAATAGGGACAGAGAGTTCTTGTCACATTATCACTTGGTTGACCTTTCCAACAGACCCAAGAGCATCGTAAATACCTCTAAAACATCAGAGGAAGAGTGCAATTTACCACTGACTGATAAAGTATCTGGATCTGGATTGAGTTCGCTTATCTGATTTCCATTCTAAACAATGCAATGTGTACTTGTATTTAAGAGAGATATTTTCATATTTATCTGTATAACATGCCTGAGGAAGATACCTAAGGTCTTGAAAGCTTGCATCCTAAATCTGATTAGTTAGCCAATAGAAGGTATCAACAACTATATTTGCCTCCTGTATTTCTACGGCTAACACGGTACCAACTCTCATCTGTGAAATATATGACGCAATGTACGTCAGGCCTTATGGACAAAGAGAAAAGTAGGAGCAATTCTGGAGCAAACTAACTGCACTATGTGGGCCAAATACAAATTTTTATTTATTATTTATTTATTTAACCTGTTCAATGCTATAAAGGTCTCCAACACAATGCGAAGAAATGCATTGAGGACTTGAGCATTCAAAGGGTTAAACTCTTCACTTAACCTTTTGAGTGCCAGAGAGGTATGCAATGTGTTGGATACCACTCTGGCACTCAAAGGGTTAAAGTCATGTGAGTTCAGGGAATGTTTTTGTCCTGTATGTGCAGTTGGTTTCTTCCAAAATAGCTTATCTTTTTTTTTTTTTTTTTTTTTTTTTTTTTTTACGAAAAGCCCAAAATACAACAACCCCCCCCCCCCCCAAAAAAAAAACAAAAAACCCAATAAAACTACAGGATAATTGTGATGCTGTACTCAGACTGAATAAATATATCGTAGCAGTACATTTCTGGACCCAGTCTGAATTGTTCAGTTTAAACTTTAACCCTCTGAGTGCCAGTGGGGTACATAAACACACCGCTTCCCAGTGCATTGCCTACCCCTATGGCATTTAGAGGGTTATCTCTCTTAACCCCTTAAGGACCAGCCGGACGGGGAGCCCGGAATTCCATGATGTATGTCCTTGGTCCTTTACATGTACGCCATGGGTCGTTAAGGGGTTAAGGATCCGTGATTGTGCAATGCGATGTGAAGCGATATTTTGCACAAACCTCTGGTCCTTAAATAGTTTATAAACATGAATTGTCTGTTCACCATCTCGAATTATCCAAGATCACAATCTTGTTGTGTCAATGACATTTGCATAAATAAGGCTGTTCTTTAAAGGGGATATATCGCCTTATAAAAAGGTGTTACCATATGCTTTGTTAATAAAAGTAATACTAGGAAAGCTGTTTTTTTTTTTAAATTTAAGTACTTACAAAGATATTATAGCTTCTGTGCTGTGCACGTCCACAAAATGTGCACAGCTCTTCTGCACATCCTATTTCTCCTCCCAGCTGCTCCAGGGAATGTTTTCTGTGTCTTCTATGGTTACAGCAAGCAGCGGTTAGCATTATACTGAGGTTGCAACCTCAGTATAATGCTAATTGGAGCTTGCTGTAACGCTAGGAGACGTTCACAGCACACAGAAGGGAAGTGTGAACGTGCTCCCTGGGGCAGCTGGGAGGGAAGTGGGTGGAGAAATAGGACGTGCAGAAGAGCTTTGTCGAAGAATCAGCATGTCCCAGTATGCTGATCTGCACAGCTTGAACAGGAAATATCTTTGTAAGTACACACACACACACACACACACACACACACACACACACACACACACACATATATCTATCTATATCTCTCTCTCTCTCTCTCTCTCTCTCTCTCTCTCTCTCTCTCTCGCTATATATATATATATATAACACTTTCCTAGTATAACTTTTATTAACAAAGCATATGGCAGCACCTTGTTATAAGGAGAAACATCCCCTTTGAGTAGTTTGGTCATTAACCCCGGCCAATCTGGGAGGGCGACGTGTTTGTTTTTTTTTTTTTTTTTTTTTTTTTAAGCATATTGCATTCTGGGATTGCCTTGCGGCGGCCAACCACACTGTGACCCTGGAATTCCATGACGTGCCAGGACTGTCACCGGTCCTCAACTCCCAGACACACATGATGGTCCAGGCACGTCACGTGTCCTTAAGGTGTTAAAAATGAGCACTGTATTAATGTATTTTTATATGAAGCTGCCTCCTATTATTTTTTTCTTTACCATATATAGCAAGTTAACACTTAAAATGTCTTCTGCGCAGCTACTGTCCTGGGGGTCCGGATTCAGATTTTGAATATTCAACACAGTCCTATACAGGATATGAGGTAGAGTACTCTTATTTATTATATAGAATAAAAATTACACACTGAAGCATATGTATCAATAGGATTCTAACCATTTTCTAATCGGTTCCTTTTTGGTGAATGTGACACATCTGTACGTATTAACATTGTCAAGGGCTGCTGCAGGGCCGGTGCAAGGATTTTTGTCTACACAGGCGAAGGTGCATTTTGATGCCCCCACCCCCGCCGCCAGTCCCCCCACCCCCCTCCGACCTGGCCACAATCCCCTGCCTCCACCCCTGCCGCCAGTCCCCCCACCCCACTTTGACCCGGCCACAATCCCTTGCCCCCCCCGACCTTGCAAAATCCCCTGCCTCCACCCAGAAAGAAAAAGCCATGGCGAAGCCTACTCTCAAGCTTAAAATCTAGAACCCTAAAATCATGCCCACCTTCGATTTCTCATCAATGTCCGCTCTCAGATACCTCGGGCTGTGCTGTCTTGCTCTGGAGCTGTTCTATGTCAGCTTGCAGCACTCCGCTTCCGCTACTCTCTGGCATATTTCTGACGTGCAGCCGGTGGCAGTGCTCAGATGCTGTGCCTCTGACAACCTTTTGGCCTGGGGGGCAAGTACAATCAAGTGGCCCATTTCCTAGAATGCTCAGCCCAGCCCACTCCCTTTTGATATTTTATAATTAGCATTAATGGTGTAATGTAAGGTTTACATCTGTGATAGTGTTACATTATTGATACCACAGAGCTTACAATGTAAATGGTACTACCACAGGGCTTACCATTCAGATGGAGCTACGCTAGTGATACTGCAGATCTTACAAATGAAATTGAACAACACCAGTGATACCGCATAGCTTGCAATTGAAATAAAGCTAAAATGGTGACCTACAGAGCTTACAGCTGAAATGTTGCTACACCGTTGAAACCATGGAGCTTACAATTGAGAGTTACACTGGTGATACCACTAAGCTAACAACTGGGAGAAAAGGAGGGTAAAATGGGGAGACAAAGGGCAATGGGGGAGAGACAAGACAAAGCAGATAAGAAAGGGATGGGCACAATATAGAGCAACTTTTAACCAAGTGCTGCCTGTTGGATTATATCATACTAGTGAAAAAGCCCGTGTACATGGGCCAAGGTCTGGGTGATGTTAATCCTTTGAGTGCCAGAGGGATACGCAACGCATTGCGTAACCCTCCGGCACTCAAAGGGTTAAAAGGCCATTCGTGCTCTGTGTCTGCAGTCACTCATGCGATGCGCTGTAGCGACTACCAGAATGCGCAGAATGCTCCCAGCACAGAACTCCCAGCATTCCGCACAGAATGCTCCCAGCACAGAACTCCCATCATTCCACACAGAATGCTCCCAGCGCAGAACTCCCAGCATTCCACACAGAATGCTCCCAGCGCAGAACTCCCAGCATTCTGCACAGAATGCTCCCTGCGCAGAACTCCCAGCATTCCGCACAGAATGCTCCCTGCGCAGAACTCCCAGCATTCCGCACAGAATGCTCCCAGCGCAGAACTCCCAGCATTCCGCACAGAATGCTCCCAGCGCAGAACTCCCAGCATTCCGCACAGAATGCTCCCAGCGCAGAACTCCCAGCATTCCGCACAGAATGCTCCCAGCGCAGAACTCCCAGCATTCCGCACAGAATGCTCCCAGCGCAGAACTCCCAGCATTCCGCACAGAATGCTCCCAGCGCAGAACTCCCAGCATTCCGCACAGAATGCTCCCAGCGCAGAACTCCCAGCATTCCGCACAGAATGCTCCCAGCGCAGAACTCCCAGCATTCCGCACAGAATGCTCCCAGCGCAGAACTCCCAGCATTCCGCACAGAATGCTCCCAGCGCAGAACTCCCAGCATTCCGCACAGAATGCTCCCAGCGCAGAACTCCCAGCATTCCGCACAGAACGCTCCCAGCGCAGAACTCCCAGCATTCCGCACAGAACGCTCCCAGCGCAGAACTCCCAGCATTCCGCACAGAACGCTCCCAGCGCAGAACTCCCAGCATTCCGCACAGAACGCTCCCAGCGCAGAACTCCCAGCATTCCGCACAGAACGCTCCCAGCGCAGAACTCCCAGCATTCCGCACAGAACGCTCCCAGCGCAGAACTCCCAGCATTCCGCACAGAACGCTCCCAGCGCAGAACTCCCAGCATTCCGCACAGAACGCTCCCAGCGCAGAACTCCCAGCATTCCGCACAGAACGCTCCCAGCGCAGAACTCCCAGCATTCCGCACAGAACGCTCCCAGCGCAGAACTCCCAGCATTCCGCACAGAACGCTCCCAGCGCAGAACTCCCAACATTCCGCACAGAACGCTCCCAGCGCAGAACTCCCAGCATTCCGCACAGAACGCTCCCAGCGCAGAACTCCCAGCATTCCACACAGAACGCTCCCAGCGCAGAACTCCCAGCATTCCGCACAGAATGCTCCCAGCGCAGAACTCCCAGCATTCCGCACAGAATGCTCCCAGCGCAGAACTCCCAGCATTCCGCACAGAATGCTCCCAGCGCAGAACTCCCAGCATTCCGCACAGAATGCTCCCAGCGCAGAACTCCCAGCATTCCACACAGAATACTCCCAGCACAGAACTCCCAGCATTCTGAGCGTTTGAGCAGTCTCTACTGCGCATGACGGATTCTGACAAACATCCTAGCGAATTATTATATAGGATGTAAGAAAATAAGTGGTGGTAGAAAATGATGCCCAGTCCACTGGGCTTTTAGTTGATGGGGCTTTTAATGGTGGATGTTTATTGCTGCTACTTGGGGGATGTGATGTAGTGGGGGACATTTAATGGTGCAACCAGGGGTTTTATGTTGATGGGGGCTTTTACATGGAGGGCATTTGATAATGGGGGGATTTTGCTGTGGCACCTGTTATATTTGATGTTGGAGAGTATTCTGTTGATGTAGTGTATGGCTGAAATGTCACATTATATTCACACAAAAAAATGGTCTTCATGTAAAAGCAAAAATTAAAGCAATTGAACCTCTTACGTGAAGGTGGCTAATATACTTTGATCCTAGGAAAGACTGACCCAAAACCATGTCACTGCCATTAGTACATTTAGTCCCGGGAAGGACTGACCCATAAACGTTGATCCTTTTAACTCTTGGTGTATCAGAGGGATTTGCAAAGTTCTTTGCACCCCCTGGAACTCAACAGGCTTAAAGTGTTAGTAATGTCCGCAAAAAAGTTTTTTTGCATTTAGAAGAGCTTAAATAGCTGAGCTAAATGCAAAAAAACGTATCTCTCAAACCCCTATGGTTTAAGAGATACAAGCTTTTAAGTTCGCTGTTTCCTACTGACAGCTGTAAAGCTGTCAGCAGGAGATTCGTGTCGTTCGACACGAAGGCGCTTGAGCAGAGCCGCAATCTCGTTACTTACAAGGAATCCTTTAATTGGAAATGGTCTAAAATGTGAACACCAGGCACACGTTTTAGCCCATTCCAATGAAGGGATTCCTTGTAAGTAACAAGATCTCGGCACTTCTCAAGCGCCTCAGTGTCGACCGACACGAATCTCCTGCTGACAGCTTTACAGCTGTCAGTAGGAAACCGCAAACTTTAAACGCCCGTATCTCTTAAACCATAGCGGTTTGAGAGATACATTTTTTTGCATTTAGCTCGGCTTTTTAAGCTCTTCTAAATTCAAAAAAAACTTTTTTTGGACATTACTAACACTTTAACCCCTTAACGACCGGAGGTTATGGGACATTTCCGTCCCATAACGACCGCATAGGGGCACTTGGACGCGCCGGTACACGTGACCTGTCACGTGTATCGGCGCGTCACTATGGGGCTTGAAAGAGATCGCTCCGATCTTGGAGCGGTCTATTTCATGCCCTATTTTTACTTACAGCGCTCCCGGTAGAGCGCTGTAAGTAAAAAGTACGTGACGTACCAGGACCATCAAGGGTCGTTCGAGCACATTTACCCTTGACGGTCCTGGTACGTCAAGGGTCCCTAAGGGGTTAAATACATGCACTTGTATATTGGATTATGATAAAACTAGGCAAACAGCTACTGGTATATTTAAGAATTCACATGCTCTTGTGGAAAGCACATTGTGTACACAGGACATCCAGAACAGTTTATTTATGATATTGTTAGGTTAACCCCATGTGCACTAAATGCAGGGGTGTACACAATACAAATACACAAGTATCTACACACACTCGCTATATGCATATTGTTCGCATACACAGGGATAGCTTTATAAGTCTAATAGAGGAGCAATTCAGAGGCAAATCAGCACTACATGCATCAAACAAATATTTCAGTTCGTTCTTAACCCTTTGCATGCTGATTTGTATAGTAGGCTTCCCTAGTATCCATGAAGGAATGTGTTGCATACCCCATTTAATACTTTTTGGGTTCATAATACTGTGCCACTGTTTTGCCCCCACAATTGATACATATGTATAAATAAAACATGGAGCAAAGAGGTTTATGTAGAAATGCAAGCTGCCACAATTCTAATGAAAACCAACTGCATCATAAGGGGTTGTTTAAAAAAAATTAATCAAATTCCCAGCAATATAAAAATGTGGCTTTTAACCCCTTGAGTGCTAGAGGGTTCTACAACACATTGTGATAAAACACTCTGGCAAATGTTCTAGCATTCGAGTGGTTAACAGAGCCACATTTAAATTAACTGGGGTTTTTGATTGCACCATAATTTCTCCAGTTTGCATTGATGCCTTTGTGCATAAGGTCCAGTGTCTCTCCCCCACCAGCCACCTGGATGGGAATGATAGGAGCTGTAGTTTTGAACAGCTGGCAAATCAAAGCTTGCCTACCCTAGTATTAATAAATGTAAACTACATGGGTACTTACCATGCCATAGTAAAAGTAACACACAAAGATCCCCAAGAAACAGATCAGGAGTCACAAACCCCCTGGTCCCAACACTCCACCACCCTCCATCTCTCCTCTTCCAGCTGCACTGGCACCTCCAGACACACATCCCTCTCTGCAGGGGACAGAGTGCCAAACTTGAGAAAGGACCCCCGGGGCTGCCCCTAACACTGCCAGACACAGGGTGAGAATTAGATCATACACAAGTGGTTACTCTCCTCCTCCCTCTTTCCTGGCTGGACAGGTAGGGTTCACGTGAAGTACCAACCAACTTGCAGCACCTTATCAGCGATACAGCAGAGAAGCCACCAGTGTCCATGTTGCTCCTCTCAAAGCAGGCTCAGTGCGCTAGTTACTGACTGTGCCTGCGAACTACCGGCAGGGTGGCAACCAGTCAAGGCAGATATAAATAAATGAAAAAAACAAAGAAAAATCGCTGCTCTTCTGTTTCGGTGCCCTTCAGCTGTGGCGCCCTAAGGCGGCTGCCTAAGCAGCCTTATGCTAGCACCAACCCTGGGCTGCTGACACCTAATTACTTCAGGTGCGCAGAGAGGACTACAGTCTGAATTCGGATCGCCCCTCTCCGTATCATGACTGCAGCGCCCCCAGTGTTGGCCTGTGTACACAGGCTTTAAAACTATTATGTTTTATTAGCCATTTTAATTTTGGAAGATTGATAGATTATGCTCATTAAACATACCATGTAGGTCTGAGACAGGAAGTGCCTGCACAGCATGCATTATCATAATCTACACCTCTAAATAACTCAAACTAGTTTTCTGTCTAAACAACGTATGACTAATACAACACATAAGATATTTTGAAAACGCTTTAAAGATCGGCAAAGTTGTTTTTTTTAGTGATTAGGTCCCTTAAGGACCACGGACCATTTATTTATTTTTAAATTTTTTTTTATTTTTTTTATTTTTTTTTATTTACACATCTGGTTCAGGACACCCCGAATGGTGTGCAGCTGCACAGGGAGCCTTGAATTCCATGACGATCCTGGCACGTCATGGGTCCTTAAAGGGATAGGAGTACTTCGTTTTATCTTCATTTTATTTTGTAGGCATTAAAAAAACATGAAGAATGATATAAATCTTATCTCTCAAACCTTTATGGTTTAAGAGATATTCACAAGCAAAGTGTCCCCCTCCCGCCTCTTTTACTGATGTAACACTGCTCAGCCAGATCAGAAGGGAGGTGCCCAGGTAGACTGCAGAGAGGGACAATCTTCAATTAAGATAAGGGAAAAACCTGAAAAACGTGTCAAGGGGGGAGCAGGGCTTTCATTGTTCTCATAGGAAGAAGATTGTCCCCTGCTGTTATCTGTCTGGTCTATGGACTGGATTCCATATCTGAGAAGAGATGGCTTACACTAGGTAAAAGGGGCGGGAGGGGAGACTTTGCTTGTGAATATCTCTTAAACCATAAAGGTTTGAGAGATAAGACTTATATCGTTCTTCATGTTTTTTTAATGCCTACAAAATAAAATAAAGATGAAACGAAGTATTACTATCCCTTTAAACTGGCAGCAATGATTTTGGATACTGAGGCTAGTGCCTCATTACTCCAAATTAGCCAACTGAGTGTTTTGTTTTTTTATTCGATGTGGATCAGGATCGTTGCTTTGAGTTATCTCAAAGGAAACGGTAACAAACATAATTATAGTTGTAAGCAGCCAATCTAAAGGCACTTATATCATTCTTCATGTTTTTTTAATACCTACAAAATAAAATAAAGTTAAAACGAAGTATTACTATCCCTTTAACGCAAACCTACCCATGACATGCCTGGACTGTCAAGGGTCGTTAATGCTTAGACAGCTTTGTAATACATTTAAATATGCCCTATTGGGATTTATTTCTAAAGAGACACTCACACCCCTCACTGCCTGCTTTAATATTAAAGCACATATTGTGTGCTTTAATACCATGCCTGTCCAACAGACTTCATGTTGCTATTTTCACAAGTTTATCTTCAGTCTTGTATCTTGTGCAAATGGGGAGGCTGAACTTCCCCCTCTCTGATTCTGTGCAGGAACTTCCTTTTGACACGAGCGTTGGTACCTTCACTGGTGCCTCTTCGAATGTTGGCCTGCCCCCCATTATGTATATCTCTCTCAGAACTGAAATAACACTCTCCAAAGTCCAAATACTATGATGATTAATTAGAGCTGCTTTTATTGTGAAACATTACTATCCCTTTAAAATAATCTTACAAAATAGGATAGCTATTGTGCTATGTTTGAAACAATGGTTCAGTACACTCACAAACAGTCTCTGTGCTGAAATAATTCAACTCTGCATCCTGCATGAAGTATAAGGACTCAGCTTGGGGGGGGGATTCACTAAGCAGTGATAAAGTAGAGATGACTACTCCAGATTATCAATTCTATAGTCCCTATGTTATTCTATGGAGCCTATGCACTAAGGTTTGAGAAATCTTAGGGCATAGGCTCCAAAGGACAATATAGGAATTGGAGAAGTGATATCACTGGAGAAGTTATCTTCTTTATCACCTCTTAGTGACCCCCCCCACACACATGTTTTGAAAAGGGAACCACTCGTACACTTTCTACACCAGTTGTTCTCAAACTCTTTTTGTTACTCAAGGCACCCCTATACACAATTTGTACTTTCGGGGTCACCTCTTACATGTTTAAAGGGATAGTAATACTTCGTTTTATCTCTATTTTATTTTGTAGGCATTAAAAAACATGAAGAACGATATAAGTCTTATCTCTCAAACCTTTATGGTTTATGAGATATTCACAAGCAAAGTTTCCCCCTCCCGCCCCTTTTACCTAGTGTAAGTCATCTCTTCTCAGATGTGAATCTGGTTGTAAGACCAGACAGATAACAGAATGGGGACAATCTTCTTTGTGTGAAAACAATGAAAACCCTGCCCCCCTTGACAAGTTTTTCAGGTTTTTCCCTTATCTTAATTGAAGATTGTCCCTCTCTGCAGTCTACCTGGGCACCTCCCTTCTGATCTGGCTGAACGGGGAGGGGGATACTTTGCTTGTGAATATCTCTTAAACCATAAAGGTTTGAGAGATAAGACTTATATCGTTCTTCATGTTTTTTTAATGCCTACAAAATAAAATAGAGATAAAACGAAGTATTACTATCCCTTTAAAGGGTTTGTAATGCCTTGCCTAAATAAACAGTAGTTATGTAGAGAATCAAAAAAGAAATCGAACAATGCAACTCCTGTCTCTCAAACCAACATGATTTGAGAGATATAATGTTTTAAATTTCCCCCCACCCTCCCCTTTCCCTGATGTTAGCATCTAGCTGACAGCAGGAGATTCTGGGAGGCTCTTCAGCAGAGCCGGAATAGCACTGTTTTTATTTATGCAAGTTTTATTTAAAAATACTTTTTGAGGAAAAACTATATTTCTTACATTTTTTTTTCTGGATAACACAGTATGAACATAAAACACAGACCATTTTCATAATACTTTACTGTACCTGGATTTCTTTGTTAATAAATGAATTAGAGAAGGATACAAGAGTAAAGTAGAATCTTGAAATGCATTGAAGTGCTTTGCAGCTGGAAATCGAGGGCACGGCCTCTAAGGATCCACAGTTTACAAGTGTTCCACTTTGTCTAAAGTGTTTGTAAAGAATTATTAATGTCCTGTATGCACATAAATGAGACTTGAAATGGCCTTATACAAGTGCTGATGATAGGTGCAGTGGAACGATATTCTTTTGTCTTAATAAAAGTTGGAATTGTAGCTATTAACTCTTTGTTTGCCAGAGAGGTAACCAACACATTGCAACGGATACCTCTCTGGCACTCAAAGGGTTAATGGATAAAAACTGGACATTTTCAATTTTGCATAAAAATAGAGATGATCTAACAAACTTTACCATAGGAAAAATGAAACATTCCCAATATTCACTTTGTTGATACATCGTTGTGTGTTTTGTGTTGTGTGCACTGGGTGTGTGTGTGTGCGCGCGTTTGTTTTGTGGTCTGGTGTGTGTGTGTTTGTTTTGTGGTGTGCTGTGTGTGTTTGTTTTGTGCTGTGTGTGTTTATTTTGTGGTGTGCTGTGTTTGTTTGTTTTGTGGTTAGCTGTGTGTGTGTGTTTTGTGGTGTGCTGTGTGTGTATTTTGTGGTGTGCTGTGTGTGTATTTTGTGGTGTGCTGTGTGTGTGTGTGCTGTGTGTGTGTGTGTGTGTGTGTGTGTGTGTATTTTGTGGTGTGCTGTGTGTGTGTGTGTTTTGTGGTGTGCTGTGTTTTGTGGTGTGATGTGTGTGTGTTTTGTGGTTTGTTTTGAGAGGGACAATCTTCAGTGATCATAAGGGGAAAACCTGAAAAACCTGTCAAGGGGGACAGGGTTTTCCTTATGATCACAGTAAGAAGATCATCACTCGCTGTGATCTGTCTGTCAAGAGACCAGATTCCACATCTGAGCGGAGGTGGTTTACACTAGGTAAAAGGAGCAGGAGGGGGATACTTTATCATTCAATTACTCTTGAACTACAACTCTGATAGTACTGAAATAACACTCTCCATGGCCCAAATATTTTGAAGATTAATTGGAGCGGCTTTTATTTTGAAACCTTACTATACTTTTAAATTTTAAGGGGTGTTTTTAAAGGGTCAGTAAAGAGAGTTACAAAGCATACTTACACATGCATACATACTTCATTTCACTTTTTTTTTATACTGTCTCTTAACCCTTTGAGTGACAGGATGTTGGATGCCTCTGTGGCACACACAGGGTTAAAAAAATAAAATACAACAACCCCCTCCCACCACCACCACTTGTAATGTAATTACTATGACTATGATCCCTGTACGTCTCTAAATGTTTAAATAAGTGTTTGCATACTGACATTATTACCACTTACATTTGTCCTCTATTCCTGCAGCCGACATCAATGAGAGCGATCCGCGCCCGGTACGATCCTTTCCTGCAGACCAGGCATCGTGTTGAACAGGTATATATATACACTGTGTGTGCTGTAATGTCACAAGGACAGGAGTAATCCACGTGCATCCGCTCTCAGAAGCTGCAGTGGAGTATTTGCATGGCTCAGCATCTTTTTCGAAGCTGATCATCCCTAATAGGTAGTCTTTTTGCGGAGCAATGCGTTGCGTACCCCTCTGGCACTCAGAGGGTTAACCTAAGGGACATGTTGCTCCTAGCTATAGTGATGCTATTCTAACAGCTAAACTGTGGGTCATTTGGGACGCCTAGATCATATCTCCTAATGGATCTTGCTCAGTGAAGCAGATACTGTGCGGCTGGACGTCCTGGGGTGTATGACGACGATGTGTGTTGTGCACAGTCTGGCTGTCTGCTGTTCTGCTTTGAATAAACACTTGTGATAGTACAAGTCATTATTTTCCTTCTTCCCTTTTCTGTCCCTATTCTTATATTCACACCATTGTATGATAGCTCTAGACCAGAGGTTCTCACCTCATGCCCTCAGTGGCCACTAACAGGCCAGGACTTAGGAATTTCCCTGCTAGAACACAAGTGTGTTGATCAGAGGCTCAGTCGTATTGATTAACTCACCTGTGCTGTTACAAGGAAATTCTAAAATCCTGGCCTGTTAATAGCCACTGAGGGTATGGGTTGAGAACCACCGCTATACAGTGCCAGACCATTGTAGAGAATTTTTAACCCTTTGAGTGTCAGGGGGTAAGCAATGCATTGCATCCCCTCTGTCATTTAAATGGTTAAGTTACTCTTTGTGTAAGTGAATGATTTAGAAGAAGATGAAAGTATTTTTTACACAGACTAATTTATAAGATACATACAGAAGTTTATACGCACATTACTGTGGGTTTTATTGATGTGGAGCAATCTGATACACTGGTATATACACCACACAGTGTGATCTTCTAAATAGAGGAGCAGAGGGATTTGGGTGACAAACAGGGACTGTCCCTCCTATACTGTATAGCATCAGTCCTTATACACAGACACATGCAGACTGTATACTATACACCAGAGGTTCTCAGCCCATGTCCTCAGTGGCCAGTAACAGGCCAGGACTTAGGAATTTCCCCTGCTAGGACACAAGTGTGTTGATCAGAGGCTCAGTCGTATTGATTAACTCACCTGTGCTCTAACAAGGAAATCCTCGCATTCTGGCCTGTTAGTAGCCACTGAGGGCACGGGCTGAGAACCACTGCTGTAGTGCATCATATTGGAAGATTTTTCTTGAGCGAAACTTTGAATATGTCTTGTAGGCTGTACCATGTTTATTTCAGTTTTTATAAGATGTAAGCTGTAACATGTTAACTGTGATGTGCTGTTTTATTTTGCTTCAATAAAGACTTAAAAAAAAAAAAAAGTGGGTCATATACGAAAGAGAGAGCAAGAGAGAGAACAATTATTGGACAAACCAAGCTGAACGATAGGGGGCAATTAAAAATTCATTGATGTAAATGAGGCTTTTTGAAGGCCAGAGAGAGATCAACGACACATTGCTTCGCATCACGTTGGAGACCTCACAAGCAGTCAACTAATTAAAAGCCCCATTTCATTAAATAGGAATTCTTATTTATGCCCTATAGTGCAGTTTGGTTCACCCCATACTTAGTGACTTTTTCTGTTTGTTCCACTTTCTTTGTGCATATGGCTCCTAAGGACCTTCTTCCGCTAGCTAAAATTCAGCAGTTCTGGGGCAAAAACCATTTGCATGATTTGGGGACGTGTAAAGACTCACCCAAATCCCCACTGCAGTTGAAAAAGGCATTGAAGGCCTCGCTAACATTCACAGCGTTAACCCTTTGAGTGTCAGAGTGGTTCAGAATGCATAGCAACGCAATGCATTCCATACCACTCTGGCACTCAAAGGGTTAAAAGCCTAATTTAAATCAGTAGACATTATATTTTGCTCCTACGACTTGATTAGCCCCAGAATTACATGTTAATATGCTTAAATAGGGACTAAGTACTTATCGAGTCGCTCATTTAATCCTTAAAGGGATAGTAATATTTACAAAAACAGCAGCTGAAATTAATCTTCGTAGTATTTGAGACATGGAGAGTGTTATTTCAGTACTGTCAGAGTTGTAGTTCAAGAGTGATTGAATGATAAAGTATCCCCCTCCCGCCCCTTTTACTGATGTAACACTGCTCACCTCAGATGTGGAATCTGGTCCTGGGACCAAACACAGCAAGGGACAATCTTCTTACTGTGATCATAAGGAAAACCCTGCCCCCATTGACAGGTTTTTCCTTATGATCACTGAAGATTGTCCTTCTCTGCGATCCATCCGGGCAGTCTTGCTGCTCTGAGGTGAGCAGTGATACATCAGTAAAAGGGGCGGAAGGGGGATACTTTATCATTCAGTTACTCTTGTACTACAACTCTGACAGTATTGAAATAACACTCTCCATGGCCCAAATACTATGATGATTAATTGGAGCTGCTTTTATTGTGAAACATTACTATCTCATTGCTCTGCAATGCGTTGTGCACCCCTCTGGCACTCAAAGGGTTAACCTATCTGATTTCAATTGTGTCCTCAAGCATTTTGTGTGTTCCTTTAGTTTGCATGGATATTATCAGTCTTGTGGACCAATTGACTGGTTAACTAATGATCTTTGGTCAATGGTTAATCAGTAGGATTTTCTTGAATTAAAAAGCTACCATTATGCAGATAGTTAAATGGATAGTAATGTTTCAAAATAAATGCAGCTCACATTATTCTTTCTCTGTCGTCCAATACAGGTTACTGGTAACTTTGGGTAGGCGATCAGAATTGTTCCTGCCTATTAAAGTGGCTGATTGCCTACCCAAAGTTACCAGTAACCTGTATGGACTAAGAGAAAAGGATTTAACAGGCTAAGACTGAAATCCTATTTTATAGTTTTGGGCCATGTAGAGCAATATTATCATTCTCTATGTTGTGTAGTTCCAGAGTAATTGAATGATACAGTGTCCCCCTCCCTCCCCTTTTACCTATGTAAAGCTGCACAGCTAGACCATCTGGATGGATTGCAGCAAGGGACAATCTTCAGTGAGCCTAAGGAAAAAACTGCACTCCTCCCTCAAGGGGGGGCGGTGTTTCCCTTATAATCACAGTAAGAAGATTGTCCCTCGGTGTGATCTGTCCGGTCAAGCGACCAGATTGTTCCTCTGAGGGGAGGCGGCTTACACTAGGTAAAAGGTTTGGTTGGGGGATACTTTATCATTCAATTACTCTGGAACTACACATTGTAGAGAATGATAATACCACACTAATGGCCCAAAAACTATAAAGAAGAATTTATTTTGAAACCTTACTATCCCTTTAACTGTTGAGGACTTGGTTGAAGATGATGGAAGTTTTACTTCCCAGCAGCTTGAAGTCCAACAATTATCTGTCCCTACACACTAGATTTGATTTGCTCATTAGTTAGAGCATTTATCTAAAACACTGTAAATAGTGTTCATTATATTTAAAGGGATAGTAATACTTAAAATGTAAAAAAAAATATGTTGTAGGGTTTATCCCCCTGAGTAAAACAAGAGTACTCCCACTGCTGAAAGGTGTTTCATTCAAAAGTTATTAATTTTCAAAGTTGAAATTTTTAGGTACAATATCACAGTGGCCTGAAATTGTACAGTGGCACTGTTGCTACACGATCCTATGGACAGCTCTGGTCTCAGGACCTTAAATCTCCATAGGATGGTGTAGCAACAGCGCCACTGTACAATTTCAGGCCACTGTGATATTGCACCTAAAAAATTCAACTTTGAAAATTAATAACTTTTGAATGAAACATCTTTCAGCAGTGGGAGTACTCTTGTTTTACTCAGGGGGATAAACCCTACAACATATTTTTTTTTACATTTTAGGTATTACTATCCCTTTAAAAAGCAGTTACATGCGCAAGAATTAAACTTTAAAAAGTGTCCGGCAGCCTACTTCCGGCTTGCCGAACTTTGCCGACCAGAGACAGCTCCGTCCCACTACCCATCATCCTTCCATGACGGAGGCTGTCTGTCACTAAAGTGGAGCGATCGCATTGGCTAGATATCGATCTCTGTCAATGCAATCGCTCCACTTTAGTGACAGCCTCCGTCATGGGACGGAGCTGTCTGTGGTCGGCAAAGTTCTGCAAGCCGGAAGTAGGCTGCCGGACACTTTTTAAAGTTTAATTCTTGCGCATGTAACTGCTTTTTAGATATAATGAACGCTATTTACAGTGTTTTAGATAAATGCTCTAACTAATGAGCATTACATGTAGTTAGGTGAGAGATCCCCTTTAAAGCTACATTACATACAACTTCTCACAGTAAACACCGTTCATGTTCTTTTAGTTGAAGTACGGTATTTAGGGCCTTTTTACGCAAGATGAAGTGGCACATTACTGGAGCAAACCAGCTGCATCATAAAAGACAATAGACGATTCCCTAAATTCCCATTAACTAAATGGAATTCGAGTCCGTTGAATGCTAGAGGGGTCTTCAGTTCGTTGCTTTGCAATGCGTCGGAGACCTCTCTTGCATTCATGGATTAAAAGCGCCGTTTAAATCAATGGGATTTTTCACTTTTCCCATATGGTGGATTTGGATTCCTCTTGAATTGCACCCATTTAGCTTCCTGAATATGGCCGGTTCTGAAAGGTAAAGAATTCTCACTTGTTACCCATGATGCCTTTGGTTTGCGCTAGAAAGGGCTTCCTGAATACGGATGTTCTTAACCCTTTGGGTGCCAGAGGGGTATTCAGCGCTTTGCTCCGAAATGTGTTGATTCCCTCTCTAGCACTTAACCCTTTGAGTGCCAGAAAGGTACCCAGTGCATTGCACTGCTATACATTAAATCCCTCCGTGGCGCACAAAGGGTAAAATGGTTTATAAATATAAAAAAAATACAAGTAATGTAGACATCGTCTATAAGCAATTATTTTCTAAGTATCCGATTGGGTGTGCTGTGTATTTGGAGAGCAGCAGGAGCTATTCCATCTCTGGCAGTTAGTAAAATAGACGGTAAATGAAATTAATAAGGCAGCAGGTTATTCCCTGTACAAACCGCTGTCGTCTTTTACTCGGTATGGTAGATTTAATATAACAGAACTACGTTATATTTTAAAATGAAATTAATAGTTCTGAGAATACATTTTTAATTAAAACCTTGGGTGCTCGGAGGCCTTTCCGAGGAGACGTCTGTAGAATCCAACAGGTTAAAATGACACTGGTGCCAGAACGCAAGTTTTGGTGATTGTGAAATCACTTCCAACAGTTGATCGGGGATGATGGTAGATTAGATTCCCAACCTCTAGAGTGCCATTTGTCATACTACATTTTGTTTTCTTTCAGCTGAAGCAGCTGGGTCACAGCGTGGACAAGGTGGAGTTCATCGTTATGGGGGGAACGTTTATGGCTCTTTCAGAAGAGTATCGAGACTACTTTATCCGAAACCTGCATGATGCCTTGTCCGGAAACACCTCCAACAGTGTTTCTGAGGCCGTGCGGTAAGAGATCCTAAATAAGACACATAAGTGCATCTGCCTCTCTAGCATGTTCTGTAGTCCTCCTGTTTGAATTTCTTTTTTAACCACTTAACGTCCGGCAGTCCTGGGATAGGATTACCCTTAAACCCTTGTGAGAGCCCGCACACGTAACTGATCACATTTATCGTCTCTCTGTAGAAGAGCCTGAAAAGATCTCTACGGTCTTGGAAAAGTCAGTTTCGGACTCCTGTAGTGATCACAGTGCATCTGCAGGAGTGCTGTAATCACAGAACCCATGACATGCCAAACTCGTCACCGGTCCTTAAAGGGATAGTAATGTTTCATAATAAAAGCAGCTCTAATTAATCATCATAGTATTTGGACTTTGGAGAGTGTTATTTCTGTTCTGTCAGAGTTATAGTACAAGAATAATTCAATGACAAAGTATCCCCCTCCCACCCCTTTTACTGATGTAACACTGTTCAGCCAGATCAGAAGGGAGATGCCCAGGTAGACTGCAGAGAGGAACAATCTTCAATTAAGATAAGGGAAAACCAGAAAAACTTGTCAAGGGGGGCAGGGCTTTCATTGTTCTCATAGGAAGAAGATTGTCCCCTGCTGTTATCTGTCTGGTCTATGGACTGGATTCCACATCTGAGAAGAGATGGCTTACACTAGGTAAAAGGGGCGGGAGGGGAAACTTTGCTTGTGAATATCTCTCAAACCATAAAGGTTTGAGAGATAAGACTTACATCGTTCTTCATGTTTTTTTAATGCCTACAAAATAAAATAAAGATAAAATGAAGTATTACTATCCCTTTAAGGTCTCACGAGAAGAACTCTCATTACCACTTGTCTTGATGACATTCACCATCCTATAATGTAAAGTGATAGAATGTGTCGCTCCCTTTGAGCGTAACCGCACATGCGCAGTAGAGACTGCTGTTCCTTGTGTGGTTTCGCACGCAGGGAGCTTCACTGTGAGCCGTCCGGAGCGTTAAGGATCAGAGCGTTCGGCGAGAGACTTGCCGAATGTGCTGATTGGACGGCTCACCGCCTGTCTCTGCTCCAGGGCAGCAGCCGGGGCCGCTGGATGCACTTTAGCCCATGTATACGGCCTTTGATACTAGTGTCACTATATTTCCTTCTCAGACCTATTTTGTACAGCGCTATGGAATATGTTGGTTCTCAATAAATAAAGGATGCTAATAATAGTATGAAATAAAAATAAGTGATCGGAACAGCACCTCCTGGGGACCTTAATTAAAATTAAATGAATAAATGCAGTTAACCCTTTGAGTGACAGAGGGTATTGAATGCATTTACTCCTGGAACTCAAAGGGTTGCATGTAAAAAAAAAAAAAAAAATTGCCAGTGGTTATATCATATTAACCCTTTGAGTGCCAGAGGAGTACACAATGCGTTGCGTACCCCTCTGGCACTCAAAGGGTTAAAAATATATATATTTTTTCTGTTTTAAAAAGAGAAAGTCACTACATGATTAGACATTGCCATCTAAATGACAATTGGAGTGAGCAGTTCAGGACTGGTGCTGTGTTAAAGGAATAGTAATACTTCGTTTTAGCTTTATTTCATTTTGTAGGCATTAAAAAAAACTTGAAGAACGATATAAGTCTGATCTCTCAAACCTTTATGGTTTGAGAGATATTCACAAGCAAAGTTTCCCCCTCCCGCCCCTTTTACCTAGTGTAAGCCATCTCTTCTCAGATGTGGAATGCAGTCCATAGACCAGACAGATAACAGCAGGGGACAATCTTCTTCCTATGAGAACAATGAAAGCCCTGCCCCCCTTGACAAGTTTTTCAGGTTTTTCCCTTATCTTAATTGAAGATTGTCCCTCTCTGCAGTCTACCTGGACACCTCACTTCTGATCTGGCTGAGCAGTGTTACATCAGTAAAAGGGGCGGGAGGGGGATACTTTGTCATTGAATTACTCTTGAACTACAACTCTGACAGAATTGAAATAATACTCTCCAAGGTCCAAATACTATGATGATTAATTAGAGCTGCTTTTATTATGAAACATTACTATCCCTTTAAAACTCTACTTGTAGGCATCTCCAACACACTGAGGAACTAGACATCTCTAGTTTCACTGCTGTGAAGCTCCCCTTGATCTGAGGTTCCAATCAGGATTGTGTTACTAGCAATTTGAGAGTAAACAACCCGGATTTTACATTGATTACCGGTTGGTAATATATTGAAAGACAATGCAAAGAACTGTTTGTGGAAGTCTGAGCAAAAATCAAGGATGGAAAGGTTTTTTCTTTATTTTATTTTGAAATCCTTAATGCAGTAAGGGCAGAAAGAGTGTGACATTCTTTTCCACTGGAGTCTGTGCTGTCAGATACTGTAGATCAGTGGTTAGCAAAGGTTTTCACATGATGCGCTCCCCCTTTTGTTTTCACCAAACCACTTTGTATGGAAATAATCTTAACCCTATGAACAAGTATTTATATTATTAATATTAATATATTTTGCAGGTCCGTTATTAAGTATTGTTTTCCTTGTTGAAAACTTTTAGGTAAACCAATATATAAGCTCCAACCATATTTACATGTATCAGAATTACAAAACTAGCCATTCCTAAACTTCTACCTGTGATCTCGTTTTTAACAGTATAGATACTGTCCTGTTACACAGCAAAACAGTCAGGGGAGGGATGGCAACTTGTGGCCTGGAGGGCAACTACAATCAAGAGGCCCAATTCTAATATCATTCCAGCCCACTGTCCCAGCCCACCCCCTTATATTAAATTTTAAATTTGCCGTTAATCCTTTGAGTGCCAGAGGGGTATGCATACCCTTCTGACACTCAAAGGGTTAGTGTTGTGAAGTAAGGCAATACCACGAAGCTTACAGTTGAAATGGGATTACACTGGTGCAGCTACAGAGTTTACAGTTTAAGTAAAGCTACACTAGTGATACCATAGAGCTTACAGGAGAAACTGGTTATGTTACTAGTGTATCTTCACTTGGATTGTAGCTCCATTTCAATTGTAAGCTCTGTGGTATCACTAGTGTAGCTGCATTTGCAGCAACAAGTGGGAGTGGCCCACCAGCCCAGACATATGACTGGCCCAGGGGCCAATTGCCCCCCTGCCCCCCAGGCCAGCCCTCCCCTGAAAACAGTTCACACAATTGCTGCTGGAATAAATAACCTTGCTCACTGTCTGGAAAAACCTCTCACCCCCCCCCATCCAGGGGGGGGGCACTATTGCCCTCAGTTTGGGAAACACTGCAGTACATACTTAAAAATAAAGTATTGGATACCTTATTTAGTTTATAACAATGAGAACTATGACAGTTGGTTACAATGCAGACAGGATGTTGATACAGAAAGATATCCGACTGCCTTTAGAATGGAGAATTATTTTTGTTTTGTTACCAATTTGGAGCATAATTAGAAATTATTTTAGTGGCGATTTATTTGCCTTCCACTAGATCAACAGAGGAGAGTTAGCAAATGTTGAACTTAATGGATTGCGTTTCTCGCAAACTGTGTTTCTATAATGAATTCACATCCAATGAGCTTATTACGTAGCATGCTCATGACTTTCATTTTTCTACATTTGTGTCCTCAAATTAACCCTTCCAGTGACAGATGTGCATGCATATCCCTCTGGCACTGAAATGGTTTAATGGTTAATAATGTCTCAATTCCAGTGAAGCTACGATCCCCTCCTTATAATCTGTGCTAATACTCTGTTACATTGCTAATGCTGAGATCGCTATATTTTCTTTGCAATTATATTATTAATTGTCCCCATCTGCCCCTTTTAATTTAAAGGGATAGTAATACTTTGTTTTATCTTTATTTTATTTTGTAGGCATTAAAAAAAACATGAAGAATGATATAAGTCTTATCTCTCAAACCTTTATGGTTTATGAGATATTCACAAGCAAAGTTTCCCCTCCCGCCCCTTTTACCTAGTGTAAGCCATCTCTTCTCAGATGTGGAATGCAGTCCATAGACCAGACAGATAACAGAAGGGGACAATCTTCTTCCTATGAGAACAATGAAAGCCCTGTCCCCCTTGACAAGTTTTTCAGCTTTTTCCCTTATCTTAATTGAAGATTGTCCCTCTCTGCTGTCTACCTGGGCACCTCCCTTCTGATCTGGTTGAACAGGGGGGGATAAGACTTATATCATTCTTCATGTTTTTTTAATGCCTACAAAATAAAATAAAGTTAAAACAAAGTATTACTATCCCTTTAAGTAAGCCACCTCCCTTCACATCTAAAGTCCAGATCACAACGTGGGAGGGCAAGTTTTTCCTTATCCTGAATGAAGATTGTCCCTCGTCGCGATCCTCCTTCAGTTCCGAGGCACGAAGAATGATGTCAGCATATGGGGAGGGAGGGGGGACAATTTATGATATAACTGCAGAGGAAATATAGCTGTTGCAGCATTATCAACGTAACAGAGCATTAGTAACTACTATAAGGAGGCATAGTAGCTTCACTGGAGATGAAACATTACTAACCCTTTAAGTTGACTGTATGACCTCCTTAAACCCTTAAGGACCAGTGGACCCGGGGTGTGCTGTCCCTTAAGGACCACATAGAAGACTTTGACGTGATGTCCCACGTGACTGATCACATGGGGCAGCACGTCGAATGGAGGGACTGAAAGAGATCGCTCCTGTCTTGGAGCGATCAAGTTCAGTCCCCGGTATTACTCACCGCGCTCCTGCAGGAGCGCGGTGAGTAATAGTACGTGATGTACCAGGACCGTCACTGGTCCTTAAGTGCCGGACCAGCGTGATGGTCCTGCCACGTCAGTGGTCCTTAAGGGGTTAAACACCTCACTAAGGACCTCTGGACAGAACCAAGAAGGATTGCATTTTTACCTTGGAGCCCTTGGCCTCAGCCTCCTGGGCAATGTCTTAATTTTTTTTCTTTCTGGCTACAGAGAATCTGTGACATACCTGTCTTGAATAATTTTATTTATTTATTTTTTTTTTTTTTGTATTTATACGTTCATCTTATATATTCTATTTAGTTTTTTATTTTATTCCATCAAGCAAAATATTCTAGGCAGATTTCACAGAACAGATGTTTTTTGCTATCCATGTAAATTCCACAAGAGGGCAGTAGATTGCTAGTCTTGTTTAGGGATAATGCTCATAGGGGATGTGTCAGAATGACAGCTTGTAATGTTGCAACACTTGTAGAACACGTATCCTATCTGAGAAGTCTAGTCTTATAAATGCACTAGCACAAGCACGTAAAAATGATCTGGGGGCTATATACATTTAAATACCCTGTACTTCATGACGGCATCTATAAAACATCTCTATTTGTTTTGAGGCCTAAAATCTAATATAACCAACACTCTGAGAAGTAGCCATTCCTGCCTCCTGCAGGGCTCCAAGTACCATAGCAATCTGATGTGATTTCACTGTATTGTCTCTAAATGGACTGAGATAAGGTAACAGCCTTTCTGAATACAAGAGTAGTGAGCACTAATCACAGTAAACAGATTGACTTTATGTCTTATCTCTCGTTACAAAGGGCACAAACAAAATTAACTAAATGTTTTCTGCCTAGGACAGTTTACTTGTGCAATAAAGAGAGTATGAAAGGGCTAATATATTAGTGATGTAACACAAACTTTTTTTTATTTAG
This sequence comes from Rhinophrynus dorsalis, assembly GCA_037306005.1. Taxonomy (NCBI): domain Eukaryota; kingdom Metazoa; phylum Chordata; class Amphibia; order Anura; family Rhinophrynidae; genus Rhinophrynus; species Rhinophrynus dorsalis. The sequence continues at coordinate 541,227,642 of CM074720.1, forward strand.
AAAACTAGTTTTTGAGTTATTAAAATTTATAGATGATGGTGATTACACCATGCTGTGCAGGCACTTCCTGTCTTATCGCTACATTACCCCACCCACTCACTGATACTGCTCAGCAATGCATTACCCACCTCCCCTATCACTGACGTTCTGTCTTATCCCTACATTACCTCCCCACTCACTGACACTGCTCAGCACTGCATTACCCACCTCACCTAGCACTGACTTCCTGTCTTATCCCTACATTACCTCCCCACTCACTGACACTGCTCAGCAATGCATTACCCACCTCCCCTAGCACTGACTTCCTGTCTTATCCCTACATTACCTCCCCACTCACTGACACTGCTCAGCAATGCATTACCCACCTCCCCTAGCACTGACTTCCTGTCTTATCCCTACATTACCTCCCCAATCACTGACACTGCTCAGCAATGCATTACCCACCTCCCCTATCACTGACGTTCTGTCTTATCCCTACATTACCTCCCCTACTCACTGATACTGCTCAGCAATGCATTACCCACCTCCCCTATCACTGACGTTCTGTCTTATCCCTACATTACCTCCTCCACTCACTGACACTGCTCAGCAATGCATTACCCACCTCCCCTATCACTGACGTTCTGTCTTATCCCTACATTACCTCCTCCACTCACTGACACTGCTCAGCAATGCATTGTCCACCTCCCCTAGCACTGACTTCCTGTCTTATCCCTACATTACCTCCCCCACTCACTGACACTGCTCAGCAATGCATTACCCACCTCCCCTAGCACTGACTTCCTGTCTTATCCCTACATTACCTCCCCCACTCACTGACACTGCTCAGCAATGCATTACGCACCTCCCCTAGCCCTGACTTCCTGTATTATCCCTACATTACCTCCCCACTCACTGACACTGCTCAGCAATGCATTACCCACCTCCCCTAGCACTGACTTCCTGTCTTATCCCTACATTACCTCCCCCACTCACTGACACTGCTCAGCAATACATTACCCACCTCCCCTAGCACTGACTTCCTGTCTTATTCCTACATTACCTCCTCCACTCACTGATACTGCTCAGCAATGCATTACCCACCTCCCCTATCACTGACGTTCTGTCTTATCCCTACATTACCTCCTCCACTCACTGACACTGCTCAGCAATGCATTACCCACCTCCCCTAGCACTGACTTCCTGTCTTATCCCTACATTACCTCCCCAGTCACTGACACTGCTCAGCAATGCATTACCCACCTCCCCTAGCACTGACTTCCTGTATTATCCCTACATTACCTCCCCACTCACTGACACTGCTCAGCAATGCATTACCCACCTCCCCTAGCACTGACTTCCTGTCTTATCCCTACATTACCTCCCCCACTCACTGACACTGCTCAGCAATGCATTACCCACCTCCCTTAGCACTGACTTCCTGTCTTATCCCTACATTACCTCCCCCACTCACTGACACTACTCAGCAATGCATTACCCACCTCCCTTAGCACTGACTTTGTCTTATCCCTACATTACCTCCTCCACTCACTGACACTGCTCAGCAACGCATTACGCACCTCCCCTAGCACTGACTTTCTGTCTTATCCCTACATTACCTCCTCCACTCACTGACAGTGTTCAGCAATGCATTACCCACCTCCCCTAGCACTGACTTCCTTTCTTATCCCTACATTACCTCACCACTCACTGACACTGCTCAGCAATGCATTGCCACCTCCCCTAGCACTGACTTCCTTTCTTATCCCTACATTACCTCCCCACTCACTGACACTGCTCAGCAATACATTACGCACCTCCCCTAGCACTGACTTCCTGATTTATCCGTACATTATCTCCCCCACTCACTGACACTGCTCAGCAATACATTACCCACCTCCTCTAGCACTGACTTTCTGTCTTATTCCTACATTATCTCCCCCACTCACTGATACTGCTCAGCAATGCATTGCACACCTCCCCTATCACTGACTTCCTGTCTTATCCCTACATAACCTCCCCACTCACTGGCACTGCTCAGCAATGCATTGCACACCTCCCCTATCACTGACTTCCTGTCTTATCCCTACATTACCTCCCCCACTCACTGACACTGCTCAGTAATACATTGCCCACCTCCCCTAGCACTGACTTCCTTTCTTATCCCTACATTACCTCCCCACTCACTGACACTGCTCAGCAATACATTGCACACCTCCCCTAGCACTGACTTCCTGATTTATCTGTACATTATCTCCCCCACTCACTGACACTGCTCAGCAATGCATTACCCACCTCCTCTAGCACTGACTTTCTGTCTTATTCCTACATTATCTCCCCCACTCACTGACACTGCTCAGCAATGCATTGCACACCTCCCCTGTCACTGACTTCCTGTCTTATCCCTACATAACCTCCCCACTCACTGACACTGCTCAGCAATGCATTGCACACCTCCCCTATCACTGACTTCCTGTCTTATCCCTACATAACCTCCCCACTTTCTGACACTGCTCAGCAATGCATCGCCCACCTCCCCTAGCACTGACTTCCTGTCTTATCCCTACATTACCTCCCCCACTCACTGACACTGCTCAGTAATACATTGCACACCTCCCCTAGCACTGACTTCCTGTCTTATCCCTACATTACCTCCCCCACTCACTGACACTGCTCAGTAATACATTGCCCACCTCCCCTAGCACTGACTTCCTATCTTATTCCTACATTACCTCCCCACTCACTGACACTGCTCAGCAATGCATTACCCACCTCCCCTAGCACTGACTTCCTGTCTTATCCCTACATTACCTCCCCACTCGCTGACACTGCTCAGCAATGCATTACCCACCTCCCCTAGCACTGACTTCCTGTCTTATCCCTACATTACCTCCCCACTCGCTGACACTGCTCAGCAATTCATTACCCACCTCCCCTAGCACTGACTTCCTGTCTTATCCCTACATTACCTCCCCACTCGCTGACACTGCTCAGCAATGCATTACCCACCTCCCCTAGCACTGACTTCCTGTCTTATCCCTACATTACCTCCCCACTCGCTGACACTGCTCAGCAATGCATTACCCACCTCCCCTAGCACTGACTTCCTGTCTTATCCCTACATTACCTCCCCACTCGCTGACACTGCTCAGCAATGCATTACCCACCTCCCCTAGCACTGACTTCCTGTCTTATCCCTACATTACCTCTCCACTCGCTGAGACTGCTCAGCAATGCATTACCCACCTCCCCTAGCACTGACTTCCTGTCTTATCCCTACATTACCTCCTCCACTCACTGATACTGCTCAGCAATGCATTACCCACCTCCCCTATCACTGACGTTCTGTCTTATCCCTACATTACCTCCTCCACTCACTGACACTGCTCAGCAATGCATTACCCACCTCCCCTAGCACTGACTTCCTGTCTTATCCCTACATTACCTCCCCAGTCACTGACACTGCTCAGCAATGCATTACCCACCTCCCCTAGCACTGACTTCCTGTATTATCCCTACATTACCTCCCCACTCACTGACACTGCTCAGCAATGCATTACCCACCTCCCCTAGCACTGACTTCCTGTCTTATCCCTACATTACCTCCCCCACTCACTGACACTGCTCAGCAATGCATTACCCACCTCCCTTAGCACTGACTTCCTGTCTTATCCCTACATTACCTCCCCCACTCACTGACACTACTCAGCAATGCATTACCCACCTCCCTTAGCACTGACTTTGTCTTATCCCTACATTACCTCCTCCACTCACTGACACTGCTCAGCAACGCATTACGCACCTCCCCTAGCACTGACTTTCTGTCTTATCCCTACATTACCTCCTCCACTCACTGACAGTGTTCAGCAATGCATTACCCACCTCCCCTAGCACTGACTTCCTTTCTTATCCCTACATTACCTCACCACTCACTGACACTGCTCAGCAATGCATTGCCACCTCCCCTAGCACTGACTTCCTTTCTTATCCCTACATTACCTCCCCACTCACTGACACTGCTCAGCAATACATTACGCACCTCCCCTAGCACTGACTTCCTGATTTATCCGTACATTATCTCCCCCACTCACTGACACTGCTCAGCAATACATTACCCACCTCCTCTAGCACTGACTTTCTGTCTTATCCCTACATTACCTCCCCACTCACTGATACTGCTCAGCAATGCATTGCACACCTCCCCTATCACTGACTTCCTGTCTTATCCCTACATAACCTCCCCACTCACTGGCACTGCTCAGCAATGCATTGCACACCTCCCCTATCACTGACTTCCTGTCTTATCCCTACATTACCTCCCCCACTCACTGACACTGCTCAGTAATACATTGCCCACCTCCCCTAGCACTGACTTCCTTTCTTATCCCTACATTACCTCCCCACTCACTGACACTGCTCAGCAATACATTGCACACCTCCCCTAGCACTGACTTCCTGATTTATCTGTACATTATCTCCCCCACTCACTGACACTGCTCAGCAATGCATTACCCACCTCCTCTAGCACTGACTTTCTGTCTTATTCCTACATTATCTCCCCCACTCACTGACACTGCTCAGCAATGCATTGCACACCTCCCCTGTCACTGACTTCCTGTCTTATCCCTACATAACCTCCCCACTCACTGACACTGCTCAGCAATGCATTGCACACCTCCCCTATCACTGACTTCCTGTCTTATCCCTACATAACCTCCCCACTTTCTGACACTGCTCAGCAATGCATCGCCCACCTCCCCTAGCACTGACTTCCTGTCTTATCCCTACATTACCTCCCCCACTCACTGACACTGCTCAGTAATACATTGCACACCTCCCCTAGCACTGACTTCCTGTCTTATCCCTACATTACCTCCCCCACTCACTGACACTGCTCAGTAATACATTGCCCACCTCCCCTAGCACTGACTTCCTATCTTATTCCTACATTACCTCCCCACTCACTGACACTGCTCAGCAATGCATTACCCACCTCCCCTAGCACTGACTTCCTGTCTTATCCCTACATTACCTCCCCACTCGCTGACACTGCTCAGCAATGCATTACCCACCTCCCCTAGCACTGACTTCCTGTCTTATCCCTACATTACCTCCCCACTCGCTGACACTGCTCAGCAATGCATTACCCACCTCCCCTAGCACTGACTTCCTGTCTTATCCCTACATTACCTCCCCACTCGCTGACACTGCTCAGCAATGCATTACCCACCTCCCCTAGCACTGACTTCCTGTCTTATCCCTACATTACCTCCCCACTCGCTGACACTGCTCAGCAATGCATTACCCACCTCCCCTAGCACTGACTTCCTGTCTTATCCCTACATTACCTCCCCACTCGCTGACACTGCTTAGCAATGCATTACCCACCTCCCCTAGCACTGACTTCCTGTCTTATCCCTACATTACCTCTCCACTCGCTGAGACTGCTCAGCAATGCATTACCCACCTCCCCTAGCACTGACTTCCTGTCTTATCCCTACATTACCTCCCCACTCGCTGACACTGCTCAGCAATGCATTACCCACCTCCCCTAGCACTGACTTCCTGTCTTATCCCTACATTACCTCCCCACTCGCTGACACTGCTCAGCAATGCATTACCCACCTCCCCTAGCACTGACTTCCTGTCTTATCCCTACATTACCTCCCTACTCACTGATACTGCTCAGCAATGCATTGCCTTCCTCCCTAGCACTGACTTCCTGTCTTATCACTAGATTACCTCCTCCACTCACTGACACTGCTCAGCAATGCATTACCTACCTCCCCTAGCACTGACTTCCTGTCTTATCCGTACATTATCTCCCCCACTCACTGACACTGCTCAGTAATGTATTACCCACCTCCCCTAGCACTGACTTCCTGTCTTATCCCTACATTACCTCCCACTCACTGATACTGCTCAGCAATGCATTACCTACCTCCCCTAGCACTGACTTCCTGTCTTATCCCTACATTACCTCCCACTCACTGATACTGCTCAGCAATGCATTACCTACCTCCCCTAGCACTGACTTCCTGTCTTATCCGTACATTATCTCCCCCACTCACTGACACTGCTCAGCAATGCATTACCCACCTCCCCTAGCACTGACTTCCTGTCTTATCCCTACATTACCTCCTCCACTCACTGACACTGCTCACATCTCCTAGCAGTGAAAGCGTTAAACCTTTGAGAACAAGAGGGATGTGAAACATTGATTAGAAAGCTTTCAAGCATTCAAGGGGTTAAAACCCCATATAAAGCAGTGGGCATTTTTATTTGTTTCCTGTTGTGCACTTGCTTTTCCCCAGAATTGCACCACTTTTGGTTAGTACATCAGCCAATGTTCTACCCAGTACAAACTGGGCATCATTCATCCGTCCAGTCAACAATTCTTGTGCAAACCAATCTTACCATGGGGGGTCAGGTGAAAATGCATCAAATTCTCATTAATTTTAGTCTTTTAACCCTCTGAATACTAAAGTGGTCTCCAATGCTTTGTAAATAATTGGGGTTAAAAATCCAATTAAATTAGAGGGATTTTAAATACTACTAATGGTGCAGGTGGTTTACCCCAGAATTACACCTCTTGGCATATTATGTGCTGTCCCTTGTTCTCTCTCTGAAGAAAGATTTGTGTTTGTGGGTTTGAGTGCAAGGATATGGGAAGACTTGGTACGGAAGTAGGGGGAGAGACCTGCCTGAGGAACACACAGATCTTGAGAGGTAGAGAGAGAGACTTGGTGTGTGTTGAAAAGACCTGTGGATAGATGAAGAGATGACAGACATGGGTGGAGCAGAGGGGAGAGCGATTAGAAAAAGTTATGGAGAAACCATGGTAGGGGAATGGGACACTGCACTAGATAAAGACCTGTCAGTGAAGGAGTGGCAGGTAAGGGACCTGGCTGCAGGGGAGAGGGATTTTGAAATGTGACTACCAGTGGGACAGGAATGGGGTGTCAGGCAGTGTGGTTCTGTGACTACCAGTGGGACAGGAATGGGGTGTCAGACAGTGTGGTTCTGTGATTACCAGTAGGACAGGAATGGGTTGTCAGACAGTGTGGTTCTGTGACTACCAGTAGGACAGGAATGGGTGTCAGACAGTGTGGTTCTGTGACTACCAGTAGGACAGGAATGGGTGTCAGACAGTCTGGTTCTGTGACTACCAGTAGGACAGGAATGGGTGTCAGACAGTGTGGTTCTGTGACTACCAGTAGGACAGGAATGGGGTGTCAGTCTGGTTCTGTGACTACCAGTAGGATAGGAATGGGGTGTCAGACAGTCTGGTTCTGTGACTACCAGTAGGACAGGAATGGGGTGTCAGTCTGGTTCTGTGATTACCAGTGGGACAGGAATGGGGAGTCAGTCTGGTTCTGTGACTACCAGTGGGACAGGAATGGGGAGTCAGTCTGGTTCTGTGACTACCAGTGGGACAGGAATGGGTGTCAGACAGTGTGGTTATGTGACTACCAGCAGGACAGGAATGGGTGTCAGACAGCCTGGTTCTGTGACTACCAGTAGGATAGGAATGGGGTGTCAGACAGTCTGGTTCTGTGACTACCAGTGGGACAGGAATGGGGTGTCAGTCTGGTTCTGTGATTACCAGTGGGACAGGAATGGGGAGTCAGTCTGGTTCTGTGACTACCAGTGGGACAGGAATGGGGAGTCAGTCTGGTTCTGTGACTACCACTGGGACAGGAATGGGGAGTCAGTCTGGTTCTGTGACTACCAGTGGGACAGGAATGGGGTGTCAGTGTGGTTCTGTGACTACCAGTGGGACAGGAATGGGGTGTCAGACAGTCTGGTTCTGTGACTTCCAGTAGGACAGGAATGGGGTGTCAGTCTGGTTCTGTGACTACCAGTGGGACAGGAATGGGGTGTCAGGCAGTCTGGTTCTGTGACTACCAGTGGGACAGGAATGGGGTGTCAGGCAGTCTGGTTCTGTGACTACCAGTAGGACAGGAATGGGGTGTCAGACAGTCTGGTTCTGTGATTACCAGTGGGACAGGAATGGGGTGTCAGACAGTCTGGTTCTGTGACTACAAGTAGGACAGGAATGGGGTGTCAGACAGTCTGGTTCTGTGACTACCAGTAGGACAGGAATGGGGTGTCAGACAGTGTGGTTCTGTGACTACCAGTGGGACAGGAATGGGGTGTCAGACAGTCTGGTTCTGTGACTACCAGTAGGACAGGAATGGGGTGTCAGACAGTGTGGTTCTGTGACTACCAGTGGGACAGGAATGGGGTGTCAGGCAGTGTGGTTCTGTGACTACCAGTAGGACAGGAATGGGGTGTCAGACAGTCCGGTTCTGTGACTACCAGTGGGACAGGAATGGGGTGTCAGGCAGTCTGGTTCTGTGACTACCAGTGGGACAGGAATGGGGTGTCAGGCAGTGTGGTTCTGTGACTACCAGTGGGACAGGAATGGGGTGTCAGGCAATGTGGTTCTGTGATTACCAGTAGGACAGGAATGGGGTGTCAGGCAGTGTGGTTCTGTGACTACCAGTAGGACAGGAATGGGGTGTCAGTCTGGTTCTGTGATTACCAGTGGGACAGGAATGGGGTGTCAGTCTGGTTCTGTGACTACCAGTAGGACAGGAATGGGGTGTCAGACAGTCTGGTTCTGTGACTATCAGTAGGACAGGAATGGGGTGTCAGGCAGTCTGGTTCTGTGACTACCAGTGGGACAGGAATGGGGTGTCAGGCAGTCTGGTTCTGTGACTACCAGTAGGACAGGAATGGGGTGTCAGACAGTCCGGTTCTGTGACTACCAGTGGGACAGGAATGGGGAGTCAGACAGTCTGGGTCTGTGACTACCAGTGGGACAGGAATGGGGTGTCAGACAGTCTGGTTCTGTGACTACCAGTGGGACAGGAATGGGGTGTCAGTCTGGTTCTGTGACTACCAGTAGGACAGGAATGGGGAGTCAGACAGTCTGGTTCTGTGACTACCAGTAGGACAGGAATGGGGTGTCAGACAGTCTGGTTCTGTGACTACCAGTGGGACAGGAATGGGGTGTCAGACAGTTTGGTTCTGTGATTACCAGTAGGACAGGAATGGGGTGTCAGACAGTGTGGTTCTGTGACTACCAGTGGGACAGGAATGGGGTGTCAGTCTGGTTCTGTGACTACCAGTAGGACAGGAATGGGGTGTCAGACAGTTTGGTTCTGTGATTACCAGTAGGACAGGAATGGGGTGTCAGACAGTGTGGTTCTGTGACTACCAGTGGGACAGGAATGGGGAGTCAGACAGTCTGGTTCTGTGACTACCAGTAGGACAGGAATGGGGTGTCAGACAGTCTGGTTCTGTGACTACCAGTGGGACAGGAATGGGGTGTCAGACAGTTTGGTTCTGTGATTACCAGTAGGACAGGAATGGGGTGTCAGACAGTGTGGTTCTGTGACTACCAGTGGGACAGGAATGGGGTGTCAGGCAGTCTGGTTCTGTGATTACCAGTAGGACAGGAATGGGGTGTCAGACAGTGTGGTTCTGTGACTACCAGTGGGACAGGAATGGGGTGTCAGGCAGTCTGGTTCTGTGATTACCAGTGGGACAGGAATGGGGTGTCAGGCAATGTGGTTCTGTGACTACCAGTAGGACAGGAATGGGGTGTCAGACAGTCTGGTTCTGTGACTACCAGTAGGACAGGAATGGGGTGTCAGACAGTGTGGTTCTGTGATTACCAGTAGGACAGGAATGGGGTGTCAGTCTGGTTCTGTGATTACCAGTAGGACAGGAATGGGGTGTCAGTCTGGTTCTGTGATTACCAGTGGGACAGGAATGGGGTGTCAGTCTGGTTCTGTGATTACCAGTGGGACAGGAATGGGGTGTCAGTCTGGTTCTGTGATTACCAGTAGGACAGGAATGGGGTGTCAGACAGTGTGGTTCTGTGACTACCAGTGGGACAGGAATGGGGTGTCAGACAGTCTGGTTCTGTGACTACCAGTGGGACAGGAATGGGGTGTCAGTCTGGTTCTGTGACTACCAGTAGGACAGGAATGGGGAGTCAGACAGTCTGGTTCTGTGACTACCAGTAGGACAGGAATGGGGTGTCAGACAGTCTGGTTCTGTGACTACCAGTGGGACAGGAATGGGGTGTCAGACAGTTTGGTTCTGTGATTACCAGTAGGACAGGAATGGGGTGTCAGACAGTGTGGTTCTGTGACTACCAGTGGGACAGGAATGGGGTGTCAGGCAGTCTGGTTCTGTGATTACCAGTGGGACAGGAATGGGGTGTCAGGCAGTCTGGTTCTGTGATTACCAGTGGGACAGGAATGGGGTGTCAGGCAATGTGGTTCTGTGACTACCAGTGGGACAGGAATGGGGTGTCAGACAGTCTGGTTCTGTGACTACCAGTAGGACAGGAATGGGGTGTCAGTCTGGTTCTGTGACTACCAGTAGGACAGGAATGGGGTGTCAGTCTGGTTCTGTGATTACCAGTAGGACAGGAATGGGGTGTCAGACAGTCTGGTTCTGTGACTACCAGTGGGACAGGAATGGGGTGTCAGTGTGGTTCTGTGACTACCAGTGGGACAGGAATGGGGTGTCAGACAGTCTGGTTCTGTGACTATCAGTAGGACAGGAATGGGGTGTCAGGCAGTCTGGTTCTGTGACTACCAGTGGGACAGGAATGGGGTGTCAGACAGTCTGGTTCTGTGACTACCAGTAGGACAGGAATGGGGTGTCAGGCAGTGTGGTTCTGTGACTACCAGTAGGACAGGAATGGGGTGTCAGACAGTCTGGTTCTGTGACTACCAGTGGGACAGGAATGGGGTGTCAGACAGTCTGGTTCTGTGACTACCAGTAGGACAGGAATGGGGTGTCAGGCAGTGTGGTTCTGTGACTACCAGTAGGACAGGAATGGGGTGTCAGACAGTCTGGTTCTGTGACTACCAGTGGGACAGGAATGGGGTGTCAGACAGTCTGGTTCTGTGATTACCAGTAGGACAGGAATGGGGTGTCAGTCTGGTTCTGTGATTACCAGTGGGACAGGAATGGGGTGTCAGTCTGGTTCTGTGACTACCAGTGGGACAGGAATGGGGTGTCAGACAGTGTGGTTCTGTGACTACCAGTGGGACAGGAATGGGGTGTCAGACAGTCTGGTTCTGTGACTACCAGTGGGACAGGAATGGGGTGTCAGTCTGGTTCTGTGATTACCAGTAGGACAGGAATGGGGTGTCAGACAGTGTGGTTCTGTGACTACCAGTGGGACAGGAATGGGGTGTCAGACAGTCTGGTTCTGTGACTACCAGTGGGACAGGAATGGGGTGTCAGTCTGGTTCTGTGATTACCAGTAGGACAGGAATGGGGAGTCAGGCAGTGTGGTTCTGTGACTACCAGTGGGACAGGAATGGGGTGTCAGACAGTCTGGTTCTGTGACTACCAGTGGGACAGGAATGGGGTGTCAGACAGTGTGGTTCTGTGATTACCAGTAGGACAGGAATGGGGTGTCAGGCAGTGTGGTTCTGTGACTACCAGTGGGACAGGAATGGGGTGTCAGACAGTCTGGTTCTGTGACTACCAGTAGGACAGGAATGGGGTGACAGTCTGGTTCTGTGACTACCAGTGGGACAGGAATGGGTTGTCAGGCAGTGTGGTTCTGTGATTACCAGTAGGACAGGAATGGGGTGTCAGGCAGTCTGGTTCTGTGACTACCAGTGGGACAGGAATGGGGTGTCAGTGTGGTTCTGTGACTACCAGTAGGACAGGAATGGGGTATCAGACAGTCTGGTTCTGTGACTACCAGTAGGACAGGAATGGGGTGTCAGACAGTGTGGTTCTGTGACTACCAGTAGGACAGGAATGGGGTGTCAGACAGTGTGGTTCTGTGACTACCAGTAGGACAGGAATGGGGTGTCAGACAGTGTGGTTCTGTGACTACCAGTGGGACAGGAATGGGGTGTCAGACAGTCTGGTTCTGTGACTACCAGTAGGACAGGAATGGGGTGTCAGACAGTCTGGTTCTGTGACTACCAGTGGGACAGGAATGGGGTGTCAGACAGTCTGGTTCTGTGACTACCAGTAGGACAGGAATGGGGTGTCAGACAGTCTGGTTCTGTGACTACCAGTGGGACAGGAATGGGGTGTCAGACAGTGTGGTTCTGTGACTACCAGTGGGACAGGAATGGGGTGTCAGACAGTCTGGTTCTGTGACTACCAGTGGGACAGGAATGGGGTGTCAGGCAGTCTGGTTCTGTGACTATCAGTAGGACAGGAATGGGGTGTCAGGCAGTCTGGTTCTGTGACTACCAGTGGGACAGGAATGGGGTGTCAGACAGTCTGGTTCTGTGACTACCAGTAGGACAGGAATGGGGTGTCAGACAGTCTGGTTCTGTGACTACCAGTGGGACAGGAATGGGGTGTCAGACAGTGTGGTTCTGTGACTACCAGTGGGACAGGAATGGGGTGTCAGACAGTCTGGTTCTGTGACTACCAGTGGGACAGGAATGGGGTGTCAGGCAGTCTGGTTCTGTGATTACCAGTGGGACAGGAATGGGGTGTCAGGCAATGTGGTTCTGTGACTACCAGTGGGACAGGAATGGGGTGTCAGACAGTCTGGTTCTGTGACTACCAGTGGGACAGGAATGGGGTGTCAGTCTGGTTCTGTGACTACCAGTAGGACAGGAATGGGGTGTCAGTCTGGTTCTGTGATTACCAGTGGGACAGGAATGGGGTGTCAGTGTGGTTCTGTGACTACCAGTGGGACAGGAATGGGGTGTCAGTCTGGTTCTGTGACTATCAGTAGGACAGGAATGGGGTGTCAGGCAGTCTGGTTCTGTGACTACCAGTGGGACAGGAATGGGGTGTCAGACAGTCTGGTTCTGTGACTACCAGTAGGACAGGAATGGGGTGTCAGACAGTGTGGTTCTGTGACTACCAGTGGGACAGGAATGGGGTGTCAGACAGTCTGGTTCTGTGACTACCAGTGGGACAGGAATGGGGTGTCAGACAGTGTGGTTCTGTGACTACCAGTGGGACAGGAATGGGGTGTCAGACAGTCTGGTTCTGTGATTACCAGTGGGACAGGAATGGGGTGTCAGACAGTCTGGTTCTGTGACTACCAGTAGGATAGGAATGGGGTGTCAGACAGTCTGGTTCTGTGACTACCAGTGGGACAGGAATGGGGTGTCAGTCTGGTTCTGTGACTACCAGTGGGACAGGAATGGGGTGTCAGTCTGGTTCTGTGATTACCAGTGGGACAGGAATGGGGTGTCAGTCTGGTTCTGTGACTACCAGTGGGACAGGAATGGGGTGTCAGACAGTGTGGTTCTGTGACTACCAGTGGGACAGGAATGGGGTGTCAGACAGTCTGGTTCTGTGACTACCAGTGGGACAGGAATGGGGTGTCAGTCTGGTTCTGTGATTACCAGTAGGACAGGAATGGGGTGTCAGACAGTGTGGTTCTGTGACTACCAGTGGGACAGGAATGGGGTGTCAGACAGTCTGGTTCTGTGACTACCAGTGGGACAGGAATGGGGTGTCAGTCTGGTTCTGTGATTACCAGTAGGACAGGAATGGGGAGTCAGGCAGTGTGGTTCTGTGACTACCAGTGGGACAGGAATGGGGTGTCAGACAGTCTGGTTCTGTGACTACCAGTGGGACAGGAATGGGGTGTCAGTCTGGTTCTGTGACTACCAGTAGGACAGGAATGGGGTGTCAGTCTGGTTCTGTGATTACCAGTAGGACAGGAATGGGTGTCAGTGTGGTTCTGTGACTACCAGTGGGACAGGAATGGGGTGTCAGTGTGGTTCTGTGACTACCAGTGGGACAGGAATGGGGTGTCAGGCAGTCTGATTATGTGACTACCAGTGGGACAGGAATGGGGTGTCAGGCAGTGTGGTTCTGTGATTACCAGTAGGACAGGAATGGGGTGTCAGGCAGTGTGGTTCTGTGACTACCAGTGGGACAGGAATGGGGTGTCAGACAGTGTGGTTCTGTGATTACCAGTGGGACAGGAATGGGGTGTCAGTCTGGTTCTGTGACTACCAGTGGGACAGGAATGGGGAGTCAGGCAGTGTGGTTCTGTGACTACCAGTGGGACAGGAATGGGTTGTCAGGCAGTGTGGTTCTGTGATTACCAGTGGGACAGGAATGGGGTGTCAGTCTGGTTCTGTGACTACCAGTAGGACAGGAATGGGTGTCAGGCAGTGTGGTTCTGTGACTACCAGTGGGACAGGAATGGGGTGTCAGTGTGGTTCTGTGACTACCAGTGGGACAGGAATGGGGTGTCAGACAGTGTGGTTCTGTGATTACCAGTAGGACAGGAATGGGGTGTCAGGCAGTGTGGTTCTGTGACTACCAGTGGGACAGGAATGGGGTGTCAGTCTGGTTCTGTGACTACCAGTAGGACAGGAATGGGGTGTCAGGCAGTCTGGTTCTGTGACTACCAGTGGGACAGGAATGGGGTGTCAGACAGTCTGGTTCTGTGACTACCAGTAGGACAGGAATGGGGTGTCAGACAGTGTGGTTCTGTGACTACCAGTAGGACAGGAATGGGGTGTCAGGCAGTGTGGTTCTGTGATTACCAGTAGGACAGGAATGGGGTGTCAGGCAGTGTGGTTCTGTGACTACCAGTAGGACAGGAATGGGGTGTCAGGCAGTGTGGTTCTGTGATTACCAGTAGGACAGGAATGGGGTGTCAGGCAGTGTGGTTCTGTGACTACCAGTGGGACAGGAATGGGGTGTCAGTCTGGTTCTGTGACTACCAGTAGGACAGGAATGGGGTGTCAGACAGTCTGGTTCTGTGACTACCAGTGGGACAGGAATGGGGTGTCAGTGTGGTTCTGTGACTACCAGTAGGACAGGAATGGGGTATCAGACAGTCTGGTTCTGTGACTACCAGTAGGACAGGAATGGGGTGTCAGACAGTGTGGTTCTGTGACTACCAGTAGGACAGGAATGGGGTGTCAGACAGTGTGGTTCTGTGACTACCAGTGGGACAGGAATGGGGTGTCAGACAGTCTGGTTCTGTGACTACCAGTAGGACAGGAATGGGGTGTCAGACAGTCTGGTTCTGTGACTACCAGTGGGACAGGAATGGGGTGTCAGGCAGTCTGGTTCTGTGACTACCAGTAGGACAGGAATGGGGTGTCAGACAGTGTGGTTCTGTGACTACCAGTAGGACAGGAATGGGGTGTCAGGCAGTGTGGTTCTGTGATTACCAGTAGGACAGGAATGGGGTGTCAGGCAGTGTGGTTCTGTGACTACCAGTGGGACAGGAATGGGGTGTCAGTCTGGTTCTGTGACTACCAGTAGGACAGGAATGGGTGTCAGACAGTCTGGTTCTGTGATTACCAGTGGGACAGGAATGGGGTGTCAGGCAGTGTGGTTCTGTGACTACCAGTGGGACAGGAATGGGGTGTCAGTCTGGTTCTGTGACTACCAGTAGGACAGGAATGGGGTGTCAGACAGTCTGGTTCTGTGATTACCAGTGGGACAGGAATGGGGTGTCAGGCAGTGTGGTTCTGTGACTACCAGTGGGACAGGAATGGGGTGTCAGTCTGGTTCTGTGACTACCAGTAGGACAGGAATGGGGTGTCAGTCTGGTTCTGTGACTACCAGTAGGACAGGAATGGGGTGTCAGACAGTCTGGTTCTGTGACTACCAGTGGGACAGGAATGGGGTGTCAGACAGTGTGGTTCTGTGATTACCAGTGGGACAGGAATGGGGTGTCAGTCTGGTTCTGTGACTACCAGTGGGACAGGAATGGGGTGTCAGGCAGTGTGGTTCTGTGACTACCAGTGGGACAGGAATGGGGTGTCAGGCAGTGTGGTTCTGTGACTACCAGTGGGACAGGAATGGGGTGTCAGTCTGGTTCTGTGACTACCAGTAGGACAGGAATGGGGTGTCAGTCTGGTTCTGTGACTACCAGTAGGACAGGAATGGGGTGTCAGGCAGTGTGGTTCTGTGACTACCAGTGGGACAGGAATGGGGTGTCAGGCAGTGTGGTTCTGTGACTACCAGTGGGACAGGAATGGGGTGTCAGGCAGTGTGGTTCTGTGACTACCAGTGGGACAGGAATGGGGTGTCAGTCTGGTTCTGTGACTACCAGTAGGACAGGAATGGGGTGACAGTGTGGTTCTGTGACTACCAGTGGGACAGGAATGGGGTGTCAGGCAGTGTGGTTCTGTGACTACCAGTGGGACAGGAATGGGTGTCAGACAGTCTGGTTCTGTGACTACCAGTAGGACAGGAATGGGGTGTCAGGCAGTGTGGTTCTGTGACTACCAGTGGGACAGGAATGGGGTGTCAGTCTGGTTCTGTGACTACCAGTAGGACAGGAATGGGGTGTCAGTCTGGTTCTGTGACTACCAGTAGGACAGGAATGGGGTGTCAGTCTGGTTCTGTGACTACCAGTGGGACAGGAATGGGGTGTCAGACAGTGTGGTTCTGTGACTACCAGTAGGACAGGAATGGGGTGTCAGTCTGGTTCTGTGATTACCAGTGGGACAGGAATGGGGTGTCAGGCAGTGTGGTTCTGTGATTACCAGTGGGACAGGAATGGGTGTCAGACAGTCTGGTTCTGTGACTACCAGTAGGACAGGAATGGGGTGTCAGGCAGTCTGGTTCTGTGATTACCAGTAGGACAGGAATGGGTGTCAGACAGTCTGGTTCTGTGATTACCAGTGGGACAGGAATGGGGTGTCAGGCAGTGTGGTTCTGTGACTACCAGTGGGACAGGAATGGGGTGTCAGGCAATGTGGTTCTGTGACTACCAGTAGGACAGGAATGGGGTGTCAGACAGTGTGGTTCTGTGATTACCAGTGGGACAGGAATGGGGAGTCAGGCAATGTGGTTCTGTGACTACCAGTAGGACAGGAATGGGGTGTCAGGCAATGTGGTTCTGTGACTACCAGTAGGACAGGAATGGGGTGTCAGGCAATGTGGTTCTGTGACTACCAGTAGGACAGGAATGGGGTGTCAGGCAATGTGGTTCTGTGACTACCAGTAGGACAGGAATGGGGTGTCAGGCAATGTGGTTCTGTGACTACCAGTAGGACAGGAATGGGGTGTCAGACAGTGTGGTTCTGTGATTACCAGTGGGACAGGAATGGGGTGTCAGGCAGTGTGGTTCTGTGACTACCAGTGGGACAGGAATGGGGTGTCAGGCAATGTGGTTCTGTGACTACCAGTAGGACAGGAATGGGGTGTCAGGCAATGTGGTTCTGTGACTACCAGTAGGACAGGAATGGGGTGTCAGACAGTGTGGTTCTGTGATTACCAGTGGGACAGGAATGGGGTGTCAGGCAGTGTGGTTCTGTGACTACCAGTAGGACAGGAATGGGGTGTCAGGCAATGTGGTTCTGTGACTACCAGTAGGACAGGAATGGGGTGTCAGGCAATGTGGTTCTGTGACTACCAGTAGGACAGGAATGGGGTGTCAGGCAATGTGGTTCTGTGACTACCAGTAGGACAGGAATGGGGTGTCAGGCAATGTGGTTCTGTGACTACCAGTAGGACAGGAATGGGGTGTCAGACAGTGTGGTTCTGTGATTACCAGTGGGACAGGAATGGGGTGTCAGGCAGTGTGGTTCTGTGACTACCAGTGGGACAGGAATGGGGTGTCAGTCTGGTTCTGTGACTACCAGTAGGACAGGAATGGGGTGTCAGTCTGGTTCTGTGACTACCAGTAGGACAGGAATGGGGTGTCAGACAGTCTGGTTCTGTGACTACCAGTGGGACAGGAATGGGGTGTCAGACAGTGTGGTTCTGTGATTACCAGTGGGACAGGAATGGGGTGTCAGTCTGGTTCTGTGACTACCAGTGGGACAGGAATGGGGTGTCAGGCAGTGTGGTTCTGTGACTACCAGTGGGACAGGAATGGGGTGTCAGGCAGTGTGGTTCTGTGACTACCAGTGGGACAGGAATGGGGTGTCAGTCTGGTTCTGTGACTACCAGTAGGACAGGAATGGGGTGTCAGTCTGGTTCTGTGACTACCAGTGGGACAGGAATGGGGTGTCAGGCAGTGTGGTTCTGTGACTACCAGTGGGACAGGAATGGGGTGTCAGGCAGTGTGGTTCTGTGACTACCAGTGGGACAGGAATGGGGTGTCAGTCTGGTTCTGTGACTACCAGTAGGACAGGAATGGGGAGTCAGGCAGTCTGGTTCTGTGACTACCAGTGGGACAGGAATGGGGTGTCAGACAGTCTGGTTCTGTGACTACCAGTAGGACAGGAATGGGGTGTCAGACAGTGTGGTTCTGTGACTACCAGTGGGACAGGAATGGGGTGTCAGGCAGTGTGGTTCTGTGATTACCAGTAGGACAGGAATGGGGTGTCAGGCAATGTGGTTCTGTGACTACCAGTAGGACAGGAATGGGGAGTCAGGCAGTGTGGTTCTGTGACTACCAGTGGGACAGGAATGGGGTGTCAGGCAGTGTGGTTCTGTGACTACCAGTGGGACAGGAATGGGGTGTCAGTCTGGTTCTGTGACTACCAGTAGGACAGGAATGGGGTGTCAGACAGTGTGGTTCTGTGACTACCAGTAGGACAGGAATGGGGTGTCAGACAGTCTGGTTCTGTGACTACCAGTAGGACAGGAATGGGGAGTCAGGCAGTCTGGTTCTGTGACTACCAGTGGGACAGGAATGGGGTGTCAGACAGTCTGGTTCTGTGACTACCAGTAGGACAGGAATGGGGTGTCAGACAGTGTGGTTCTGTGACTACCAGTGGGACAGGAATGGGGTGTCAGGCAGTGTGGTTCTGTGATTACCAGTAGGACAGGAATGGGGTGTCAGGCAATGTGGTTCTGTGACTACCAGTAGGACAGGAATGGGGTGTCAGACAGTGTGGTTCTGTGACTACCAGTAGGACAGGAATGGGGAGTCAGGCAGTGTGGTTCTGTGAATACCAGTAGGACAGGAATGGGGTGTCAGACAGTGTGGTTCTGTGACTACCAGTAGGACAGGAATGGGGTGTCAGACAGTCTGGTTCTGTGACTACCAGTAGGACAGGAATGGGGTGTCAGACAGTCTGGTTCTGTGACTACCAGTAGGACAGGAATGGGGTGTCAGACAGTCTGGTTCTGTGACTACCAGTGGGACAGGAATGGGGTGTCAGGCAGTGTGGTTCTGTGACTACCAGTGGGACAGGAATGGGTGTCAGTCCGGTTCTGTGACTATCAGTAGGACAGGAATGGGGTGTCAGACAGTCTGGTTCTGTGACTATCAGTAGGACAGGAATGGGGTGTCAGGCAGTCTGGTTCTGTGACTACCAGTAGGATAGGAATGGGGTGTCAGACAGTCTGGTTCTGTGACTACCAGTAGGACAGGAATGGGGTGTCAGACAGTCTGGTTCTGTGACTACCAGTAGGACAGGAATGGGGTGTCAGTCTGGTTCTGTGACTACCAGTAGGACAGGAATGGGGTGTCAGACAGTCTGGTTCTGTGATTACCAGTGGGACAGGAATGGGGTGTCAGTCTGGTTCTGTGACTACCAGTAGGACAGGAATGGGGTGTCAGGCAGTGTGGTTCTGTGACTACCAGTGGGACAGGAATGGGGTGTCAGACAGTCTGGTTCTGTGACTACAAGTAGGACAGGAATGGGGTGTCAGTCTGGTTCTGTGACTACCACTGGGACAGGAATGGGTTGTCAGGCAGTGTGGTTCTGTGATTACCAGTAGGACAGGAATGGGGTGTCAGTCTGGTTCTGTGACTACCACTGGGACAGGAATGGGGTGTCAGGCAGTGTGGTTCTGTGATTACCAGTAGGACAGGAATGGGGTGTCAGTCTGGTTCTGTGACTACCACTGGGACAGGAATGGGGTGTCAGACAGTCTGGTTCTGTGACTACCAGTGGGACAGGGCTGGGCTGTTGTACAGTCTGGTTCTGTGACCCAGTGGGACAAGGCTGGGGTGTCGGGCAGTGTGGTTTTGTGACTACTAGTGAGACAGGAATGGGGTGACGGGCAGTACGGTTCTGTGACTACAAGGTTGAAGTTAGGCTCCACCCCATGCATACAATTCTAGAATTGTTCCTGCCTACAGTTAAAGGGGCGGATGGCCTACCCAAATTTACCAGTAACCTGTATGGACTAAGAGAAAAGGATTTAAAGGGTAAGACTAAAATCCTCTTTTATTAACAAAACCTACTGAAAAAAATTGTACGAGGTGATACATCTACTTTAAGAAACAATGTGTTGGAGACTAGCATTCAGTGGGTTAAGGTTTCCATTTACACCATTGGAGAATCATCCCCTCTAGAACAGCACCTCATTATCTTGATGAATAGGGCCTTATGTATCAGAGCAAACTGGAGCAATTATAGGACAAACTATCTGCACCATAGGGGAGACGTGAGCTCTCCCAAAACACACTTTGATCTGAATGGGGAATTTGCAATGCGCTGGTGACCTCTGTAGCATTCTGGGACTTTAAAGACCCTTTTAGATCCGTAGGAATGTTTCTATGTTTCCTATAGTGCAGATGGTTTGCCCCATAATTGCTCCAGTTTTCACTGATACCTAAGGCCCTGCTTGAAATTAAAGGGATAGTAATGTTTCTCAATGAAAGCATCTTTAATTAATCTTCCTAGTATTTGTGCCATGGAGAGTGTTATTTCAATACTGTCAGAGTTGTAGTTCAAGAGTAATTGAATGATAAAGTATCCCCCTCCCGCCCCTTTTACTGATGTAACACTGCTCACCTCAAATGTGGAATCTGGTCTTGAGACCGTACAGGTCACAGCAAGGGACAATCTTCTTACTGTGAGAACAATGAAAACCCTGCCCCTTTGACAGGTTTTTCAGGATCTTCCTTATGATCACTGAAGTTTGTCCCTCTCTGTGATCCATCCGGACAGTCTTGCTGCTCTGAGGTGAGCAGCGTTACATCAGTAAAAGGGGCGGGAGGGGGATACTTTATCATTCAATTACTCTTGTACTACAACTCTGACAGTACTGAAATAACACTCTCCATGGCTCAAATACTATAAGGATTAATTGGAGCTGTTTTTATTGTGAAACATTACTATCCCTTCAAATCCATGGAGTTCTTGAGCAGACCATGTGCACCATGGGGTGGTGGAGGGATGATAAAATGTTTCATTCATTTTAAAATTGGGCTTTTAACCCCTCAAATGCCAGAGAGTTCTTAGAGACTTCTCTGCCATTCAGGGGGTTAACCCTTTGAGTGCCAGAGGGGCAGGCAATGCATTGTGTAGCGCTCTGGCACTTCAAAGGTTAAAAGCCCCACTCGTGTTGCAATGCGTTGAATACCTTTCTGGCACTCAGATGGTTTAAATCCATGAGACTCTGTATTCCCCTCCCCCCCTTACAGTGCAGATGGTCTGCTCCAGAACTCCATGGATTTTCTTATTGCATATGGCCCTTCGAAAGAGAGAACTATAGGACGAGTCTGTTCTTCTGTGTCTTGGTGTTTGGTCGGAGATTGTAGTGTGACTAAGTCTTGTGTAACACCTCATGTGTAATCAGGCACAACATGTGTTTGTTACTGTGACCTGCATGTCCACGATAATCTCCTCGCTGAGAATGGATTAACCATGGCTGAACACGGGCTGCAGAACACGAAAGTTTGGAGGAAAAAAAAATAGTAGTTCTTATCTCTCAGCTTCCTTATTACACCCAGCAATACACAGACAACCCTTATCTCTTGTGCATTAGTCCTCTGGCACAAGAGTGTCAATTCTTCTTGTCAACAAAAACACAGATTGTGCCACAGTATGCCTCTGAAAGACGCACACCGGAAGCCGGCCCGCTGATAACGGATTCTGAAGGATAATGATGAGCATGCCAAGCACTAGAGGCAAAACAGACTGCTTACCACTCAGAAATCAGCAGTCGCTACATTCTGTCTTTCTTTTAATGTTGGGGGTCTGGATTACACTGTTATGCTGGTTCAGAAATGGTTAAAGGAGCAGTAAACTTCCTACTGAGTAAAACATGATTACATTCACTGCTTGGAGGTTTTCCATTCAACAGATATTACAGCTTAAACTATTAGCAGTCACAGAACCACTCAAGCATTGGCTGACAACCCAGTATTGTTTCACTGTCCACTGGAATTCACAGAATCACATATTTGCTGTCTGCCCACTCAGCCACTGTCTGCTGGTAAATACAGACCCACACATACATTGTTTGACACTCCAGCCTTGTTCCACTGTCTACTGATGCTCAAAGAATCACACATACACAGTCTGACAGCCCAGCCTCATTCCACTGGTAGTCACAGAACCTCACATACACTGTCTGATACTCCAACCTTGTTCCACTGGTAGCCACAGAACCACATATACACTGTCTGATACTCCAACCTTGTTCCACTGGTAGTCACAGAGCCACATGTACACTGTCTGATACTCCAACCTTGTTACACTGCTAGTCACAGAACCACACTCTGTGTCCAACATCCAAGCCTCATTCCACTGGTAGTCACAGATCCACACATACACTGTCTGATACTCCAACCTTGTTACACTGTCCACTGCTAGTCACAGATCCACACTCTGTGTCCAACATCCCAGCCTTATTCCACTGCTAGTCACAGAACCACACATACACTGTCTGATACTCCACTGGTATTCACAGAACCACACATACACTGTCTGATTCTCCACTGGTATTCACAGAACCACACATACATTGTGTGATACTCCACTGGTAGACATAGAACCACACTCTCACTGTCTGACATCGCAGCCTCATTTCACTGGTAGTCACAAACTGACTCATATGCTGACACCCCAGTCTTGTCCCACCATACTCCATTTTGAATGTTAACCCTTTGCGTGCCAGAGGGGAATGCAACGCATTTTGTATCCCCCTGCCACCAACAAAATAAAACAACAACAAACAAAAAACAACTTTGAAAACCACTGTATTAGAGGAATTGAAGAACATAAAGCTATATCGATCATGGAATAAGCTCGGTACTTTTATTGGTCAATCAGAGATCTTTCAATGCTGCATTCTTGACTAGTGCTGGACGCATCTGGTCCATCATGCTGATAAGTAGTCAGGGAGGCAAGAGAGGATGTGGGAGAAATTAGAGAGGACAGGGTGCACTAAATGTTTCCAGTGCATTTCAATGCAATAACAACTTTAATCAGGCGATGAACTTGTACATTATACCCAAAAAGTACCCTTTTGTGCCAGGCCTGCAGTAGAACATACTGTCATGGATGTAAAGGCTATTATGTGTCCAGGGGTGAAGTGCACAAAATCTGTAAAACCACCCCAGGCTATATGAAAAACGTGAATTAACCCAGTTAATTAGTTAATTAGTGCCAGTTGAATGTCAAATTGGATGCCCTTCTTGCCTACCTGGGAACTTTTTCTTGTGGTCTCTCAGGAGAGAGGGGAGTCCTGTGGTGCTGTTAGTGGAAATAAATGATACAATTCTAAAAAGGGGCGGGGCTTAAAATTGTAAAAAAAAAAGTAAGCGAAATAGTCTGGGGAAGGAGGAGAAGTGGGCGGGGAGTGGAAGGAACAGACTGGGAAGGAGCAGAAGTGTAGTAAAGATGTGAATTCGGCAGGTCTTTAATCTTTAACCCCTTAGTGACAGCTGCGTGCATATGCGGCTGTCACCTTAACACCCGGCTAACATTTTTTTATTTTTTTTATTTTTTAAAATGATTCCGGAGTCCCCTTACGGAGTGCAGCCGCACGGAGACCCAGACTTCCGGGACTTACCAGGTACATCCTCTGTCACTAAGTGACAGTTTTTGCGGGACGTACCTGGTAAGTCAATTGTCGGGATGGGGTTAATTGACCTTATTTTCATCCTCCCATGACATTAATCTTCAAGCCAAATATTCCACATCTATATAGGGCACTCCAGCTAGGGTTAAAAAGGGCCATTTAAATGGGTGTACAATGAGCTCTAAAATACACAGAGAACCAGAGCAATATCACTCACTACCACCAAGTAATTTGCATGAGTCCATAGATAAAAACATCAAGCTTTGTTGGTAGCCATATGCATACCTTTGCAATACTCTTTATCAACACTCTCTGTAGTTAATGGAGAGACTTGTAAGCTGTAAATGCATGCAGTGAGATGTAAAGAGGAGTATCTCAGGCTGCTCCACGCGTTTCACGTTGATAACACTTACTTATGATCCCTGGATGATCATGACGAAGCGTTAGCAATGTGAAACGCGTGGATCCGCCTGAGATGCTTTTCTTTGCATCTGACTGCATGCACCTATAGCTTACACATCTCACCATTAACTACAGAGAGTGCTGACAAAGATTATTGGAAAAGGTATGCACATGGCTACCAATAAAGCTTGATGTTTTTATCTGTGGACTCATACGAATTACTTGGTGGCAGTACGTGATGTTGCTCTGGTTCTTTAGGATTAGAAGTGGGCAGAATTTCATTAGAAACTCCCCACATCCAGAGAATCTGCCTCTGCCACAGAGAACCGGTAATTAGCTGCAAAAATCTGAGTCCCCAGGAAAATCCGGATAGTTCCCAGCTATGCCTCTGGCACTCAATGGGTTACATACAAAAGAACTGAGCAGCTAATTGTTTCACAAATCATTGCACACACCTCTGGCCCTTTAAATGGTTAAAAAAAGTGGGCAAATGAATGCAATTGAATGGACAATTCGCTTCTTAGTAAATTTAGATTGGTATATGACTGGATGAACCTTCCTCTGCCTAATTCCCATTGGCTGAACAGATCTCTGTCTACCAATCATGTAAGCGGCAGTACAGCCAACATTCTATTTTAGAATCCAGTCATTAACTCCTTAAGGATGAAGGACGTACATATACCTCATGGGGAAAACGTGCATTAACGACCCTTGGTTTGTATGTATGTCATGAAATTTAGGGGTCCCCGCATAGCTGCACACCATTTGGGGACCTCTGATTCGATAAAAAAAAAAAAAATGCCCAGTGGTCCTTAAGGACCAGCCGCACGGCTGGCCTTTAAGGGGTTAAGACCAAGATTCTGTGGAGATGTGTATGTATGAAGGAAAATGTGGGGCAATTCTGGGGATGCCCCTTAGGGTGCAAATGAAAATTCCTATTAATTTAAATGGAGATTTGAACCCCTTGCTTGCTAGCTTTGCCTTGGAGATCTCTTGCATTCAGGGTCGCCATCAGAAATCTTGGGGCCCTGTACAAACATAAAGTCAGAGCGCACCCCCTTCCCATTCCACTCATTTGCACCGCAGCCTCGAAGTATATGTAGAGAGAGAGAGCTCTGTTGTGCTGTATGATATAGTAACATAGTTAATGAGACTGAAAAAAAGACATGCGTCCATCAAGTCCAGCCCATTCCTTATCCCTATTGTCCAACCCATGCCATATCACCCCTATTGATCCAGAGGAAGGCAAAAAAAGAGCCCACTGAAGCCATTTCCTATTTAGCCTCAAGTGGGTAAAAAAAACCCTTCATGACTCCACATGGCAGTCAGATAGTTTCCTGGATCAACATCCTGTCTGCACTGAAGCCATCTGTCATAATATGAGTTGAAACAGCGGACAGAGCAGCAGAGGTGCCCCCCCCCCCCAGTTCTCTGCTATGCTACCTGCAGAATTGTCTTAAAAAATTGAGGCCACCAGGAGATCCTCCACAATCACCGTGGGCCAATCTGGTTGTCCGGAGGCCCCAAATCATAGACAGATCACAGCAGGGGACAATCTTCTTACTGTGATCATAAGGAAAACTCTGCCCCCCTTGACAGGTTTTTCGTTATGATCACTGAAGATTGTCCCTCTCTGTGATCCATCCAGACAGTCTTGCTGCTCTGAGGTGAGCAGTGTTACATCAGTAAAAGGGGAGGGAGGGGGGATACTTGATCATTCAATTACTCTTGAACTACAACTCTGACAGTAATGAAATAACAGTCTCCATGGCCCAAATACTATGAAGATTAACTGGAGCTGCTTTTATTGTGAAACATTACTATCCCTTTAAACCTTTTAACCCCTTGAGTGCCAGAGGGGTATGCAAGAGCAATGTGTTGTGTATCTCTCTGAACCTCAAAGGGTTAAAGACATGATGGGGGTGTTCAACATGTTGCAAATCAATCATTTGGCACCCCTCTGGTCCTTTAAGTTGTTATGATTTCATGTGCATTGGGCGGTGTTTGAGGTCCTGTGGTCCTTCTACCAACTGTCATTTCCGCCTCCATGAACATATGACATACAGGGCAAACTGAAAAGATTTTCTGTTCATAGTACAGTAAATGGGGGTTATTATTAGGTGTTTGTTCCCCTTTAATGTGCCATTGCGTTCCTCCCTGTACCGTACGGGGCGGGCTCAAGATAATAACTTGCACAGCACGGCTACCACTTACAGGGAAAATGACTGCATGAATAATTGTAGCATTTAGCACAAAATACTTAAAAATCCCAATGCTTTTTCAATTCATATGCATAAATAATGACTGCCTTCAGCTGCAGATTGTACCCTTGTAACACCTAAAAGCAAGCAAAATTATGAAAATACAAATTAAGCACAAAACGTAGTTTTTTCTTTTAACACTAACAACAGACATGGCTCGCAGGGTAACGACGTTTCAGTTGCGTTGCTACCCCGCACCTACCACCAGGAGTTAAAATATTGCACGTACGTGATAGATTTCTAAAACGAATGAGCCATTGGCTTAGTGGGGCGTCGCTGAACAGAACTTGCTTATCTGCGTAATTGATTTATTTTCCTTTCATTAAAAAAATTGGATGAACTTGGAGAAAGGACATGCAGGATTATACTGTGATGCTGGCTCGGAGCAGATTTGCTAATGTTCGTCTCTTAAAGTGACTCATTCTGCAGATTATACCAAGAAAAAAAAGAGTAGAAACAAAACAATTATTTTGGGCTTTACAGGTCTAACGATCCCAGAGTTTGTTGTAATTGTATTGGTAACCCTTTGAATGCCAGAGGGGTACACAACCAGGGCCGGATTTACATCTCAGGAGCGCCCCCCCATTTGGCCATCTCCACAGTGCTCCAAATCTCCACATTACCCCCCATATCCATATTGCCCTCACATTGCCCCCATCAGCTCCAACTTGCCCCCCATCAGCTCTAAGCTCCAGCTGTCTTGCCCCCATGAGCTCCAACTGTCTGGCCCCCATCAGCTCCAACTTGCCCTCACATTGCCCTCAGCTCCACATTGCTCCCCCGTATCCATTTCCTACCTCCCTGGTGGTCCAGTGGCAGGAGATGTCTGTGCCGCTTTCTGCACAGACCTGTAGCTGCTGTTGCTCCCCACGCAGTCTTCTCTTTAGGAATGCAGAGCGCTGCGAGATGATGTCATCTCCCAGCGCTCTGCATTAGAGCCGATGAGGGGGAGCAACAGCAGCTACATGACTGTGCCGAAGAAGGCACAGACCTTCATATGCGAGGGGCGGGCCATGCGGCGGGTTACTGTGCGCAGCGCTGTAAATATATATATATATATATATATATATATATATATATATATATATAATATATATTTCAATGACAGGCGCCCCTCTGTGGCAAATCCGGCCCTGTACACAACACATTGCAAAGTAATACGTTGGGCACCACTCAGTCATTCAGAGGTTTAAAGAGACATCGGGCCTCAAAATTTACTTTACATATTAAATGCATAATTTATATATTTATATTTATATATATTTTTTTTAACGTCACCTTTTTTTTTACTTTTTATCTCTGTGACAGGGAGCTAGCTGAATTTCCGTTTACATTTATACAGTGTTGCAAGTCTCCCTGTGGCGCTGACTGATCTGTATTGCGTAGAGCAGTGGTTCTCAAGTGCGGCCACCAGGGATGTTGTGTGCGGCGACCATGACAAATGTGCTCATGGTGGCCACATGTAGCCATCAACTTGTTTGTGGACAGCCATCCCAAACATTTTTGGGATGTGCTGAATGGAACGGGGCCTGAAATAACCAGCACTAAAACAGCTGGGTTGGGTTTAAAGGGATAGTAATGTTTCATAATAAAAGCAGCTCTAATTAATCATCATAGTATTTGGGCCATAGAGAGTGTTATTTCAATTCTGTCAGAGTTGTAGTTCAAGAGTAACTCAATGACAAAGTATCCCCCTACCGCCCCTTTTACTGATGTAACACTGCTCAGCCAGAGCAGATGGGAGGTACCCAGGTAGACTGCAGAGAGGGACAATCTTCAATTAAGATGAGGAAAGAACCTGAAAAGCTTGTCAAGGGGGGCAGGGATTTCATTGTTCTCATAGGAAAAAGATTGTCCCCTGCTCTTATCTGTCTGGTCTATGGACTGCATTCCACATCTGAGAAGAGATGGCTTACACTAGGTAAAAGGGGCGGGAGGGGGAACTTTGCTTGTGAATATCTCTCAAACCATAAAGGTTTGAGAGATAACACTTATATCGTTCTTCATGTTTTTTTAATGCCTACAAAATAAAGATAAAACGAAGTATTACTATCCCTTTAATCTCAGCTGTGTCTGGACTGGCTGACGTTAGTGGCAAGACGTTTCTCTAAGCAGCCAGTCTCACGTTCAGCCCACCCCAGCTGTTTCAAGCAACTTTTCCCAGACATCTCATATAGTGGCAATGCACCACAGTAAAAGTACAGCATGCCAAGATGGATCGTGCCATGATGGACTGGCAGCTGTCAGTCTGCTCTAGGAGGCGTTGATAGGAACCATACGGTACCGGCAGGGACTGACAGCGTAGGTGCGCAGACATCACTATGCAAAGATGTCTGCGCTGTTTCCTGGCTGTCAGACTGGGAGCAGTAGGAATTCTCAGTAACGTGGTAATAATTCTGGCGACTAGCACTATTGAGCAGCTAATGGGTAATTATCTGGGGGCAAGTTTAGAAGGGGTGGTAGTTCCTCTTTAAATGTTGGTACTTGCTCTGGGAATTAGCAGTAGCTCCAGTAAGTCCTGGTATTGATTTGGTTCTGAAAATTGTCCAGATTCCAAACTCGTTTCATCCACTTGACATGTCAAATACATGTTAATACATTACTGATGTCCGTTTCCCATAAAATGAGTCTCTGACAATGTGAGGCTAATCGTCTATAAATTCCTGCAAAACGCTTCTACTCTTACAAAGGAAGAAAATAAAATAGGATAGCGAGAACAGTGCTCGTGTAGATTGTTAATTCAGCTTCCCTTGGCCTCTACATCAGAAACTAGTCTGGTGCTTTTACAATTAGAAGTATGATATCTTTCCTATTAACCCACAGAGTGCCAGAGGGGTACGCAATGCATTGCTTTGTGTACCCCTCAGGCAGTCAAAGAATTTAATAAAAACCCAAATATTTATATCTAAAAAAGTATAATTTTTATAATTTAATTTTTTAATTTTTTTTTTTTTTAACAATAAAAACAAATTATTAGGGATGGAGAGTAAACGTGTCGTTGAAAGGGAGGCGTATTACAAATCTATCCAGTTTTAGATTTATACTAGTATCGTGGTAAATGTATTGATCCACCTTGTTGTGGACAGAGAGCCACACATCTAAATCTATACAGCTCAAACAGAAGGTGTACTCTCTATCCCGAATAATTGGTGTTTATTGTAAAAGCATTTTTTAAATCATATAAACGCTTTGAGTGTCAGAGGGGTATGCAGCACATTGCAAAGCAATGGGTAATTAAAATGTGTATCTTTTCAAGAGGAAGGATATATTTCCAATTGTAAAAGCACCAAACTAGTTTCTTACTTAGAGGCCAAGGTTGGCTGAGGTGAATTAACAACCTATATTAGCCCTGTTCTGTCTGTTCTTTTCTTCCTTTGTAAGAGTTTATATATTTCAAACTTAAAGGGATAGTAATGTTTCATAATAAAAGCAGCTCTAATTAATCATCATAGTATTTGGACTTTGGAGAGTGTTATTTCAATTCTGTCAGAGTTGTAGTTCAAGAGTAATTCAATGACAAAGTATCCCCCTCCCACCCCTTTTACTGATGTAACACTGTTCAGCCAGATCAGAAGGGAGGTGCCCAGGTAGACTGCAGAGAGGGACAATCTTCAATTAAGATAAGGGAAAAACCTGAAAAACTTGTCAAGGGGGGCATGATTTTCATTGTTCTCACAGTGAGAAGATTGTCCCTTGATATGAGCTGTCTGGTCTATAGACTGTATTCCACATCTGAGGGGAGGGGGCTTACACCAGGTAAAAGGGGCAGGAGGGGGGTACTTTATCATTCAATTACTCTTGAACTACAAGTCTGACAGTATGGGAATAACACTCTCCATGGTCCAAATACTATGAAGATTAATTGGAGCTGCTGTTTTTGTGAAACATTGCTATCACTTTAAGGTGCGACATTGTGCACTATAGGCATAACTATTAAAAAACGTATACACCTGGCATAAGGTCTAAATGTTGCCCCAAAATGATTACATACATTCACTTATAACACAACCGATAATTAAATTGTTATTGAGATACATTTCTTTCAAAAGGGAACATACAGGTTTATACTGTGTGTTAGTAGGTAAAACAGGAAGGTCTGATAAACACTAACTTAATTGGCAGCAGGATAGCTTATATAATTCTCATGTCTGTGGTTTATGAGGCAAATGTTGAACTTGATGGACTTGTGTCTTTTTTCAACCTAATTGATTATGTTACGATATGACATCTCTACCTGCCAATGAGTTAAATTCCATTTTGTTTAATAATGAGAGTGCACTACAATATAACTATGAAAAATGACACAATGAGCCGAGGGGGTGCTTGTGTACTGGTTAATGTACTTTTCTAACCCTTCGAGTGCCACAAGGGTGTGGAAGCAAATCCCTATGGCACTTAAAGGGTTAAGTGAGTGATGCTGTTCAGGTTCTGAAAGGATCCTCTCCACTCCCACTACCGACCAAGTGGGGCAGCAGAGAGAATGCTCTCAGACTTCAGGATTGCGTAATGCTGGTGATGTGCAAGGGAGGGCATCCACTCCACCTCCATTATACATCCCTTCCACACTGCCAGCTGTTCAACAACCCTATATGCTAATAGGGAACTTCTCCTCCCCTCGCATTCCTAAATTTTAGTGCACATGGCGATGTGTTTCTACATAGAAAAGGCGAAATGCTTTACACACATTGACAAAATCATATCTCCACAGCATCAACCTTTGGTACAGCTCGTCCTGAGCATAAGGCTGGGAGAATCCATTTCACAGGGTCCACACAGGTGGTGTTTGCTTCCTGTTACCAACTGTCATGTCCGCCTTCATGGATGTGATTTCCAGGACTGATTGAAGGTGTTATTTCTTGTATCGAGGAGCAAGGAGAAATTTCAGATGGGGCCATTAAGATTTTCTGTCCATAGTTCTCTAAGTTAGGGCTGTTATTAGGAGATGCTACTTCCCCTTTAAGTTTTTTTCAAGCTTCTTATGCGTACCTATAATATAGAATTTGCTCGATATTGTGTTACGTTTCTTCTTTTTCATTGCTAGAAAATGTCTGTGAAAGTGAGAGGCAGATGATTACACTGGTATTGTTCATCCGCCAATTATTAAATCATTCACTTCTAAGCTGTGGCATGTATTGACTCTCTCACAGAAATGATTACACCTGGTATTGTGTGCCATTGTGACTGCTATAGATTTCAGCTCAAACGCCTGGTCATGTAGATGAATAAGATACGTGCGTAGAAGGTAAAGGTGGGCAACCTGATGCCCTCCAGCTGTTAAGGACAATTTCCAGCATCCGCAGCCATTATTATCCTGAACAGATAGAGAGCCTCGTGTTGCCTGTTTCTGTTTCAAGGGGTTTACTCAGGGTCAGATTTCCTGTTAGGAGGAGTAGAAAACTGAGTAGAGAGTAAAGATTTGAGGGGAGGAGCTTAATCTGTGTGGTCACATCCACATTCTGAGCTATGGGTGCGCCTTCGAGCTCCTAATTTATGGAGTCTGGTTTATTTACCGTATCCCTTTTACGGTTTGTTATTTAACCCTTAATATGCTAGGGATCCTACATGCCTGATAACCATTGTGATTTTTCACCACTATTTACCTTTATTTTGAAGGCGTTTCCAAACTTCCCCACTAAAGGAAAAACGTTCTACTAGGAGTGCATAATACTTAAAGGGATAGTAATACTTCGTTTTAACTTTATTTTATTTTGTAGGCATTAAAAAAACATGAAGAACGATATAAGTCTTATCTCTCAAACCTTTATGGTTGGAGAGATATTCGCAAGCCAAGTTCCCCCTCCCGCCCCTTTTACCTAGTGTAAGCCATCTCTTCTCAGATGTGGAATGCAGTCCATAGACCAGACATATAACAGCAGGGGACAATCTTCTTCCTGTGAGAACAATGAAAGCCCTGCCCCCCTTGACAAGTTTTTCAGCTTTTTCCCTTATCTTAATAGAAGATTGTCCCTCTCTGCAGTCTACCTGGGCACCTCCCTTCTGATCTGGCTGAGCAGTGTTACATCAGTAAAAGGGGCGGGAGGGGGACACTTTGTCACTGAATTACTCTTGAACTACAACTCTGACAGAATTGAAATAACACTCTCCAAAGTCCAAATACTATGATGATTAATTAGAGCTGCTTTTATTATGAAACATTACTATCCCTTTAAATGCATGCAAGCCCTTGTAATGATTTGGTGATAATGTCTCTTTAACTCTCTGAGTGCCAGAGATGAATTGGATACCTGTATGGCACTCAGAGGGTTAATAATAAGGAAGTTGGGTTGCTTATCAAAATATAAGGCAGTGTATCAGTCTAGTTCGGATTACCTACAACAGTAAGTACAGTCTCTGTGCATGTTAGACTTTAATCCTTTGAGTACCACCTTGGAACTCAAAGGGTTTATGCCATTACAGTAGTTGGCATGATCTGGCCCTCGATTCATTCTGACTGGTGATGAAAACAGGTTTGGACGTGCCTGTCTATTGTCACCTTGTGACTACTGCATGAGATCAAGGAAACGTCTTCTCCTCATTCAGCGGGATTCCGTTCTTTGAGTATAATTCCTGCAAAAAATATATATATTTTTTTTTTCCTCTGCTGATTTGTTAACCCTTTGAAAGCCAGATGTGTGGTCAACACAGTCACTTCTATAATCCTGGTATTAAAGGAACACAAACACCAACTAATTATAAACCCTGTTCTTGTACTATGACCAAGAGTCCTAATTGGTTGCTGCGAGTTCTGCTTTTGTACCTCCATTTAAGAGGTAACCATGTAATTTTGTCCTTGGTATGATGTCCTCTCCATTCACATTCTGAGCTATGGGTGCGTCTTCGAGCTCCTAATTTATGGAGACTGGTTTATTTACCATATCCCTTTTACGGTTTGTTATTTAACCCTTAATATGCTAGGGATCCTACATGCCTGATAACCATTGTGATTTTTCACCACCATTTACCTTTATTTTGAAGGCGTTTCCAAACTTCCCCACTGAAGGAAAACCGTTCTACTAGGAGTGCATAATACTTAAAGGGATAGTAATACTTCGTTTTAACTTTATTTTATTTTGTAGGCATTAAAAAAACATGAAGAACGATATAAGTCTTATCTCTCAAACCTTTATGGTTTGAGAGATATTCACAAGCAAAGTTTCCCCTCCCTCCCCTTTTACCTAGTGTAAGCCATCTCTTCTCAGATGTGGAAACCAGTCCATAGACCAGACATATAACAGCAGGGGACAATCTTCTTCCTATGAGAACAATGAAAGCCCTGCCCCCCTTGACACGTTTTTCAGGTTTTTCCGTTATCTTAATTGAAGATTGTCCTCTCCATGGACATCATACCAAGGACAAAATTAAGTGGTTACCTCTTAAATGGAGGTGCAAAAGCAGAACTCGAAGCAACCATTAGGACTCTTGGTCATAGTACAAGAAGAGGGTTTATAATTAGGAGGTGTTTGTATTCCTTTAATGGCAGGACACTTGGAGCCCAACCCCTGCCTCCTCAAACATTTGTCTACCCCCCAAACTCAAAGCAGAGTGCATTTCAGTACCGCAGTGGGTGACGCTTGGGGTTGAACGTTTTAGAATTTTTTGGGGTGCATGTTTTCAAATTGTAAAATGTATTTGTAACATACGTGCCATATTCTAGAGAAGATACAGTTATCATGTCCAGGAGAAAAAAAATGAGCTCGCTAATTGGGGCCATATTCAGGAAGCTAAAGAGGAGGAATTTTGGAGCAAACCATCTGCACCATAGGGGAAAAGTAAAAAAAATGACCCAAATCCTCATTGATTTATCCCCTTAACGACCGGGGTATCGGCGCCACGACGTGACTGAATGTCCGCGGAGCATTTTTTTTTTCCGGTTCCGGACTCCCCGAACGGCGTGCAGCCGTGGGGGGAGCATGGAACTCCACGACGGTCATAGTACATCATGGGTCGTTCAGTCAGATCGACCCTTGACGTACTATGACCGTCAAGGGTCGTTAAGGGGTTAAATGGAGCTTTTAGCCCCGTGATCGCTACAGAGTTTTGTTATGCGTTGGAAACCTCTCTTAGATTCATGAGGTTAAAAACCCCATCTTGAAAAGATCTGAATGATCGTGTCGGTTTGTTGGTGTATGGTAATGAGTTAGAACAGGCCAGCTGGGCGTGGCAATTGGGAGGGAGAGCATTCTGGTTTGTATTTGTCAGGTGGGGCGTGCCAGTTAAGAGGGAGAAAGTATAGAATGTTTATATTCGGTGAGTAGCAGTTGGGAGGGAGAGCAGTATGGAATGTTACTATCTGGCTAACAGGAAGTGTGAGTTAGGAGGGAGACCAGTGTGGTATGTTAATATTTGTCAGGCAGTGAATAGCAAGTGACAGAGAGAGCAGTGTGGTATGTTAGTATTTGTCAGGCAGTGAATTGCAAGTGGTGGAGAGAGCAGTGTGGTATATTAGTATTTGTCAGGCAGTGAATAGCAAGTGACAGAGAGAACAGTGTGGTATGTTAGTATTTGTCAGGCAGTGAATTGCAAGTGGTGGAGAGAGCAGTGTGGTATATTAGTATTTGTCAGGCAGTGAATAGCAAGTGACAGAGAGAGCAGTGTGGTATGTTAGTATTTGTCAGGCAGTGAATTGCAAGTGGTGGAGAGAGCAGTGTGGTATATTAGTATTTGTCAGGCAGTGAATAGCAAGTGACAGAGAGAGCAGTGTGGTATGTTAGTATTTGTCAGGCAGTGAATTGCAAGTGGTGGAGAGAGCAGTGTGGTATATTAGTATTTGTCAGGCAGTGAATTGCAAGTGGCGGAGAGAGCAGTGTGGCATGTTAGTATTTGGCAGGTAGGAGTGGCAGTTGGTAAGGAGGGCAGTGTGAAATGTTAGAATCTGGCTGGCAGTACTGTTTGGTTTGCATAAACTGACAATGTTTAATATCTCCCTATTATTTTATATAAAACATAGCTAACAAAATATGAAAGCTCTATAAGATTACCACAGTTGGTATAAGGTGCTAGTTACACTTTAAATTAGTGGAGAATTTTCATTTGTCCCTTACAGAGTATTTTGTTTGCTCATCTTCAGCTTGCTAATTATGGCCCTTAATAAAGCACAGATAAACAGGTCCAGTTAAACATCTTCTAATGAGCAAAAGCAGGTTACTTGTGTCTGAGTGCTGGGAATGGATCGAATCAATCAGCATTCTCCTTTAATTGTTACAGATAACAGGACATAATTAGTTATATTAACAGCAGGCTATTCATTCTGGAAGTCAAACTGCCAGACTTTTTATTGATGAGGAAATCGCCAATGGAACCCTACATAGAAAATCTTTCATGTGTCACACAGCGACAGTAATGGAACAACAAGCTCACTTATAGCTATTATCACTTCCCGGACTGCGAGACATTGCAAGTCATGGACTAACGTCAGTATATTTTATTGCAGAGCAATCAAACCTCTTCCTATAGACAAGATAATGCTTAGATCTCGTAGGTATCATTATATGAATTCAGGATTTAGGATCGATAGGGCCTCGTATATAAAGACAATGTAGAATAATACTTAGGCAAACTCATAGCAACATAGAAGACAAATAAAAATGACCAATGATTTAAACTGGGATTTTGTCCCCTTGAATGCTAGAGAGGTTACCAGCGCATTTACCTCTCTGGCATTCAAGGGCTTCAAAGTCTGATTTTAATCAAGGGTGATTTGGGGAATGTTCATTTGTGCCTTATGGTGTTATTGGTTTTCCAAAGAATCTCTCCAGTTTAGCCTGAATACTTCTCTAAGTATCTTCCACTTCTGGTAGACATGAAAATGTCTTGAGACAAAATCTACACTGTGTTTTAGGATCCCATACACATGGTGATTAGATTTCTGGTCTGTCCCACGCGGACAGACACACATGCGCACAGACTCACGCACACACAGACACAAATCCAGACAATCTTCAGTCACGTTACCTGTTTGTAGGTGTATGTGTATGGGTGTCTATGTGAGACTACATAGGAATAACCTGATGACACATCTAGGGTTGCCACCCAGCCTGTATTTTACCGGCAGGCCGGTAAAAAATTGGTTTCTGTCCAATGTTAAGTCTATGGAGAGAATGCCATGGCCGGTATTTTTTTTGAAGAAAAGGTGGCAACCCTAGACACATCCCAGTACAAAATTGCACTGGTTTGGTCTGTTGAGGCCACACACACGCAGCGATCTGATCGTCAAGCAATCAAAATTTTCAAGCCAGGGCCGTCCAACCATAAACACCACTTTGGTCTCCCCAACTTGATTTACGTAGCCCAACCACAGTGAGAAAACTAGCCTATCTGGTCCATTTCAACCAGATTTGATGGAATTGTCCAACAGAATCTCACTGTGTATGGACACCTTAAGAATGGGATGATTCCAGAGCACATTAATAGCACCGTGAGTGAGAAATACACATTGCAGTGCACAGTCTCTAAGTGCAATGTTATTTTTCTTCTTTTAGTAGTTTTCCTAACATAATAGTGGTTTTATGAAGGCACGAAAAACAAAAGAGAATACTACTACCCTTACAGACTGTGTGCCCTGCTCTTTTCTCATGATTTAATGGGAATAACCTACCCATACAAAGTTCAGCTGCACCAGCCTTAGAATGTTCATTTTTTTTCAAGATTACAGACTATTCATTTAAGTGGTGATTACTGTATAGTAGTAACTGTTATTAATACTTGTATGAGATTCCCTGGTGAACATTAGCGCTCTTTATTTCAAGATTATAAATAAACCTTGTTATTGGTTTAAATTGTTATTTTAACCCCCTTGGATGCCAGAGCGGTATTCAACACATTTCAACTGAAATTCAGTGGCGACCTCTGTAGCATTCAAGGGGCTAACATACCAATTTGAATCAACGGTGGTTCGGTAATTTATGGTACAGTTGGTTTGCTTTAGAATTAATTTCATTCTCCTTAGTACATTGGCCTCTGAACGTGGCTTTTTCAGACAGCCAGGCCATCACCTGGAAGCACAGCTCTTGGAGGAAGAGTCCATGTTGCTCCACCCTTTTGCATCACTGAGAACCGCCCATCTTCTGCTGTTCTAGCAAAATTGTCAATAATGGGTCCAATGGGCAGGGGAGGTTCTAGATTCCAAAATGACCAGTGGCTTGGGGCAGATTAATAAATTATTATTCCACAGTTCAGCCTATTGAACCGTTACTAGCAGGGAGACTGGTACAATTACATTATCCAAGCCATGAAACATCAGGCTTTAAAGAGAACCTGCCACCTTTCAAGTTCTGCACCTCCTTTAGAGTGTTTATCTTGACAGAGATTCAGGAGATGAGCAATTTCAGAAGAGGCTGTTCCACACAAGTCACAATGCTCTTTTTAAAAATGAGCCGGTGACAGAACTTCAGGACAGGCAGAGGGACAACTTTGTATGGCAGCCTGCCAATCTTTGTCTCTTCCCCTCCCCAAGTAGAGCCTCTTTCTCACCTCCTCCGGATGTCTCCATTTGAGCTGGAGCGCTATCTTATCAATGAGACCGCTCCAGCTCACACGGAGGAAGCCTCCGCCATTGCTGGAGGTTGGAACGTGGAGCTACTTTTGAAGGGGAAGAGACTAAGATTGACAGGCTATGGGACAAAGTTACATCACCGGCTCATTGGTACATTTCACCATAGCCTGCATTAAATAAATAACCCCCCCCCCCCCCGATTACGTTAGCGCTAT
Organism: Rhinophrynus dorsalis; assembly: GCA_037306005.1. Taxonomy (NCBI): domain Eukaryota; kingdom Metazoa; phylum Chordata; class Amphibia; order Anura; family Rhinophrynidae; genus Rhinophrynus; species Rhinophrynus dorsalis. The sequence goes on from CM074720.1 coordinate 541,265,651, forward strand.
AGGAAGAGTACATAGAGGCAAACTTTTATAGAGGTGAGAGATCCCCTAAAATGTGCACTTATCACATTTATCATGTATTTTCCTATGGTAAACTTGTCAAAAAGCCTGGCGTATCACAGTGCAGCCCTAAAATATCTCCTCTCGGCTATTTGGGGGGGGAGGTAAAGAGCTGATTCCCTCAGCTGGCAGTGGTCTTGAACACATCCCAGAAGACCGTGGCTTACAGTATCTAGTGTCAGACTTGGATGGTTGGAGAATCTCTTCACTAGAAGACTATGGGGAAATCCAGTGAGACTTTAGAGATGGGCGTCCAAGTTTTTTAAATTGTGGGCCACATGATCTGTAATCAATGTGATTTATAGCTTGTCAGCTATTCGCAAATATGTATTTTTTAGCAGTGATACAAAAGCAGTACAAAGTTTAAAGGGATAGAAATACTTGAAAATAAGTTTATTTTATACTGTAGCCCTTAAAAAAACACAGAAAATTATATAAGTCTTATCTCCCAAACCTTTATGGTTTGGGAGATATTCAGAAGTAAAGTTTCCCCTGGAGTGACGTCATTGCTCCACCCTTCAGATTTGGAATCCGGTCCCGGGACCGGCTGTGCCTCTCCAGAAGTGCTGAGATCACCATCTTTAAAAAGAATTTCTTAATTGGAATGGTCTACAAAGTGTGCTTTCAAGCCAGGCACACTTTGTACACAGTTCCAATTAAGTATCTCTTTTCAAAGATCGTGATCTCGGCACTGCTAAAGAGCTGCCGGTTGATCTGTGGACTGGATTCCAAATCTGTCCACTAGATGGCAGACTTGGTTGAAACAGCCAGGAAAAGAGCATTTTACTATATTTTACATGTGAATATCTCCCAAACCATAAAGGTTTGGGAGATAAGACTTATATCGTTTTTCATGTTTTTTTTAAGGACTACAATATAAAATACAATTATTTTCAAGTATTACTATCCCTTTAATCTGCTTTATTCCTATAAAAGTGCAGTTATTGGCCTAGTGCTGGCCATAGATCAAGTCAATGACAATATGGATTTATATGTATATAGCAGACAACAATTCTCGAACTATTTTGCAGCCTACTAATTCATGCTTCCTTACTAATTAGGTAAAAAAATGCAGTTGTTATATCCATATATATATATATATATATATATATATATATATATAAAATAATCTTGATAAAGGCCAGTTTGCAAGGCTGAAACGTCGATGCAATAAACATAAACATTTCTTTCATCTAACAAGCTCCTGTGAGTGCCATCTTTCCAAGAACTGTTATATATCTACAGTATTTAACTTTAGATGTGCACCCAGGATGGACTATATTACTATTAACAGTGAGTGCAACCATTTCCAGTGATATATATAATATATATATATATATATATATATATATATATATAAAGAAAATCAGGTGGGCCACACCCACTGGCCGCACATTTGACTCCCCTGCTTTAGAGTCTAGCAGTCCAGTCTCTCATGGAACCAATGTGGGAACAATGGGGGGATGTCTCTCAGACCCTCTCACTGATCGGCCTGGGCTTACAATGCAGCCCTGGCTTTGTCTGGAGGGAGCAGAAATGTTGATAGGCATTACCCTAGTCAATGTTGTCCCCAACTACTAAACCAAAAATCTCTAATATCAATTACAATGAAAAACAGAAGCATAAGGTGTAGGCAGTTTAAATTGATAAAATGAATGAGACTACAAGCTGTGTAGGAATGTAAGTATAATATAGGAGATCAGTACTAGGGGAGGTGGGGAATGCATTGCTGAGCAGTGTCAGTGAGTGGGGGAGGTAATGTAGGGATAAGACAGGAAGTCGGTACTAGGGGAGGTGAGTAATGTGTTGTTGAGCAGTGTCACTGAGTGGGGGAGTAATGTAGGAATAAGACAGGACGTCAGTGATAGGGGAAGTGTGCAATGCATTGCTGAACAGTGTCAGTGAGTGGAGGAGGTAATGTAGGTATAAGACAGGAAGTCAGTGATAGGGGAGGTGTGCAATGCAATGCTGAGCAGTGTCAGTGACTGGGGAGGTAACGTAGGGATAAGACAGGAAGTCAGTGCTAGGGGAGGTGTGCAATGTATTGCTGAGCAGTGTCAGTGAGTGGGGAGGTAATGTAGGGATAAGACAGGAAGTCAGTGCTAGGGGAGGTGGGTAATGCATTGCTGAGCAGTGTCAGTGAGTGAGGAGGTAATGTAGGGATAAGACAGGAAGTCAGTGCTAGGGGAGGTGGACAATGCATTGCTGAGCAGTGTCAGTGAGTGGGGGAGGTAATGTAGGGATAGGAAGTGTCTGCACAGCATGCCTTAATTAGTATAATCTGTGCATCTAAATAAAAAAACTAGTTTTTTAAATAGAAAATTTGATTTTTGTTTACTCTGTAATGTTATGCAATGTTATTTAGGAATATACATGACAGCTGGTTAGCTGTGGGGTAGATTACATGCATAACTGTGTATAAGCTCTTATTTTCCATGCACAATATTGCTTGTATATGTTTCATTAACCCTTTGAGTGCCAGAGGGGTACGCAACGCATTGATTTTCAATGCGTTGCATACCCCTCTGGCACTAAAAGGTTAAACTATTTAAGGGATAGATGTAAAAAAAAAAAAAAAAAAGTGAAGGTGTTCTGGGGCAAGCCATTTGCACTCTAGGGGGCAACTAAAAATTGCAGTGATTTCAATGGGTATTTTAACCCCTTGAATGCTTGTGGACTCCAGTATATTGCTTCACAATGTTTTAGCCATCTCCCTGACATTCAAAGTGTTGAAATCGCCATTGAAATCAAAGAGAATTTTTAGCTCTACCCTGTAGTGCAAATGGTTTGTCCCAGAACTCCTCCACTTTTCTTTTTAACTTACGGCCCTTAGTGTTTTGAGCCCTCCAGTTCTGGCCACTCCTTCTCTATGATCTCTGTGTTCTTGTTTTGTTTAATATGTTTTTACAATGTGTCATCTTGTACTAGCTCCTGAATACTTTGTCACTTTCTCCTTGCAGGGAGATATACATAATTATGAATCATGCACAGCTTAGTGAGTCAGTTAGAAGGCTCTTACTAATTATCTCACAGACGTGAACAAATGTAAATGTCATTTAGTCTTTCCGCTTTCTATCAAGAAAAACTGAAGTGTTGAAAGAAAGATGAACCAGATGCTTAATCCTTTAAGGACCAGAACAGTGTGCAGTGCATTGTGAAGCACGCCCATCTGGTCCTTAAATGGTTAGTTATGTTTCACAAAAACAGCAGCTCCAATTAATTAATGATAAAGTGTCCACCTCCTGCCCCTTTTACCTAGTGTAAGCCGCCTCCCCTCAGATGTGGAATCAGGTCCTGGGACCGGACAGATCACAGCAACGGACAGTCTTCTTACTGTGATCATAAGGAAAACCCTGCCCCCCTTGACAGGATTTTCAGGTTTCCCTTATGATCACTAAAGACTGTCCCTCTCTGTGATCCATCCGGACAGTCTTGCTGCTCTGAGGTGAGTAGTGTTACATCAGTAAAACGGGCGGGAGGGGGATAATTTATCATTCAATTACTCTTGTACTACAACTCTGACAGTATTGAAATAACACTATGACTCAAATACTATGATGATTAATTGGAGCTGCTTTTATTGTGAAACATTACTATCCCTTTTAACCCTTTGAGTACCAGAAGGGTACACAAAAAACAGTATAACACAAAAGAGAAAGGTGTATCTTTCACAAGGACATAAGAATGCTTGCAGCCACCTAGCGGGGCAGATCTTCTCACCGTAATCCAGTGTAAGCCACTACTCACCAAGAATCCTGTCTACATTTTGCTTGTCCTTATTCACAAAAGCCAGCTACAAGTAGTAGCTTAAGGTTTATTAATTTTCAGGAATTATTTATACTATTTATGTGATCTTACAGACCAGTAGTGGGAAATTGGTGGCCCTTAGATGCCTCTTATATGGCTTCCAGTCTATTCTGTGGTACAGTGAGAAAGAATAAGAAATAATTTCCACTGTACCACATCTCTAACACAAACACACACACACACACACACACTATTTTTTTACCCCAAAACACACATACCCACTTAAAGGGATAGTAATACTTCATTTTATCTTTATTTTATTTTGTAGTCATTAAAAAAACATGGATATAAGTCTTATCTCTCAAACCTTTATGATTTGAGAGATATTCACAAGCAAAGTCTCCCCTCCCGCCCCTTTTACCTAGTGTAAGCCATCTCTTCTCAGATGTGGAATGCAGTCCATAGACCAGACAGATAACAGCAGGGGACAATCTTCTTCCTATGAGAACAATGAAAGCCCTGTCCCCCTTGACAAGTTTTTCAGGTTTTTCCCTTATCTTAATTGAAGATTGTCCCTCTCTGCAGTCTACCTGGGCAACTCCCTTCTGATCTGTCTGAGCAGTGTTACATCAGTAAAAGGGGCGGAAGGGGGACACTTTGTCATTGAATTACCCTTGAACTAAAACTCTGACAGAATTGAAATAACACTCTCTATGAACCAAATACTATGATGATTAATTAGAGCATCAAGTCATTGATGCCAGTCCAATCTCTCAAACATTTACAGTTTGAGAGATATACAATTATAAATTTCCCCCCTCCAGGCCGTTTCACAGGCGACTGCCCTCTAGCTGACAGCAGGAGATTCTGGTCCCGGGACCTCCCAACGGCTCTTCAACAGAGCCGAAATAGTGTGATCTAAAAACAATTACTTAATTGGAACGGGGTACAAAGTGTGTTTGCAAACCAGGCACACTTTGTAGACCGTTCCAGTTAAGTATTTGTTTTTAGATTGCGCTATTTCGGCTCTGCTGAAGAGCCGCCAACCGGTCAAATGACCAGAATCTGCTGCTGTCAGCTAGAGCGCTGACTTCTGTGAAAGGGGAGGGAAAGGGAAACTTTGTAATCTTATATCTCTCAAACTATAAATGTTTGAGAGATCGGACTGGCATCAATGTCTTTATTTTTTTAATATCTACAATATTACGTTTAGTGAACATGATCCATTACTCTCCCTTTAAGTACTGTGTTGGAGACCACTCTGGAATCCAAGAGGTTCATCTGCTTATTTTCAACCCCATTAGAATTTTATAACCATAATGTGTGGCCATTTATTGAACTTGAGGACCATATGTGCAGACAGGGAAACAGGTTGCCTTTCACTTTTACAGACCATTACTAAAGCTATTGGATGAAAATGTTTTACTTGGTATTTTTCCTTATTTCAGTTGTAAGGAATGTTTTACTGTATTTCAGATACTCTGAAAGGAGTAACACGAAATGCGTGGGAATCACCATTGAGACAAGGCCAGATTATTGCCTGAAACGCCATTTAAGTGACATGTTATCCTATGGCTGCACCAGGCTGGAGATTGGAGTGCAAAGCGTCTATGAAGATGTAGCCAGAGACACAAATAGGTACGTAAGTGATGTTGAAAGGCACTGATATGTTTTTTAGTTCCATGTATTTTACCTTTAAGTAAACAAATCTCTTCTACACGAGCACACTTTTTTTTTTAATTAACCTTTATTGTTCAAACATAAATAACATCTTATATCCAACGTTTCAGACCCACTCTGGTAATTTCTTCAGGATCACTTGCTTACAGATAATCCACCTTGAATCCATTAAAATAGTCCCATTGTAGAACTTGGGGCCAAAGTTGCGCTCATATGGTCGCCTAAGCATCCAGTATCGCTTCTCCGGCCAACAAGGACAAACTTCCATTAAAGTCCCTTAAAATATATAATCCAACTGTGTTATACATTGATAAACCGTATCATAAAACTGATTAAGCTTAATCAGCTATGTATGACAATGTTTTCACTTAATCAGCTAATTAAATGGATTCGAGGACGATGATCTGTTAGCATGAGTCCCTGACGAAAGTCCCAGAGAGGGACTGAAACATCGGACATAAGATTTTATGTATTTATTTATATATACACAATAAAGGTTACATGTTAAAAGAAAAGAGATATTTTATACAATGGTAATAAGTCTGAAGTGCCTCACAAAATCAAGTAATTGTTGCAGCCTAAGGGTGGTGATTTTACCCTTTGAGCATACCTTTCTGACACTCGAAGGGTTAAAGGACCAGTCCATTTGTAATGTGTGCGTGTGTGTGTGTGTATATATGTGTGTGTGTGTATGTTTGTATGTATGTATAATATATATATAAAATATACAGACACACACATTATATATATATATATATATATATATATATATATATATATAATTATAGTGTGTGTATGTATAAATATATATGTGTGTATATATATATATATATATATGTGTGTGTGTATATATATATATATATATATGTGTGTGTGTGTATATATATATATATATATATATATATTTATATTTAAGGAAGAAAACACCCCAATATCGTATACTTATCTATCTATGTATCTATCTATCTATCTATCTACACCAGGTGGTGCTGTTACAGTCACTTACTATGGAGAGCCTTAGCATGACTTCCGGGGGTTATCCACTAAGGTGCCATAAAAGGAGATACCGTCTCCAGAGTGCTAAATTCTCCAGTTCCTATGTTATTCTGTGGGGCCCATACACTAAGAACCTTTGAATTTTAAAGCTGTTATTTCACAGAGTAACATGGGAACTGGAGAGATGATCACACTGGTGAATTTATCTCCTCATTATCACACCTTAGCGCATAACCCCCCCCCCCCCCCCAGTACTCGCAGTAGATTGTGTTATTGCTTTCCAAAAAAGTCTAGCCCAGAAAATAATTGAGAATTATAACAGTTGGCTTCAAAGCAGATAGGATGTTGATCCAGGGAAATATCTGACTGCCATTTGGAGTCAGGTAGGAATATTTTTACACACATGGCCTGTATCTTTGCAAAAATGTACCCTATTCATAATACTAAAATCATATGTTAAACACGTCTGTAACTCTAGATAACAGTGTTTGCATTGCACTAGTGGTACATTTTGATAACATTTTGTAATCTGTAAATATAAATGTAAACGTTGTTGTTATACTAGCAATTCCATACTGTATACTAAGGAACATTGCTGTAATCTCAATGCTTTCTAATCCGTAAAACATACATTTTAAAACAATCCACGCATTGCATGCTAACAAGAACTTGGTCATACCTTGCCTATTGCATGTACTTGACCTCAAGCTTTTTGTATCATCAGCAAAGGCTGGTTTGAGGATGATGACAGTTGTACTCCCCAATACCTGAAGAGCCAACAAATGATTACTCCTGATTTACGATTGAAATTATATGTAAGGTTATGGTTCCCTTTTAAGATGGAAGACCTATTGTCCAGTTAGCACGTTACAGTATAGTTGCTGGTGAATGACAGTCTGTGCATTCTGAATGGATAGCGAAGTCAAACATCTTGCTTAAAGGGATAGTAATGTTTCATAATACAAGCAGCTCTAATTAATCATCATAGTATTTGGACTTTGGAGAGTGTTATTTCAATTCTGTCAGAGTTGTAGTTCCAGAGTAATTCAATGATAAAGTATCCCCCTCCCGACCCTTTTACTGATGTAACACTGCTCAGCCAGAGCAGAAGGGAGGTGCCCAGGTAGACTACAGAGAGGGACAATCTTCAATTAAGATAAGGGAAAAACCTGAAAAACTTGTCAAGGGGGGCAGGGCTTTCATTGTTCTCATAGGAAGAAGATTGTCCCCTTCTGTTATCTGTCTGGTCTATGGACTGCATTCCACATCTGAGAAGAGATGGCTTACACTAGGTAAAAGGGGCGGGAGGGGAAACTTTGCTTGTGAAAAGGTTTGAGAGATAAGACTTATATCATTCTTCATGTTTTTTTAATGCCTACAAAGTAAAATAAAGTTAAAACGAAGTATTACTATCCCTTTAAGGTGGGCGGTAGTGCTCTTTCTACTGATTTAACCACAAAAAAGTCTATGATTTCCGTTATATTTCTCTTATGTCAAATATGGACCACAGGGACCTTGGGATTGAGCTACCCTCCTCCAGAGGGCAGGGGGCTTCAAAAAGGCAGAGACTCCCTCCTCTTCCAGCTCAGCACCCCCCTAGTCCCCATATTCAAGTGGCCTCTTAAGCAGAGAGGAGTGCATTGGCACTGCTCTTAATTTTTAGGTCTGCTTTTACAGTTTTTCCTATTGGTTATGGGGCTGTTTTTTCTCAGTTAATTTTGAGATGTCGCACTGCCATCCCAGAATTCCATGACGTGCAGGACCGTAAACAGTCCTTAACGTCCAGACCGGTGTGATGGTCCTGGCACGTCATGTGACGCTAAGGGTTAAGATTGTGGACCTATCGCCCAATCCGCATGGCTCAGTATAATTGGGGAATGCTGTGTCACAATGATTGGATGAAGGTCTGTGCATTCTGATTGGATAGTTACCGAAACAACATGTTTTAAGTGGTGAGTCGTCTGTTTTTCACAAGTTTCACCATCCTTTAAAATGGTTTGTTTTTTGAACAGCAGACACAAGTGTACAGCCTGCCTTCCCCAACACTTTATGGAAAGCACATTATGCTGACACCATGTCATTGAGTGGGTGGGATAATATCCAAGATAACTATCTTTCTACGGGGCCAGCAAAGAATAATCAATAAATCTTTTAACTGTAATAATGGTAATCCCAGCTTTCCTTGACCTCCATTATATTTCGAGATGTCCTTGGCAGACCTTAACAAAACAGCCTGCGTGAATCACTGACAGTTGCATTTTTCTTCTCTGCCCTGAACCAGTGCAGATTGGAATGATGCAGCCTGGGCCTATCTCTTGAATCAGGCTAATACAAAATAAACCTTATCTCATCGTTTCCTTTATTAACCCTGTAATGACCAGAGGGGTGTGCACGCCTCTGGTTCTTAACCCTTTGAATGGTGGTGAGTGCGCAATGCATTGCTTTGCATACCCCTTCGGCACTCAAAGGGTTAAAGACGTAAAGGGATAGTAATGTTTCAAAATAAAAGCAGCTCCAATTAATCTTCATAGTATTTGGGCCATGGAGAGTGTTATTTCGATACTGTCAGAGTTGTAGTACAAGAGTAATTGAATGATAAAGTATCCCCCTCCCGCCCCTTTTACTGATGTAAAACTGCTCGCCTTAGAGCAGCAAGACTGTCCGAATGGATCGCAGAGAGGGAAATCTTCAGTGAGTATAAGGAAAACCTGAAAATCCTGCCAAGGGGACAGAGTTTTCATTGTTTTCACTGTAAGAAGATTGTCCCTTGCTGTGATCTGTCCGGTCAAGTGACCAGATTCAACGTCTAAGGAGATGTGACTTACACTAGTTAAAAGGGCGGGAGGGGGAAACTTCATCATTCAATTACTCTTGTACTACAACTCTAACAGTATTGAAATAACACTCTCCATGGCCAAAATACTATGAAGATTAATTTGAGCTGCTTTTATTTTGAAACATTGCTATCCCTTTAATAAGTGGTGAATGCTGTGAACATTTTAAAGTGCTAAATAAATGCAGATGATGCTTTAAATTAATATTATTGTTTTCTTTATATAATAATCACGTAGCACTTTTCGTGTAGCGAAAATTAACCCTTTGAGTGCCAGAGGGCTACGCAATGTATTGCACTCAAAGGGTTAAGAGTAATTCAGCTGCCGAGACATTCTTTATTCAAAACTTATAACCGTTCAAGATAACGCCTCTCATTTCCGTGTGTGACGAGCTTTACAGTAAATTACATAAATAGTTCTTGGGGACTAATGAAACAGTACCACATAGCCGTCGCTTTTTCACCTGATTAATAAAATAAATAAAAATCTGTAAAAGACAAGAAATCAGACATGTTTGAGCTGTTGTAACTTTCGAGTGATTTACCCAACTCATTGCAACACGTTGTACATACTTCTGGCACCCAAAGGGATAACGTCCTTTGCACCACGAAATGTTGCTGTGTTTTCACAGTGTGTCCTTGGTGGTAGTGGTACCCTAAGCCGCTTCTCCATATATATCCTGTCCAGTGTTCAGTCCTATTCGTCTGATGTGGCTTCACAGTACTCAAGCAGCAGTGTTTGTAATTTTATCAGGGCAGCACAGGGCACACACAATGTATTGGATAGGGGCACAACTTGTGAGACTGACAAACTGGGTAAACACAGCATCATTCTCTTACTGGCACAAAGGGCATGTTAGCTATTTCAGTGCCAGAAGTGTGTCCAGTGTGCTGCAATGCATTGGAAGCTCCTGACTCTTAAAGGGTTATTGTGCTTCTGTGGCTCGCTAGTTTACAGTGAAACAAGGCTGGGGAAACAGAATGTGTTTATGTGATTCTGTTATCAGTGGACAGCAAAACAAACCCGGGGTGTCAAATAGTGTATGTGTGGTTGTGTGACTACCAGTGGACAGTGGAACAAGGCTGGGATGACAGAAAGTGTATGTGTGTTTCTGTGACTACCAGTGGAGAGTGGAACAAGGCTGGGATGACAGAAAGTGTATGTGTGTTTCTGTGACTACCAGTGGACAGTGGAACAAGGCTGGGATGACAGAAAGTGTATGTGTGGTTGTGTGACTACCAGTGGACAGTGGAACAAGGCTGGGGTATCAGACAGTGTATGTGTGGGTCTGTGACTACCAGTGGACAATGGAACAAGGCTGGGATGACAGAAAGTGTATGTGTGGGTCTGTGACTACCAGTGGACAGTAGAACAAGGCTGGGGTGCCAGACAGTGCATGTGTGGTTCTGTGACTACCAGTGGACAGTGGAACAAGGCTGGGGTGTCAGACAGTGTATGTGTGGGTCTGTGACTACCAGTGGACAGTGGAACAAGGCTGGGGTGTCAGACAGTGTATGTGTGGGTCTGTAACTACCAGTGGACAATGGAACAAGGCTGGGGTGCCAGACAGTGTATGTGTGGTTCTGTGACTACCAGTGGACAATGGAACAAGGCTGGGGTGTCATACAGTGTATGTGTGGTTCTGTGACTACCAGTGGACAGTGGAACAAGGCTGGGGTGTCAGACAGTGTATGTGTGGGTCTGTGACTACCAGTGGACAGTGGAACAAGGCTGGGGTGCCAGACAGTGTATGTGTGGTTCTGTGACTACCAGTGGACAGTGGAACAAGGCTGGGGTGTCAGACAGTGTATGTGTGGTTCTGTGACTACCAGTGGACAGTGGAACAAGGCTGGGGTGTCAGACAGTGTATGTGTGGGTCTGTGACTAGCAGTGGACAGTGGAACAAAGCTGAGGTATCAGACAGTGTATGTGTGGTTCTGTGACTACCAGTGGACAGTGGAACAAGGGTGGGATGACAGAAAGTGTATGTGTGGGTCTGTGACTACCAGTGGACAGTGGAACAAGGCTGCAGTGCCAGATGGGATATTTTTAGTTCTGTGACTACCAGTGGACAGTAGAACAAGTCTGAGGTGCGGCTACCAGTGGGTAGCGGAATATCTCTGCCTTCCCCCTGCATATTCTTATATGGGCAACTCTATTTATTTTGTTAGTATATATTTAACCATAGGATGAACCTTCTGTTATTAGAACATTTTTGGAACAGTTTGCTACGGAGTTGTGAATCTAAGCATAGGACGAGGACCTCAGGAGGACTTTAGCAGAGAAAGGGGGTGAAAGTGTCAATACCATACTTGCATAGTTATGGAACCATGGATTTATGCAGTTTAAACCTGTGAGATTTTCTGATCTCAATATGTTGTGCTTCTAACATACCTGTTATAACTATACACATGCCCTTGAAGATTAATGACTCTTATACTTTGGTAAATATGCAACACTTTAACTTTTGCTATTATCCTTTGTTTCATTCTTTTGTTTGATTTTTGGATGCCATATTTGTCCCTTTGTTATGTCTGGCCATCTATATTTTGTTGCTCAATAACTTTATGCCTGTGTGTTTAGGTTTCACTGTAGATATATGCCCATACATGTTATATAATCTAGTTCCCCTTTATGTCTGTGACCTATGTATTTTGGTCTACTAAAAATGGGGTAAGATCTAGTAGTCTGCAGTTCTGTTAGGGTGAGAAATGTGATTTTACTGTGTTTTATTAGATGTGGAGTTACCCGTTAATCCTTCACATGCAATTTGTTATTGATTAATAATATGGAACACATAAATGTATTATGTTTTATATATTTTCATAATTTTGCATGCTAATTATTTTTAGGGGATTACTACTGAGTACTTAAATGGGTCTCCTGTTTTCTTTATATATTTTTTTTTTTTATTTGTTTTTTTGATCCAAAACACCCCATGCATGGCTATGTAGAGGTATGAATAAGGTGTGCTTTCATATATATTATATACTAGCTGAAGAGCTGGTGTACATGGGCCACAGTGCCACCCAGCAACGGCCGCGGTGCAGTCATGCACAGTAGAGACTGCCCACACAGCGGCTTATACGGAGCGGGGCATTCCAAATTCAGATCATAGTCCTCTCTGAACGACTCCGGTCTGAAATCGGAGCCCCCCGCTCCGTATCAGCGGCGGCGCAGGCAGTCTGTACTGTGCATGACTGCAGCGTGCGCATCCGTCTCTACTGCGCATGACAGCTTCTGACAAACTTAGTGAATTATAATATATAGGGTGTATTATTGTTGGTAGAAAATGTAGTGGTAGACTTTCTCAGTTGATAGCACTTGGATCCTTGAATTTGGGAGCTCTATCCGAGCATGTACATGTTCAACTTGATTCTCCACTGTTGGAGGCTCTCAATGGTAGATCTCGTCTGATCTACAAGGTTCCTCAGATCTGCTCCAGATCCCAGGATCCTTTGGTTCTCACTGTAGATGCAGTGGCTACCAGTGGAATTTTCCTCTGGCATAATGTTTCTTCCAACTACCTATTCCCAGGGTACTGAGGAAAGTCAGTATGGAAAGGACTCATGTCATCCTGATTGCTCCGTTCTGTCCCTGTTGGGCCTGATTTTTGGATCTTCTTAGTCTTTTTGAGGTGGAAACTCTGTGTCTTCCTTTCCATTCAGACCTTCTGACTCGGGGCCCTTTATGCTACCCTCAGACATAGAAGCCAACTTTGAGGGCTTGGCTCTTGAGGCCAGCATCATTAAGAAAGTGTTTTTCAGACTCTGTTATTTCTACTATGCTTCTGTCTAAAGCAAAGGCCTAGCATATGGTTTGTCCCCTGTTCTATAAGTGGTATGCTGACTGAGGCTCATGCCTGCGGCCTTTTCGGCTTCCTTTTCTCTTTTCTTCAGAATGGTATTCAGAAAGGGCTTAGCTGTAGTTCCATCAAGACTCAGATTTCATCTCGTTCCCTTCTTTTCCAGCAGCACATTGCTTTGTTTCATGTGGGATTTAAACCTGGCATAGGATTGCTTCAGAAGCCTTCTTTTGATCCTCTATATTCTGTTTCTCTGTGTCTTTTTGATGCTCAAGGCAGTGGGTTTTTTTTGGCTATTGTTTCGGTTCAGCCGTTACAAAACTTCAGGCATTATTTTGCAAGCCTCCTTTTCTGGTTTTTCACCTGGACCAGGTGGGGTTGGGAACTCCTTTGGCTTTTTGCATAAGGCTGTTTCAGTAAGGAAATTGTTCTTTATTTTTTCTGTTCTGTTCCTTTTAACAGACAGGAGCAGGAACTTCAATTGTTGGATGTGGTCAGTTGCTTGCAGTACTATGTTCATATCATGCACCTTTTCGAAACTCTGATTCACTGTTTGTCATTCCTCAGGGCCTGAGAGTTGGCCAGGCATTAATGTGTTGGCTTTGACTGGACCCAGTTTTGACCAGAAGGTTTTCCAGGCTGTGGTTCCTGTATAGGTGTCCTTAGTGGATTTCTATGAATAGCGTCCTGTTGGTTTCCGGTTATCTTGTTTTCATGTTTGGTGTCTGTTGACTCCTGAGGTTCATGTTTTACCAGTTTGGTCCTGTCTGTGGATACTGGTCTGTGATAGAGTTTTTTTTTTCCCCTCCCTGGAACCTTGGTGGATTGCTTTTGTATATCCCCATGGTTCCTGTGTTCCACATCGGATGACGGATTTTAGTGTACTTACCATTAAATTATTTTCTATTAGTCCATGTGGAAAACAAGGCTCCCAAAAAACCCACTGGGTTAAGGTCTATGCAGGAGGTTCCCCATGGGTTCTCTATTTAAAGTATTTCCTTTTTCTTTTTTCACTTCTATTTTGCTTTTTCTTGGCTTTGCTATACATTAAAACTGAGCTTATCAGGTAGTGGTAAAGTGGAAGGGAGGAGGGTGTCTCTGTCTCAGAGACTTTTTTTTTAAGTGTTGTGCCCTGCCCTTTTGAAGTGGGAGGGATTTTTTTTTATCCCCATGGTTCCTGTGTTGGGATAAGCAAAAAGGATTTAAAGCGGAACTACCATCCAAACGTGATGTAGCCTCCATTTATAGTTAGCAGTAATACAGCGCTGTGTAGTTCTTTTTTCAAATAAATTAATCGCCTAGCCATAAATGTAAAGCAAAATTTACCTAGTGATGTGTATGCCTGGCAGATATGGTCTGTGCACGTCAGCCTTGTTACCTTGAGGTATCATTGTCACTCCCACCAGTCCTCTGGATCCAAATTGTGTCCGCCCCTTCTCAATCACATGACCTAACGCACTAGCCTTCCAGCGCGTACAGGTTAGGGTACTGAAATGCGAGCTCTGCAGGTAGGCGGGCTATGGGCAGATACTCAGGCAGGGAACGGAGCCGACAAAGCATGCGTAGTGGGGCACAAAAACCAAGATGGCTGCGGTCTACATCAACTCGGGGCTTCTAATAATGGTCAGATTTCTATTATTTTGTACATTCATAGATATTATATATAAACAATAAGGCTTACAGTAGGAATATCTTTTTGGATAACCCAAATTGATATCCTATAATAGTTCCGCTTTAACGGTAAATGCACTAAAATCATCTTATGGTATCTCTTGACCATGCTGTATAGATTTTAAATTGATTTATAATGCAGTAAAACTTATTGAAATAAGAGTTCCTCTTTTGGGTCTCGTTAGTCATAAGTGTTCCCTTCCATGTTAAATTCTCGTTTGTCTTTCCAAGGTCATTCTCTGCTATAACTGGACTTAATTTTGCTTTCTTCAAACAGATTTTCTTGTAACAGATATTACGTTGCCATCATCCTTCATACAAAGTTCAACCCAAGTGCTTAAGTGCCACTTACACTGACAAAAGGAAGCAAATTAAAAACTCTTTAAACTGAATTAGCATCTTAATTAGTTATCTCTGTGACACGAGGAACTTATGAAGTATGGTCATCACTGACCCTTTTCAGTGAAGAAACCATTCATTACATCTTGATTATACATGTGGCCAAAAATAATTTCAAACCGTCTCTCTAAACAATAGGACACCATTGTGCTTCTCTCTCAGGATCGGTTAAATTTCATTTTAAATGTCAAGCACTCCTCCAGTAAATTGCAGGAAGAGACAAAAGAAGACATGAACGCAGAGTTTCTCCATCATTACAGGAAAGACGACATCTTGGGTCTGAATCTTGATGACACCTGTGATTTCTCTTAAAAATCCTTTTCTCAATGTTAACTCTTTCAGTGCCAGAGGGGAGTGTCCAGTGCATTTCAGAGCAATGCGTTATATAATGGCCACATCCTCCTCCTCCTCCCTTTCGCCTTCTCTCTCCATTCTACCCGTCGCACAACTGAGGTGGATAATGATGATTTTTTACAACGCTCCCTGCCTCTTAACACAGATCACCAATACCCACCTCACTTATTGCCTTCTAAATCTAATGTCCTACAGTTTTGCCAACAAGACCATTAATTGCAAGTCAACCTCCCATCCTCAAAGAAGTCTTCATCTTCAAAATCGTATGACTCCTTATACCTATATCACGCTCCTCCTGTCTTCCTGCACCCTCATATCATTGGTGAATTTGTCGGCTGCAGGGACCAAGGAGGAGGACGATATAGGGATGAACTGTTGTTCTCTATTGCTACCTCAGTTTCATCTCACGTTCTCTATTTTGCTCTTCCTTTTCTCAATTCACCCTTCTTACACCTTGCCCTCCTTCCACTTTACCCCTTCTCCACTTCACTGTACCCCTTGCTACTTCAACTTCCTTGCACCCTCACCTTCATCTTATCACTTACTTCTCCCTTTTACCTTGTAGAAGGAGGTGATGAGGAGAAAGCAATGAGGTGAAGGGGAGGAGGAGGGGGCTTCCATCCTGCCAAACTACCAGGTACTTCAGGTGGGTTGGAAACAGGGGAGCCCAGATGCTCACCTTCATTGCCTCTAATAATCTCCCAGCTGAAAGGGCAGGGAGATCAGTAGCTGGGGGAGAATCAGGAGGGGTCCTGATGCCCCTGCATGAGGTCTGATTTTAAAATACACCAACAATTAAAGGGATAGTAATATATGAAAATAAATGGCGCTCCGATTCCTCTACATAGTTTTTTCAGCATGTAGAGCGGTATTTCAGTAGTATGCAACTTGTAATTCAACTCCTTACATCAATGTTATTTTTTCTCATTCACTTTGTGGCAGAATTGCAGTATTATGCCTGTATATGTTTGGGTTGTGCAAATGAAAAGCAGAAAATAAAAGGAGCATTATACCAGCATGTTTACCCGTTGAGTGCCAGAGGGTTTTGAAAGTGTGTACCTGATGGCTGCCTGTACTCTGTCCTGCATGGCAAATGTTGAAACCCATGAAATAATTGAGCAATCAGGGCCAAACAAGTGCCATTACTTTCCTCCTGGCGCTGCAGCTTCCCTTTAATGGGCACAGTACAGGTCCAGCTGAGGCCACTGGGAGTCAGAGTGATTGAGAGAGAGAGAGAGAGAGAGAGAGAGAGAGAGAGAGAGAGTGTGTGTGTGTGTGTGCGCGTTTGTAATGTGTTTTTTTTGTTTGTTTGTTTTTTTGTTTTGTTTTTATAGGAGGAAGTTGAGGGAGGGCAAACTCTTTGCAGAGATTTTAACAGGAGTTTGACACACCCCTGTATCTCCAGCACCCCTGGGTGTGTGTAATAATGCATTCTCTTCTCTGTGTGTGTCTGAGGATACATAAATTATGTAATGAGGATTTCTCTTACATATATATATATATATAATATAATATTTGTTTTTTCATGTTGTAGTTGGTCTGCGGACCGGTCGGCTCATCTGGAGAGCTGAAATAGCAGCAGATACAAAGGCAATCTTCATGTCAACGGTCTACAGAGTGGGCACGGTTTGAGGCAGTAGACTGTTGTCATGAAGATTTTCTTTGTATCCAGTGCCGTTTCAGCTCTCCAGGGGCTAATTTTAATACTGCTTTTATCTCCAGTTATCCTCATAGACGTCAAGAGGAAAATGTTTGATAAAACAGGTGTTAACATTGATCTCCTGCAGTAGAATCCAGCCCCAGATGAGCCGTCCGGTCCACAGACCAGAATACAAGTCTGACAGATACTGTGGTGACGTACCTTAAAGGGATAGGAGGGGTAAACTTTACATTGAGATTACTGTAAAACTAGGAAAGTTATTGCAAAAAGA
Organism: Rhinophrynus dorsalis; assembly: GCA_037306005.1. NCBI lineage: Eukaryota > Metazoa > Chordata > Amphibia > Anura > Rhinophrynidae > Rhinophrynus > Rhinophrynus dorsalis. The sequence continues at coordinate 541,283,125 of CM074720.1, forward strand.
CATATATGCTTTGGCTTATTTATTTAATACCTACAATATTCTAGCCTCCATAAAGGAAGTATTACTATCCCTTTAAGGCTATAAAATGAATTAATCGTTTTTGCTGATAGGATGTTGATCTAGGGACATATCCAACCACTCTCTTATTGTAGTTGGAAAGGAATTCACACACACCCCTACACACACCCCTACACACACCCCTACACACACCCCTACACACATCCCTACACACACCCCTACACACACCCCTATACACACACACACACCCTACACCCCCCCCCTACACACCCCCTACACACACCCCTACACACCCCCCTTCACACACCCCTACACACACCTCTACACCCACACACAACCCTACACCCACACACACCTACACACACACCTACACCTTAATTTAAAATGGCTTTGCAATGCTTTGGACCACCCCTCTGTCACTTAAAGGTTTAACAGTGAGAAAGGGATTTTAATAGAAATCACAGGTGTCATTAAGATTCAAACCTAATATGTCTTTCCTGTGATGATGGAGAACCCTGCACCCACTACCTCCTTTGTCTCCTCCTGACAAACACGCCCGTTTTCAGACTTGTCAACTAATTAACCCTTTGAGTGCCAGAGGGGTACGGAATGCAGTTCGCTCCCTACCCTCTGGCACGCAAAGGGTTAACCGCTAATGTGTACATAGACTAGTTCAGGGCTTATAATTTGAAGTCCTTTGCTACTAGCCAGACCTGAAAAGTTACTCGCCACTGCAAGCCATAACATACCCACCAGGGCTGAATTCTACTCGCCAGGGCTAAATTTTCACTCATCATTGGCTAGTGGCGAGTGGAAATTTGAGCCCTGGACTAGTTGTAAGTAACATGATGCTTAAAGGGATAGTAATACTTCAAACAAAATGCAGCTCCGATTCATCTTCAAGCTGTTTGTCCCACGTAGCGCTGTATTTCAATACTATCAGTCTTGTAGTTCAGCAGCAATTGGATGAGAAAGGATCAACCTCCCGCCCCTTTTAGCTGCCTCCCACCATTTGAGGAATCTGGTCATGGGACCTGACTGATTGCATCTAGGGACAATCTTCCTGCAGTAAGTATAAGGAAAACCCCACCCCCATTGAGAGGATTGTCCCTCGCTGTATTCCATCCGGGCCTGCTTGGAGAGGCAGAGTGATGCAGCTGAAAGTGGCGGGAGGGGATCCTTTCTCATTCAATTGCTGCCGATCTACAAGATTGATAGTATTGAAATACAGTTCTACGTGGGCCCTAATAGTACGAATTAGAATCGGAGCCACATTTTGTTCGATTCATTATTATCCCTTTAAAGTTAAATCCGTTTCATTTACAGATGTTAGTGTTACTTTAATTTACAAGTCCATGCACTTCTTCATAACATTCAGCATTTAATTGATCAGTTTAAAATTAGATATTGAATCCTCTATGGAGATGTGGGGCCTTAAAGTGGAACTTTTGCCTTAATTCAAGTTTGCCTTTTTGAAAACTGCATTCAGAACTGCCTATATGTCATGTTATCCAAAATTCCTTTTATATGTTTAGGTTGGGAGATATTAACAGTTTTGTTTCTAGGCAAAGTGAAAGTGAACATTTCCTGGTACTGCAGATGACTTAATTAGCATATGAGATGTCACAGATACATTAATTAGTATATGGCATATCACTGATAAGGCTTCATTAGTATATGACATATCACTGTTGCAATGCAATGATACTTCTTTGGCACTCAAAGGGTTAAACACATTTAAAAAACATTTTTGAGATGTGACCCTCAGGCAAAATTAATTGCCTTCCCTGTTTTAACCATTTGAGTGCCAAAGAAGTATCATCGGAGACCTTTATCAAAACCAAAGTGTTACTTTTTCTGCTTCTAAGCAGATTTTCTCCTATTAAAGTCTCCTACACCACCATGGAATGTATATTAGGGATTCAATTATCGGTGAGTGAAATCTGCTGTTTGACTTACTCCGATACAATCTTAAATATGTCATAAGAGTTGATGGGGAAAACCCCTCATAAAACTGCTGTAATAAAACATGTAACCTGCTCACCCTTTGCCAGCCAATTCCTGTAAATAGCCGCGTGAAACGAGAAATGCCACAGAGAGTTA
>CM074720.1:541897207-541934707 GCA_037306005.1 Rhinophrynus dorsalis
TACATATGACACATACACATAATGTCCACAGAGACACATATGACACATACACATAATGTCCATACAGACACATATGACACACACACACATAATGTCCATAGAGACACATATGACACATACACACATAATGTCCATACAGACACATATGACACATACACACATAATGTCCATACAGACACATATGACACATACACATAATGTCCATACAGACACATATGATACACACACACATAATGTCCATAAAGACACATATGACACATACACACATAATGTCCATAGAGACACATATGACACATACACATAATGTCCATACAGACACATATGACAGATACACATATAATGTCCATACAGACACATATGACACATACACATAATGTCCATAGAGACACATATGACACACACACATAATGTCCATAGAGACACATATGACACATACACATAATGTCCATAGAGACACATATGACACACACACATAATGTCCATAGAGACACATATGACACATACACATAATGTCCATACAGACACATATGACACATACACATAATGTCCATAGAGACACATATGACACATACACATAATGTCCATAGAGACACATATGACACATACACATAATGTCCATAGAGACACATATGACACATACACATAATGTCCATAGAGACACATATGACACATACACATAATGTCCATACAGACACATATGACACACACACACATAATGTCCATAGAGACACATATGACACATACACACATAATGTCCATAGAGACACATGTGACACATACACATAATGTCCATAGAGACACATATGACACACACACACATAATGTCCATACAGACACATATGACACATACACATAATGTCCATAGAGACACATATGACACATACACATAATGTCCATAGAGACACATATGACACATACACACATAATGTCCATAGAGACACATATGACACATACACATATAATGTCCATACAGACACATATGACACATACACATAATGTCCATAGAGACACATATGACACACACACATAATGTCCATAGAGACACATATGACACATACACATAATGTCCATACAGACACATATGACACATACACATAATGTCCATAGAGACACATATGACACATACACACATAATGTCCATACAGACACATATGACACACACACACATAATGTCCATAGAGACACATATGACACATACACACATAATGTCCATAGAGACACATGTGACACATACACATAATGTCCATAGAGACACATATGACACACACACACATAATGTCCATACAGACACATATGACACATACACATAATGTCCATAGAGACACATATGACACATACACACATAATGTCCATACAGACACATATGACACATACACATAATGTCCATAGAGACACATATGACACATACACATAATGTCCATACAGACACATATGACACATACACATAATGTCCATAGAGACACATATGACACATACACATAATGTCCATAGAGACACATATGACACACACACACATAATGTCCATACAGACACATGTGACACATACACATAATGTCCATACAGACACATATGACACATACACATAATGTCCATAGAGACACATATGACACACACACATAATGTCCATAGAGACACATATGACACACACACATAATGTCCATAGAGACACATATGACACATACACATAATGTCCATAGAGACACATATGACACATACACATAATGTCCATACAGACACATATGACACATACACATAATGTCCATACAGACACATATGACACATACACATAATGTCCATAGAGACACATATGACACACACACATAATGTCCATAGAGACACATATGACACATACACACATAATGTCCATACAGACACATATGACACATACACACATAATGTCCATAGAGACACATATGACACATACACACATAATGTCCATACAGACACATATGACACATACACACATAATGTCCATAGAGACACATATGACACATACACATAATGTCCATACAGACACATATGACACATACACATAATGTCCATAGAGACACATATGACACATACACATAATGTCCATAGAGACACATATGACACATACACACATAATGTCCATACAGACACATATGACACATACACACATAATGTCCATACAGACACATATGACACATACACACATAATGTCCATACAGACACATATGACACATACACACATAATGTCCATAGAGACACATATGACACACACACATAATGTCCATACAGACACATATGACACATACACATAATGTCCATAGAGACACATATGACACATACACATAATGTCCATAGAGACACATATGACACATACACATAATGTCCATAGAGACACATATGACACATACACATAATGTCCATAGAGACACATATGACACATACACATAATGTCCATACAGACACATATGACACATACACACATAATGTCCATAGAGACACATATGACACATACACACATAATGTCCATAGAGACACATATGACACATACACATAATGTCCATAGAGTCACATATGACACATACACACATAATGTCCATAGAGACACATATGACACATACACATAATGTCCATAGAGACACATATGACACATACACATAATGTCCATAGAGACACATATGACACATACACATAATGTCCATAGAGACACATATGACACACACACACATAATGTCCATAGAGACACATATGACACATACACACATAATGTCCATAGAGACACATATGACACATACACATAATGTCCATAGAGACACATATGACACATACACACATAATGTCCATAGAGACACATATGACACATACACATAATGTCCATAGAGACACATATGACACATACACATAATGTCCATAGAGACACATATGACACATACACACATAATGTCCATAGAGACACATATGACACATACACACATAATGTCCATAGAGACACATATGACACATACACATAATGTCCATAGAGACACATATGACACATACACACATAATGTCCATAGAGACACATATGACACATACACATAATGTCCATAGAGACACATATGACACATACACATAATGTCCATAGAGACACATATGACACATACACATAATGTCCATAGAGACACATATGACACATACACATAATGTCCATACAGACACATATGACACATACACACATAATGTCCATAGAGACACATATGACACATACACACATAATGTCCATAGAGACACATATGACACATACACATAATGTCCATAGAGACACATATGACACATACACACATAATGTCCATAGAGACACATATGACACATACACACATAATGTCCATACAGACACATATGACACATACACACATAATGTCCATACAGACACATATGACACATACACATATAATGTCCATAGAGACACATGTGACACATACACATAATGTCCATACAGACACATATGACACACACACATAATGTCCATACAGACACATATGACACATACACATAATGTCCATACAGACACATATGACACATACACACATAATGTCCATACAGACACATATGACACATACACACATAATGTCCATAGAGACACATATGACACATACACATAATGTCCATAGAGACACATATGACACATACACATAATGTCCATAGAGACACATATGACACATACACATAATGTCCATAGAGACACATATGACACATACACACATAATGTCCATAGAGACACATATGACACATACACACATAATGTCCATACAGACACATATGACACATACACATAATGTCCATAGAGACACATATGACACATACACATAATGTCCATAGAGACACATATGACACACACACATAATGTCCATACAGACACATATGACACATACACACATAATGTCCATAGAGACACATATGACACATACACATAATGTCCATACAGACACATATGACACATACACATAATGTCCATAGAGACACATATGACATACACACATAATGTCCATAGAGACACATATGACACATACACACATAATGTCCATACAGACACATATGACACATACACATAATGTCCATACAGACACATATGACACATACACACATAATGTCCATAGAGACACATATGACACATACACATAATGTCCATACAGACACATATGACACATACACATAATGTCCATAGAGACACATATGACACATACACATAATGTCCATACAGACACATATGACACATACACACATAATGTCCATACAGACACATATGACACATACACACATAATGTCCATACAGACACATATGACACATACACACATAATGTCCATAGAGACACATATGACACATACACATAATGTCCATACAGACACATATGACACATACACACATAATGTCCATACAGACACATATGACACACACACACATAATGTCCATACAGACACATATGAAAGTTACTAGCAAGACCACAAGACTTCAAATTCTGCTAACTGACCTTGTTAATCTTAACCCTTTGCGTGCTAGAGGGGTACGCAACGCATTGTGCAGCATTGCATTGTGTACACCTCTGGCACTCAAAGAGTTTTCTCTTTAAAGACCAAAGGTGTGTGCTTTGAAGTTTAATATTCAGCCCTCTGGTTCTTAAAGGGTTAAACAGGATCCTCCTGAAAAAAATACATTTTGCCTGCAACTGTCATGTCTGCCTCCATGGGCATTACAACCAGGGCTGATTCAAGATGTTATCTCCTGAAGAAAGCCACAAAGACATCATTTACAGAGTCCATTGGGATTTTCTAACCCTAGCAGCAGGGCCGGATTTACATCTCAGGAGCCTGTAGGCACACAAATCTGAAGCGCCCCCCACCCCCATCTCCACTGGACACCTCCACAATGCTCCTAATCTCCACATTGCCCCCATCATCTCCATATTGCCCCCCATCAGCTCCAACTTGCCCCCCATCAGCTCCATGTTACCCTCACATTGCCCCCCATCAGCTCCAACTTGCCCCCATGATTTCCAAATTGCCCCCACCATCTCCATATTGCCCCATCAGCTCCAAAGTGCCCCCCATCAGCTCCATGTTACCCTTACATTGCCCCCATCAGCTCCAACTTGCCCCCATGATTTCAAAATTGCCCCCACCATCCCCATATTGCCCCCATCAGCTCCATGTTACCCTTACATTCCCCCATCTGCTCTAACTTGCCCCCATGATTTCCACATTGCCCCCACCATCTCCATATTGCCCCATCAGCTCCAACTTGCCCCCCATCAGCTCCATGTTACCCTCACATTGCCCCCCATCAGCTCCACATTTCCCCCACCATCTCCATATTGTCCACACATTGCCCCCCATCAGCTCCAACTTGCCCTCATGATTTCCACATTGCCCCCACCATCTCCATATTGCACTCCATCGGCTCCAAGTTCTCCCCCATTAGCTCCACATTGCCCCCACCATCTCCATGTTGCCCTCACATTGCCTCCCCCCACCATTGTCCGTTTCCTACCTACCTGGAAGAATATCTGTCATCTGTGCCTCCTTTGGCACAGTCCTGTAGCTGCTGAAGCTCCCGCACAGTCTCCTATTCAGGAATGCAGAGCGCTGGGAGATGATGTCATCTCCCAGCGCTCTGCATTCCTAAAGAGGCGACGAGGAAGCTCAGCAGCTACAGGACTGTGTCAAAAGACGCACAGACCTGTCCTGCCAGGGAGATAGGAAACAGACAAGGGGGGGGCAGCAATGTGAGGGCAACATGGAGCGGGCGCCGGGTAGGGGCCAGCGAGGCTAATTAAAAAAAAAAAAAAATGTAAACAAGAGATCCGAATGACAGGCGCCCCTCTGTGGGCCTGTAGGCAGATGCCTACTCTGCCTTATTGTAAATCCGGCCCTGCCTAGCAGGCTAAGTTGTGTTAGATCTCCTTTAACCTCTTAAGGACCAGTGCCTCTGGGGTTGGTTTCCCATTAAGGACCACAGAGACAAAGTTCTGTGCGGCGGAACACTTGACTGATCATAGTGACTGCTTCGGTCTTGGAGTAGTCCATTTCAGAGCCTGCTAGTGCTCACTGCGCTCCCTCAGGAGCGCTGTGAACACAAAATATGGGACATACCAGGAACATCACTGGTCCTTTAGACAAGGACACTGGTGACGGTCATGACACGGCACTAGTCCTTAACCCCATCCCGACAATTGACTTACCAGGTACGTCCCGCAAAAACTGTCACTTAGTGACAGAGGACGTCCCTGGTAAGTCACGGAAGTCCAGGTCTCTGTGCGGCTGCACGCCGTTTGGGGACTCCGAAATCATTTAAAAAAAAAAATAAATGTTAGCCGGGCGTTAAGGTGACAGCCACGTGCGTACGGGGTTAAAGGGGATGTATCACCCCTATATAAGTTAGCCTGAACAGTTATGTTATACATCGAATATGAGTAAAAGTGTATTAATTTTTTTTTTAAAGCTCCTTTTCGTCTAAATTGAAGTTTTAAACTCTACCCTGAACCTACTTTTGCACAGACTGTGGTTACCAGCTCTGTAACGCAGTCTGTCACTCTGCCTCGGCTCCCCTCCCTCTTTCCAGCCTCCTCTGATGAAGGAGGCTTTCTGCCTGTAAACTGGAGAGGTATCATTGGCAGAGCACACTTTGTAGACCGTTCCAATTCAGGATTTCTTTTTCTATCTGGCGATCTCGGCTCTGCTGAAGAGCCTCCTCCGGTCCCGGGACCAGATTCCCCTGCAGTCAGCAAGAGCCCTGGTGTCAGGAAAAGGGGAGGGAGGAACTTTAGTGCCGAATATCTCTCAATCCAAAAAGGTTTGAGAGATGAGACTGGGGGAATTAAGTGTAATTTTTTAATGGCTACAAGATACATTTTAGTAAACACTTGACCATACTATCCCTGTAATGAATACTGGATAGGAACTCTTTTATTTAAAAAATTCTGGCAACAAAATTATAAATCAAGACAATTTACATGAAATGTTACAATATTTACAATATGTACAACTTAAAATGTTTCATTTGAAAGAAACAACAATATTATACCATTAAGTTGTACTTAAAGGGATAGTAATACTTAAAATGTAAAAAAAAATATGTTGTAGGGTTTATCCCCCTTAGTAAAACAAGAGTACTCCCACTGCTGAAAGGTGTTTCATTCAAAAGTTATTAATTTTCAAAGTTGAATTTTTTAGGTGCAATATCACAGTGGCCTGAAATTGTACAGTGGCGCTGTTGCTATACGATCCTATGGACAACTCTGGTCAGTTGACCATAAATCTCCATAGGATGGTGTAGCAACAGCGCCACTGTACAATTTCAGGCCACTGTGATATTGCACCTAAAAAATTCAACTTTGAAAATTAATAACTTTTGAATGAAAGACCTCTCAGCAGTGGGAGTACTCTTGTTTTACTCAGGGGGATAAAATCTACAACATATTTTTTTTTACATTTTAAGTATTACTATCCCTTTAAATACTGGATAGGAGTACATGATATTTAAAAGGTGTTGAACCCTATTCCTATTTAGAAGATGCAGTCCTGTTATTTGCCATAGAGATAACCTTGGAAACTATATAGATTTTGCCAAAGTCAGTACATGCTATTTCTTCAGTAGATGAAAGTATCATGAAAGTCATGTGATGTCATCATTCTACAACAGAATCATATACATTTTATTTTCTGCCCCTTCTCAACTTTCTGATATGTTCCTCTCTGAGAACTCAATGAAATAGCGTGTCCATGTGAATACACCTCCAGGCCACCAATTATAAATCAATATGGACATGAATATATAAAGTCCCCTTGGGCAGGTACAATTGCAATTGCCCACCAAAGAGACAGTATTCCTTTGGGAAACTTTAGGTTATTAAGGGAATTCCAAAAATAATTTGAAATTGTATTAAAGCAGTCTTTCCGTTTACAAGGTATTGCTTCTCGAAAATGACATTGGTCTCAGTATGACATATTGTGTTCTACTGAGATTGATTTCATACGACTTGGTGCCATAGCTTGCATGTTATTCCACAGAGAATATTACATATTATACAACTATAGTAAAACAGCAATGCATCAAAGACATGGTGAAGTTCTTCCTAAAGTGACCTCACCTGAGCGCTGGTCTTGTTCCAGTTTTGTTCATGACGAAAATGATAGTAAATATGTTCTAAAGACCTTGGGGTCAATAGAACTGAGAGTTCAGATTCACTGGTGGGATCCAGTGGCTGTGCTTCAGGGTATCTACTAGAAATATGATCGCCGCGCTGCATGCCTACTGTCACACTCCACACATAGCAAGCCCCTTATACATGTTCCTTAACATGTGCAGGAAAATGGCACAACATCACACCATTTGCTCTACGTCTTGCTTAGTACAAATCATTAAATAGTGTGTAAGGGAAAGGAGCCCCCCAAAACCACCATAGACTGCCCAATTACCCCCATGGTGGAGCAAGTGGAGTTATGGGGACAAATGTTGGCATAAGCAGTATGTAGTGCAATTTTGGGCACCGGTTCTGAAAAAGGATATACTAGAACTAGAGAGGGTGCAGCGAAGAACAACACAATTAATCAAGGGAATGGAGGACTTGACATATGAGGAACAACTTGGTTTGTTTACTCTAGAGAAAAGACGACTAAGAGGAGACCTTATCACATTGTACAAGTATATGAGAGGTCAATACAAGGATCTCTGCGGTGAGCTATTTATTCCAAGGCCTGATCAGGTGACCAACCTAATTTACTATGTTACTAACATAGCCAACTGGCATTAAGATGGCATAGAGCTAGAACATCGATTCCAGTGCCTGATTTAGAGTGGAATGGTATTCATATATTACCCGCTTTGTTTTACAACATTGATTGTGCAAGGAAGTCAGCTGACAATGAAGAACATAAGGAATATGTTACAAATCATTATCAGATTACTGGGGATCAGGAGGAAGCAGAAACATGAATAATCAGGTAATGTTGTCCAAAGAAGCAGGAAACAAAACAATGGTCCATATGAATCAACGTGTCAATTGTTTTTATTGGTATCAGTGACAGTGCATATGAATCACATTATTTAGCACAATAAATAAGCGCAATTAGTGAAACATCTCTTATTCATACAACAAACTGTGACACACTTGGCTGTCGCTATTCTTTTATCCTTAATTTCCAGAAAATAGTAGCTACATTTTCACTCAATATTAATAAATATGTCACTACCTGTCACTAAACCTTTCCAAACCCGTCAGGGCAGTATTAAGAAACGCTGAGGCCTCTGGAGGAATTTTAAATGGAGGCCCCCAAACGTAGATTGACATTTCGGATCCTTAAAGGGATAGTAATACTTTAATATTACTATTCCCCATATTGTAGCTAGTTCAAAAAGAATTGAATTGCCCCCAGGTTCATCTCTCAGATCTTTATGGTTTGAGAGATAATCGAACGCAAAGTTCCCCCCTCCCTCCCCCTTCCTTCCCTGAAGTCAGCGTTGTACTGACTGCAGGGATATCCAGTCTTATTTTCATCAGGCGGCTCTGCAGCAGAGCCGAGATTGCGTTAGTAAAAAATAATTATTTCACTGAAACGGTCTTCTACGTGTGCTCGCAAACCAAGCACAAACCAAGCACATGTAGAAGACTGTTTCAGCGAAATAATTATTTGTCACTAACGGGATCTCGGCTCAGCTGCAGAGCCGCAAGTCTGTCATACGACAGACTTCCCCCGCAGTCAGTACAACACTGACTTCAGGGAAGGGGGGGAGGGGGGAACTTTGCCTTTGGTTATCTCTCAAACCATAAAGGTCTGAGAGATGAACCTGGGGGCTATTAAATTATTTTTGAAATAGCTACAATATGGGGAATAGTAATATTAAAGTATTACTATCCCTTTAAATTGTAGCTTTCCTCTTCCTTTCTTTTTGTTTGTGGGACAAGTATCCACATGTACATGCTGTGCACCCAGAATTGTCTGACTCCTCACTGGTCATCTGACCAAAGGATTAAAGGAGCAGTAAACTTTTTTTTATGATAAAATATATATTGTAGGGATTTTCCTATTGAGTAAAATAAGGGCACTCCCACTACCGAGAGATTTATATTTCCAGAGTTATTACAGTTTAAACCCATGTTTTTTTACATTAGCAGTGCCCTCTAGTGGCCAAATTCTAATTAGATTTCCTGTTAGAATCTAATGGAGAGGAAAGTCAGAAAAGTCAGACACGTACAGTTCTCCATAGAATGTGACAGAAACTGCTGAGTCACTTCCTGTCAATTAGAACTATCAGGAAGTAAACACAGTAAATTCACTTCAAGATTATTTAAACTGCTATAAATTTTGAATAAAACATCTGACAGCGATGGGAGTGACCTTGATTTACTCAGCAGGAAAAGCTCTATAAAATATGTATTTCCATAAATAAAAGTTTTTACTGTTCCTTTAAATTTGTTTCTTTCTGTAAAAATAGGACTGTTTGGAATCCCAAGGAGAAGCCCCCAGAGACTTTGAGGCCTCTGGCAATCTCTCTGGTATGCCCACTCATTAAAATGCCTGTGAAACCTGCCTGTCCCTAATTTGTCTTTTGCGTCTCTAAATCCCAAAAACATACAGGTCTCCCTTGGATAACTAGGTGCTAACAGTATCTAATCACATTTTTACTATCATTCGCTATTAGTGACATGTTGATACATGTGCATACCCGGGAACTTGTTCTTCTAGAGTCCCTGGAGGGGGCTCATGTGTGTCGGTGGAAGGATACAAATTACGCAATTTGCGTCACAAAGAGGCAGGGCTTCACTGTTGGTGGGGTGGGATTTAATGGCCAGTGAAATAAAGTGAGCGGGAAGTGGGTGGGAAGTGGGCAGAGCAGGGTTTGGAAGGAGGAGAAATGAGAGGCAAATGGAAGGAACAGGGTGTGAGGGAAGAGAAGTTGGTGGGAAGTGGGAGGAAAAGTGAGAAGGAGAAGTGGGTGGAAAGTGGGAGGAACGGGATGGGAAGGAGCAGAAGTGGGTGGGAAGTGGAATCAGTGGGGTGGGAATGAGGAGAAATGGGAGGAACAGGGTGGGAAGAAGGCGAAGTGGACAGGAAGTGGGAGGAACAGGGTGGGAAGGAGAAGAAGTGGGTAGGATGTGGGAGGAACAGGGTGGGAAGGAGGAGAAGAGAGAGTAACAGGGTGGGAAGAAGGCGAAGTGGACAGGAAGTGGGAGGAACAGGATGGGAAGGAGGAGAAGTGGGCAGAAAGTGGGAGGAACAGGGTGGGAAGGAGGAGAAGAGGGAGGAACAGGGTGGGAAGGAGGAGAAGTGGGCATGAAGTGGGAGGAACAGGATGGGAAGGAGGAGAAGTGGACAGGAAGTGGGAGTAACAGGGTGGGAAGGAGGAGAAGTGGGAGGGAAGTGGGAGGAACAGTATGGGAAGGAGGAGAAGTGGACAGGAAGTGGGAGTAACAGGGTGGGAAGGAGGAGAAGTGGGAGGGAAGTGGGAGGAACAGGATGGGAAGGAGGAGAAGTGGGCAGGAAGTGGGAGGAACAGGGAGGGAAGGAGAAGAAGTGGACAGGAAGTGGGAGGAACAGGGTGGGAAGAAGAAGAAGTGGGCAGGAAGTGGGAGGAACAGGGTGGGAAGAAGAAGAAGTGGGTGGAGTTTCATAAAAAATCTCTCCACCATCGGAGAATCAGCCTCTGTCCCCTGAGACCCAGTAATGCACTACAAAATCCGGAGTCTCCAGGGCAAATCCGGAGAGTTCCAGTGAGTCAGTGAGGCTCATACACTAGGAAGGTCTGGAGAAATCCTGGAATGAACCAACTGCAACACAGAGGAGGGCAAACAAAAAAAAATCCCAAATTTCTTCAATGCATTGGCCACATCTCTAGAATTCTAAGGGTTTAACTCTTTAAGGACCAGAGTACTGTGTAATACATTTGAAAGCAAAGTGTTACACACTCCTCTGGCCCTTTAAGAGATTAATGCCCCATTTAAAGCAACAGGATGCTTTATTTCGCCTGTATAGTCAGCGTTCCCTCTAAGAAATGCACAGTGAGCGACCCAGCACTGCAAGTGGTAAAAGAGGACTGCTTATGCAGGGCTGCACTGGGACAGCAGATACATCAAGCATTCATGCAGTCCTGACCAGTTTTAGCTCCTGTTTAACCCTCTGAGTGCCTGGCACTCAAAGGGTTAACACTTTCAGTGCTGGCTTTCACCTGTGCTCATTTTAGAGGGATGACTGCCTATAGTGCAGTTAGTTAATGTCAGAATTGCTCCATCTTCCTTTGTATATCAGCCTAATGTTAATAATTTTGCAACACTACACTATTTAACAATGGCAAAAATGTTTATTTTAATGATCTTTTCCTTTCATTTTTATTGTAAAGGCCTTATGTATAAAAGCAAAAGCCATGCAATTCTGTGATAAACTGTATTCCCCATAGGCGGACACAGGAACATTCCAAACAATGCCAGTGATGCAAATGAGACTTTTTAAAAGGATTTTAATGTCCCGAAAAAAATATAAGCGAAATAGTAGATGCAATAAAAAAAATACTTACTGCCCTTATTCATATCTCTCAAACCTTTATGATTTGAGAGATATAAGAAAATAAAGTTCTCAGCTCCCTCCCCCTTCTCATGTGTCTGCTGTATAGCTGACGGCATGAGATCCTGTTTCAGGGATCAGATGGCGGCTCTTCAGGAGCGCTGACATCGAGATATCTAACTATAAATACTTCATCGGAATGGTCTACAACGTGTGCCTGGTTTGCAAGCACACTTTGTAGACCGTTCCGATGAAGTAATTATAGATAGATATGTCGATGTCAGTGCTGCTGAAGAGCCGCCGTCTGGTTGTGCAACCAGAATCTGCTTCTGACAGCTTTACAGCTCATCAGGCAGAAAGGGGAGGGAACGGAGAACTTTATTTACCTATATCTCTCGAACCATAAAGGTTTGAGAGATAGGAATAAGGGCAGTAAGTATTTTTTATTGCATCTATTTCCATTTCGTTTATGCTTTTTTTGGGACATTACTATTCCATTAACCCCTTGAATGCTAAAGCTGCCTTCAGAGCATTGCAAAGCAATGCATTGAAAATATCTCTAGTATTCAAGAAGTTAAGGAGCTCCATATAAATCAATTGGAATTTTTATTTGCCCCCTCTGGTGAAATCGGTTTACCCCAGAAAGTATCTGTTTTATACATCCGGGCGTACTAGTGTTCGTTTACATTTGCCCCTCCCTTCCCTTTCCCTGACGTCAGCGCTGACTGCAGGAGAATCTGGTCCCGGGACCAGTGGAGGCTCTTCAGCAGAGCCGAGATAGTGCTATTTAGAATGAAATACTTCATTGCAACGGTCTACAAAGTGTGCTTGCAAACCAGGATTACTTTGTAGACTGTTTCAATGAACTATATTTCAGTCTAAATAGCATTATCTTGGCTCTGCTGTAGAGCCACCGCCGGTCCTGGGACCAGATTCTCCTGTAGTCAGCTAGAGCGCTGACATCAGGGAAAGGGGAGGGAGGGGGGAACTTTAAATGCTACGAACTCACAAACTATAACATTTTGAGAGATGGGAGGTAGGTTATTCTACGTCTGTTGTTAATCTCTACAATTTTAGAAATTTTTAAATATAAGTATTACTATCCCTTTAAACTGTGATCTCTCATTATGGCTTTTGTCTTAGAATTCCGTTGGAGCCCTGGTAAAGCAGTCACCATGGAATTCTATGTGCCGTCGAAATCAAACTAGACAATGATATTAGATTTAGGATTCTGACTTGGATATATGACGTATATGAAATAATCAGGAGAAACACACTATGGGCGAGATATTCAAAAAGTCATCATAAGAAGGACAATATTTTCAGAAGTCAATCCGTTACATTTGAAAATGCGACTAAGGAATTAAAAATGACGGTAGGGTCTAGATGAACACTGCCTTCAGAAATTTTCGTCTTTGAGAAAGATTTAGGAGTTTTTAGAGAAAGATTTAGGAGAACTGATAGACAATAGACTTCACAGCAGTGTGCAGAGTCACTCAGCTGCTGCAAGAGCAAATAGGGTTCTATCCTGCTTAAAAAGAGGTGTAGAAGCAAGGGATGCTAATATTATCCTACCTCTGTTTAAATCCTTGGTTAGGCCTCATCTAGAATATGGAGTACAATTTTGGGCGCCTGTTCTAAAAAAAGACATTACTGAACTGGAAAAGGTGCAGAGACGTGCAACAAAACTGATAAAGGGATTGGAGGATCTGAGTTATAAAGAGAGACTAGCCAAACTGGGTTTGTTTACATTAGAAAAGAGACGTCTAAGGGGTGATATGATTACCATTTACAAATACATTCAAGGTCAATACAAAGAACTATCCAATTAATTATTTATGCAAAGAGCTGAGCTAAGAACAAGAGGTCATCCATTAAGACTAGAGAAAAGGTGCTTTCGACTAAAACAAAGGCAGGGATTCTTTACGGTAAGGGAATTCTTTGCCTCGGAATGTTGTGCTTGCAGATAATGCAACTGCATTCAAAAAAGCAATGGATACCTATCTAGCACAGAACAAAATTGACAATTATGATAGATGGCTTCAAAGCAAATAGGATATTGATCCGGGGAACTATTCGACTACCAATTGGAGTCAGGAAGGAATAATTTCCCCCCACACACACTTGGGACTAGACTGGAAATGGCTCCAGCGGGCTTTTTTTTTTGCCTTCCTCTGGATCAACAGGAGTGTTTTTGGCATGGGCTGGACTTGATGGACGCATGTCTTTTTTTCAGCCTTATCTACTATTTTACTATGTTACTATGATTTTGTCTTTGAAATGAAAATTTTCAAAGAATCAAAGACATTTTTCAATAAAGCTCTTTTGAAACACAAAATAAGGTCACACATGGCCTCACATATTTGGAGAAAATTCTGTCTCTACATTATTTATAAATTAGCTGCATCGCTTTTTACAAACTTCCTTACTCCATTTAAAAAACAAACAAACAAACATAAAAATGTACAGTGTTACATCCTCCTACACTGTCGTTAATACTTTTATAACTACCAGAGACAAACTTACAGCCATTTTAATGCTTATTTTCGATTAAAGGGATAGTAATGTTTCATAATAAAAGCAGGTCTAATTAATCATCATAGTATTTGGACTTTGGAGAGTGTTATTTCAATTCTGTCAGAGTTGTAGTTCAAGAGTAATTGAATGACAAAGTATCTCCCTCCCTCCCCTTTTACTGATGTAACACTGCTCAGCCAGAGCAGAAGGGAGGTGCCCAGATAGACTGCAGAGAGGGACAATCTTCAATTAAGATAAGGGAAAAACCTGAAAAACTTGTCAAGGGGGGCAGTGCTTTCATTGTTCTCATAGGAAGAAGATTGTCCCCTGCTGTTATCTGTCTGGTCTATGGACTGCATTCCACATCTGTGAAGAGATGGCTTACACTAGGTAAAAGGGGCGGGAGGGGAAACTTTGCCTGTGAATATCTCTCAAACCATAAAGGTTTGAGAGATAAGACTTATATCGTTCATGTTTTTTTTTAATGCCTACAAAATAAACTAAATATAAAATGAAGTATTACTATCCCTTTAACTCCACTTTTAGAACTCTCCCCAATGTTATTACTATAGTTCATTCCGGCAGGGTTTTGTATTCATTTTGATGATTACACAGTGCTTGCCAGTTCTTTACATTATTCCTCCTGCTGTTTCATATCTACTATATTCTCATTTCACTAGAACCCGTACTTATGTAATCACAGGTTCCACTTAGGTTAGACCTTTACATCATAGTGCTTGTCAGTCATTGTTATGTCTCTTGGAAGCCTCTGGTGGATTTCCCCAAACAGACTGACTCTCTCAGCACCTTACTATTTACTGTTGCAAGCTCATTACCACGTTCTTTGATTATAGACAGCAGGACGTCTAATGGATATTTGCTGTAACTCTGACACTATCAGCAGTGGAATTCAGGGATAAGTTTCTACTTAAAGGAGAAGTAACAACTCCTTATAATAACTATCCCACTTAACTTACTATGGCCAATAATTCTAACGTCCATTGAGTTTTTTCCCCTGTGTGTTTGTACAAGAGAGAAAATCTTCAATCAGCCATTAATGTCATTGTAACGGAAATCAAGGTTGTCCATGGCTGTCATGCTGGGTTTCACTCTTCCTGAAGTGGCTACGGGGGGGTAGCCATGCTGATCTTCCTGGAACAAAGCTTCTGTGAATGGGGGTCAAAGGGGACCCTTTAAACCATTTGTAAAATAAAGGACAGCACACTCTTGTAGTTCCAAAATGAACACACTTTATTTGAGATACATGGAGACATTTTATACAGTACCCACACAAAGAAACACAGAACACAATTCAATCTTGCTGCTCTGATCTCCATCCAATGGGGATTGGAACGACAAGGGACAATGATAAGGGCGACCAAACCAGGACCAGGTGTATTGTATTCAAAGTTTGATTGAATTACTCAGGCCTGGCAGACAAATTCAATCTTGTCGCACAAGCTCACTAGCCAATGGGAGCTGGAGCGGCAAGTTAGGGACAGGTGGCGACCAATCACAGAGCCGCCTACTTGTCAAAGCAAAGTCACGCTCTCCCTGACGTTGCTCGACAAGAGGGGACTAATGAGAAGGCCACCTCCCTGTCGAACTCACAGTGCTTTGATCTACCTGGGGGCTGGCAATAGACAATCCTTATGCCACCTAACTTTCAAATTGGCGGTGGCAATACTCAGTTACCCTGTCACTATGGTGTAAGGCGCCCAGTGATGTAAGCTGTGAATTCAGTCCTTTGGCAAGGTCCATGAGTCCTAGAAAGATTCCCATGGAGGTAGACATGACAGTTGGTATCAGGGCTGAAGGACATAAAGTTCATCTAGTACACATGGTTATCTTATCCCTGTAATGCATTGCACACCCCTCTGATCCTTAAAGGGTTAGATTTATTCACTCTGCAAGCTTCAGTTTGAAAAAAACTGCCAGCAACTGTCATGTCAGCCTCCATGGAAATTATATCAAGTATTGAATGAAGCTGTTATGTCTTGAACAAAGGCACAGGGACAAA
The DNA here is from genome assembly GCA_037306005.1 of Rhinophrynus dorsalis. Taxonomy (NCBI): domain Eukaryota; kingdom Metazoa; phylum Chordata; class Amphibia; order Anura; family Rhinophrynidae; genus Rhinophrynus; species Rhinophrynus dorsalis. Next base: position 541,914,243 of record CM074720.1, read on the forward strand.
ATCAATAGGAACCATTAGGATTTTCTGACTATAGTAAGGAAAGTGGAGGTTGTTATTAGAAAGCATTTACTTTTCCTTTAACCCCTTAACGATTGGTGACATGTCAGGACAGTGACGGTGACATGTGATGGTGACATGTCAGGATCGTGACGATGGTCCCCATGTTAAGAACCAGTGACAGTCCTGGAATATTATGACTTTTTTGATCACAGTACGAGATTGGAGCAATCAGTTTCAGCCTCTCCTGCTGAGTGCCAGTACGTGTGATGGCACACACCTACTGGCTCTCCAAAAACACACACAAAAAATGTGCCTTGGTCCTCCAGGGCACCCCAGCTCTGGACTCCGCTATCCTTAAGGGGTTATTCCTTTTTTTTTTTTTTTTTTTTTTTTTTATTTTATTGTTGAGAAGCAAAGTGGTACAAGGAAAGAATTAACATAAGTACAATAGTGTAAAAGTATAAAAATGCAAAGATACAAGTGCCTCTCATACAGTGTCCATCAGCATATAATTCTAGCTCGCAGGCTAGATCCAAAAAATAAGTATTATGTATTTTCACAAACAAGACAAAGTCAGTTTGGGTGAGGGTCACAAATACTAGTCACGAAGTGCAAAGACCATCTCTAGAAAAATAGCACTCACAATCACTAGTGAAAATCGCCAAGGGACTAATGATTATAGAGATGGACCAGAGATAGTCGTAGAACATCAGAGATCTTAAGAGTAGAAGAAAGTAGGAAAAAGCAAGAGAGAAAAGAGAAAACAGACTTAGAAAGCAGAGATGAAGAGGAGCAGAACCAAAAGAAGAAAAAGAAGAAAGAGGGAATGAAGAATAGGAAGTGATGGAGAGGGAGAAGGGGAAGGAGGAGGGCAAGAGACTCTGGGAGAAGGTGGGAGATTGGATACATTACCATAGCATTCTCATGGTGGACCAACTCCCACCAGGATTCACAGGGGAGTCTTTGCGGGCTTCCAGTAGGAGAGCATAGGTTCCCATATTAATCTGAAGTCGTCCATCGATCCTCGGGATTTGCCCAAGTCATAGTTTCTGGATGCCGATTCCTGTGTAATGATACCTGTATCTAAAATCAAGGTTTGGACGGTGTGTAAGTTCTCCTCTTCCCTAGAGGTTATTCCTTTTAATGGAAATCTGTACCATCCAAGTGGTGGAATTATTTTCCGAATCACTTAAATCAGAACTTTCTGTAAAGTCTCCCTACAATAATTAGGCATATGGTGACTAGCTTCATAATAGTTCTATTACCTCTCAGAAGTACCGGAATCTATAGTAATCCTTAATCTTCGGAGACCAGAAGCCAGACATCAGCGCAGACATCTTGTCTTAGAGACATCTGTGCACCTGTGTTGTCAGTCCCGGTCTCCTCTAGGAGGTATTGCAGTGTGCCATAAGGCACCGGAAGGGACTGACGCCACAGGAGCGAAGACAGTACTAACCTGGCTGTCAGTCTTCAAAGATTAAAGGGATAGTAATACTTTATCATTACTATCCCCCATATTGCAGATATTTGTAAAATAATTTAATAGCCCCCAGGTTCATCTCTCAGACCTTTATGGTTTGAGAGATAACCAAATGCAAAGTTCCCCCCTCCCTCCCCCTTCCCTGAAGTCAGCGTTGTACTGACTGCAGGGGAAGTCTTTTGTACGACAGGCTTGCGGCTCTGCAGCTGAGCCGAGATCCCATTAGTGAGAAGTAATTATTTCACTGAAACGGTCTTCTACGTGTGCTTGGTTTGTGCTTGGTTTGCAAGCACATGTAGAAGACCATTTCAGTGAAATAATTCTTTTAGTCACTAACGCGATCACAGCTCTGCTGCAGAGCCGCATGATAAAGTCTGACCGGATATCCCTGCAGTCAGCACAAAGCTGACTTCAGGGAATGGGGAGGGAGGGGGGAACTTTGCCTTCAGTTATCTCTCAAACCTTTATGAACCTGGGGGCTATTAAATTATTTTACAAATATCTACAATATGGGGGATAGCAATAATAAAGTATTACTATCCCTTTAAGGATTACTTTAGAATCGGGTACATCTGAGATCTAATGGAACTATTATGAAGCTAGTCGCATATGTTTAATTATTGGAGGGCTACGTTATACAAGGTGAAAGTTCGGCTTTAAAAGTCAACTTCACTTTACCCAAGAAAGTTTCTTTAAAAAGTCAGTGTATCTCAATAATCTGTGTTATTTACAGTATAGTAACATGAAATGACATCACTATTTAGCTTTCTATGGATGAAACATCTGCAAACATTCCTTCACATTAGCAGAGATCGCAAGTAAATGTCAGGAATGTAATTAACAGAGCTTGTAAATAAATTAATATCAATGTTTATAAAGACCCAGGTACCAATGCTCTAATTATATTTGCCATAAGGAAAGATAGGAGAGCGCTTCCATTATTTATACACCAATAGAAATGACAGCAAAAAATGTATAATAGAAGAAAAAGTATATTTATTAAAAAATACAAAATCTCTTGAATATTATATTGTAGATATGAATAACATCACATTCTGATCGAGATAAGGAACAGTGTAAATATGTGGAAAATATCATATATATAGAAAAATTCCCTAATCATTCATAGGATAAAAAAAAAAATAGTATGATCATAAAATAAATGTTAGTCCCATGCTCTGGAAGGATAATAACTGGATATGTTAGATGTGAGAATATAAAAAGTATTTCTGTGTAGATGACCTCATATGTTCACCTTCAAAACAATGTGTTAGTTAGGGTTACCTCTCCCGACTGTAATATGTCAACACACGGCCAGGTCTGTGTGGTGTCTCCCGTCCCGTGTCCTCTCTCAGGCTGGTAATGATTTTGCTGCTATAATAGGCAGAAGCAATATACTTGATGATAGGGGTTCCCCTCTCTGTTGTTAAACACAGCTAAATCAAAGCTGTTTGAAAGATAGAGGTTGGGGTTAAGACTGCAGGCAGAAATCTTCTTTGTTAACCATCTCTATATGATGTAAGGTTCAAGCTGGCTGATGGAGCAGATAAAAATGCTAGCAGTGTTGTTATATTCACATACAAGCAGCGGCGGGCTGGCTGAGGGGGGAAATTGCTGACTGGTCTGGTCATACATGTAGGCCAGTGAACCACAGCCTCCCTTCATGCCCTTCTTGCTGCCTTGGGAGTTAATCACAGGCTGGCTGCCACCCCACTTGTGGGCATGCACATTTGGCTGGCCCAGCAAGCTGCTCAAAGCAGCCATCAAACCTCATGCCTGGGCATGGGGCAGAAAAGAAGTATGATGTAGAGGCAGAGGTGTGAGAGGCAGTGACGGTGGATTGCCTAGCAACAGATGCTTCTTTGTGTGGCAGGCTGACCTGGAAAGGGAAGTGATGTAAGGTGGCTATCTAATGTGTGTACGCAGTGGAAGGGCAGTGACTGGTGCCAAGAGAACCCCAGGAGTATACGTTTGTTCTAGTGTATGCATATTTGTTGGGGTGTGAATGTGTGTACTGGTTTACGCTAGGGTGCAAATATGTGTGCTAGTTGATTCCAGGCTATGAAGATGTGTGTTAGTGGGTGTATGTATATGCCAAGGTATGAATGGGTGTACTAGTGTATGCCCTAGAGTATGCCAGGGTGTGAAGGTGTGGGTTAGTGAATGTATGTGAATGCCACATTGTGAATGTATGTGCTAGTGTATGCCAGGTTGTGGATGTGTGTGTTAGTGTACTCCAGGGTGTTATTGTGTGTCCTAGTGTATGCCAGGGTGTGAATGTGTGTGCTAGAGTATGTATGTGTATGCCAGGGTATTAATGTGTGCCAGGGTGTGAATGTGTATGCTAGTGTATGTGTATTCCAGGGTGTGAATGTGTGTACTAGTGTATGTATGTATGTGTATGTCAGGGTATGATGTGTATGCCAGTGCACAGAGGGTGTGAATGTGTGTGCTAGTGTATGAATATGTGTGCCAGGGTGTGAATGAATGTGCTAGTATATCCATGTGTATTTGCCAGTATGTGACTATGTATGCTATTGTATGCATGTTTATTTGCCAGTATGGGAATGAGTGTGCTAGTGTATGCATGTGTATTTGGATAGTAGTTCTGTGGATATGTGGGACAAGGCTGGTTATGATACAGTGTATGAGTGGCTACCAGAAGTAATTGGAACGGTGCTTGGATAGCAGACAGTGTATGAGTGGTTCTATGGCTACCAGTAGCCAGTGGGACTGAACTTGGACAGCCCTGCAAAACGGGGTCTTGAAATGTCTCTGTAAATCTATTTTCCAACTATGGGAGTCCAGAATATTGTCTTAAGAGACATCAAGGGCACTCCTTTGTGGAAATGGTAATCAGTGGAAGACCGGTATCCTAGAAAGGAGAACAGTAGGTCATCTTTAACCACTATGTGCATTTACACATAAGAGGCCGGTTAAGCCTCACATTCTACTGAGTAACCATCATGAGGGGGTTGGACTATTAAATGGACTGCTGTCCAAAAAGACTGCTCTTAGAGGCGCTATTTGTGCTACATCTGTTTGTCTTTTATTTTGTTCTACAGTAATTGCAGAATTTGGGGTCACGTGGCCAATGTGGGGTCACATGACCAGGTGACCTGGACAATAGTGGCATCACCTTATAGGAGCAAAAAGAAAGAAAAAAAAGAAGGAAAATTTACAAATATTTTAGAAATGGACCCTTGTATCGACTCACAAATGGTATAATTTGGCCAGTTGTATTGTAGCGCATCTGTGGTATTTCTGAGGTATACTACTAGGACTTTTATCTCATTATATTTCTTGTTGTTGTCTTAAAAATTACTAATCCCCATGTTGTAGCTTTGTTAAAAAGAAACTTATTGCCCCCAGTATCATCTCTTACACTCTTATGGTTTGAGAGATGATAGAACTCAAAGTTCCACCTCCCTTCCCCTTCCCTGTCTGAACGCTGAACGCTGACTGCAGGGATATCCGGTATTACTTGCATCAGGCGGCTCTGCAGCATTGCCGAGACTGCGTTTATAAAAAATAAATCTTTCACTAAAATGGTCTTCCATGTGTGCTTGCAAACCAAACACACGTAGAAGACCGTTTCAGTAAAATAATTATTTTTTATAAACGTGATCTCGGCTCAGCTGCAGAGCCGCCTGATGCACATAAGACTGTGGTACGACAGCTTCCCCTGCAGTCAGCGTTCAGTCAGGGAAGGGGGAGGGAGGGGGGAACTTTGAGTGCTATCATCTCTCAAACCATAAGGGTATAAGAGATGATACTAGGGTCAATAAGTTTCTTTTTAACAAAGCTACAATATGGGGATTAGTAATTTGCAAGTATTACTATCCCTTTAAGATGCACTGCCCAATAAAAAAGCTGCCACGTGACCGAGGACTCCATGCTGGTAAAGCAGATCCCATCTCTCTCCAGTCTGGGCACGTCTGCTCTTCATAATGCAAACTCTCTGATGCAGTTCAGTTTTAGATTGTAATCTCTAGACATTATTGATGAGTATGAAATACAATTATCGACATATCAGTGGGCAAGGAAACAAGGCTGGGTGCCAAGTGGTAGCCACAAATCCCCATGGACACTGCCTGACTCCCAGCCTTGCTCCCCTGAGAGTGCACAACATGTATGAAATAGGATACAGAGCTGAGGGCATAACTGGGTAGTGCTTGGTGTAGTTGTTTAAAGGGATAGTAATACTTTGTTTTATCTTTATTTTATTTTTTAGACATTAAAAAAACATGAAGAACAATATGTCTTATCTCTCAAACCTTTATGGATTGAGAGATATTCACAAGCAAAGTTTCCCCTCCCGCCCCTTTTACCTAGTGTAAGCCATCTCTTCTCAGATGTGGAATCCAGTCCATAGACCAGACAGATAACAGCAGGGGACAATCTTCTTCCTATGAGAACAATGAAAGCCCTGCCCCCCTTGACAGTTTTTTCAGGTTTTTCCCTTATCTTAATTGAAGATTGTCCCTCTCTGCAGTCTACCTGGGCACCTCCCTTCTGATCTGGCTGAGCAGTGTTACATCAGTAAAAGGGGCGGGAGGGAGATACTTTGTCATTGAATTACTCTTGAACTACAACTCTGACAGAATTGAAATAACACTCTCCAAAGTCTAAATACTATGATGATTAATTAGAGCTGCCACAAGGGTGAGCATTGCACATGTTTATGGCACTCAAAGGGCTAAGTGAATCATGCCGTCCAGGGTGCTGAAAGTATCCTCTCCACTCCCCCTACTGGCCAAGTAAGAAAGCAGAGAGAATGCTGTCCGACTTCAGGATTGTGTAATGCTGGGGATGTGTGAAGGAGGGCATCCATTCCACATCCATTATACATCCCTTCCACAATGCCAGCATTTCGACAACCCTCCATACTACTAAGATGTTAAACATTAGTGGCCAAATCAAAACAAGCCAATGAGATAATCCTATATAAATGGATATAATAATAATAATAATAATCATGAAGACAATATATAATTAACGTACAAAAATAAAAAAATAGTTAAATAATAACAGACAAATAATAATAAATAAAATAAAACTAAGAATTGTAGAGATAGAATCAAATATAAAATGAGGCTAATAAACTATAATACATTATATAAACAATACATTATAAAGAACAATGAAATACACTAACTTAGATCTAGGACATATACTGACTAATATGCACTTGCATATAAGAAATTAGTAGCGGCCATCATTTGTTAACCCTTTGAGTGCCAGAGGGGTGTCAAAAGCATTGCAACACAATGCTTTGGATACCTCTATGGCGCTCAAAGGGTTAACAGTCATGTGTGTGTGTATATAATTGTGATGGATAAAGTGTGAACTGTGCCTAAAGCTAAAAAATGTGTATATGTCAAGTTAATGGTTATCTAAATAAACGTATGTGTCATGTTTGTCATTATGTTTTTCTGGTATCACTGTATCTGCTGTATATATACTGTATGATTCTCTCTGACATCCATATCTAAACCTGTCCCATCCTCCATGATTGTTGGAAATATGTTCTATAAGAACCAAAACAGTATTAGCCATAGCTTGATCATGGGTTGATCTGAGTTAACGACCCATGACGTATTATGACCGTCATGGAATTCTAGGCTCCCCCCTGCGGCTGCAAGCCGTTCAGGGAGTCCGGAACCGGAAAAAAAAAAATGCTCCGTGGTCCTTAACTGGCCGCGCGGATCAGCCGGTCATTGCTGCAGCAAGAACGCTGACGTCAGCGGAGAGGCAGGGGAGAGCGAAGTTTAAAAGCGGCTATCTTTCAAACCATAAAGGTTTGAGAGATGCCGCTGGTGGCATTTAATTCAGTTTTTAAAGGGCTTCAATATAAGGGATAGTAATTTTGAAGTATTACTGTCCCTTTAAGATCCTAACCATAAAGAATCTGCTGGCGTTTTTAAGGCTCTGTCTTAAGGGAACTCTGCCCACTTGGACCTTACATTATGTAGAGGTGGTCAATAAAGAAGATTCTGCCCCTCAGTACTCACCCCCGTCTTTCAAACAGCTTTGACATACCTGACTTTACCAAGTATATATTGCTTCTGCCTATTATAGCAGCAAGATCATTACTAGCCTGTGAGGGGATAATGGAGGTAACAGGACGGGAGAAGACACACAGACCTGACCGTGCTTTGACACATTACAGTTGGGAGAGGTAACCCTGACACATCGTTTTGAAGATTAACATATGAAGTCATCTACACAGGGATACTTTTTATATTCTCACCTCTAACATATCCAGTTATAATCCTTCCAAACTACGGGATTGACATTTATTTTATGATCACACTATTTTTTATCCTATGCAGGATTAGGGGTGTTTTTACATATATATATATATATGATATTAGTCTTTTTCCCCATACTTACACTGTTTCTTATCTCAATCGCAATGTGGTTTTGTTCATATCTACAGCATAATATTTGAGTGATATAGTATGTTTTAATAAATATACTTTTTCTTGTATTATACATTTTTTACTGTCATTTCTATTGGTGTATAAATAGTGGAAGTGCTCTCCTGTCTCTGTTTTTTGCACTGGTGTTTTTCTGGTCTTCTGCACACTAGAAGACCACCCAGGATAGTAGCCATCTCCCACATATAATACACATCCCTTACTTCTGCTGCATATATTAGGAATATTGGCGGTGATAAAGAGACGATAAAGCGGAGATGACTTCTCCAGTTTATCAATTCTCCAGTTTCAATGTTATTCTAAGGAGCCCATGCACTAAGATGTCTTCAACTTTGGAGATGTTAGTGCATAGGCTGTATAGAATAACATAAGAACTGGAGAAGTCATCTCTACTTTATCACCTCTTAGTGAATCTCCTCACTGGTTTTGTTAACTCCTTGGTTTGTAACATATTCTAAGTATGACCAGCGGGGAGATTCACTAATGGTGATAAAATGGAGACAAAGTGGAGATGACTTCTCCAGTGATATCACTTCTCCAGTTCCTATATTATTCTATAGAGCCTATACACTAAGGTCTCCAAAGCTGGAGAAATCTTAGTGAATAGGCTCCATAGAATAACATAGGATTTGGAGAAGTGATATCACTGGAGAAGTCATCTCCACCTTATCAACTCTTTATCACCACTTAGTGAATCTCCCCCCACCCTTATTTTTTAGACAAATACAACTGCGCTTCTCCACTCTTACCTTATAAAAAGAAAGATACAAAAAAGAACAGCACAAAGGCGCCTTTAAGTGCAGACTGATAGTTATAGATGTACTTCTCTCACTTTTACCTTCCCTTAAGGTGGGTACTCACTCTCGTAAGAGGCTAAGCCAGCCTCTGGGCATACGTTCGTGTCTCAATAGATATCACTCCATTGTCGACACTTTGCTCTGGGCTCCCAGTATGTTCTTAATGAATGTAGAACTTAATGGCCCAATAAAGTTCAGCTTGGGAAGGTATTTTAATATTACACTCCTTTACTGGAGATATAAAATGTACAAAACAACCGTACAGTAATATAAAAATTCATAAAAAATATTATCTCTATATTCCAACGCGGTTTCGTCCTATCACTTCATCGGGTATCATCAAGACTTTCCATTAGACATACACAGAGATTTCTAACTTTCCTTTACTGTTTCAATACTCTCCTCCGTAAAAAAAACGTACTCCCAACTTAGTACCATTAAATCATGCACGGGGTATTGTAAAGAGAACTTTTACCTAGCAATAAGTTACACTTAGTTTTGTAACACATCAACTTACCTAGGTAGGTGTCCTTCGCTGTCACTTTTAAACACCCCCTTTGCCTCCTCATGGTGAAAGCAAAATTAAGAGGAGGAAACTGGCATCCACAGCTTAGTAATTTGACTTTAGGCAGGTGTAGGAACTCAAAATTGACATCTGTGGTTGATATAGCACAAAATTGATTTTGTACATTCACCCAAGTGTGATGGTCAGTGCTTGTCCACAAATGTACCAGTAGTATAAGGGGTGAACCCAAATCTACCATTCCTGCTTGTACAGTACAGTAGGGCAAAGTGGGTTACTTGGTCCCCCGACGTTCTGTTGGCGTGAGGGTTCTATACTGAAGCATATCATAGTAGTATTTCAGGATTCCTTGTTTCCAGCTAACATTTTTGCTTTAACCCATTGAATGCCAGAGGGGTATGCAACGCATTGCAGAGCAATGCGTTGCGTACCCCTCTGGCACTCAAAGGGTTAACTGAAAAAAACAGTCAGCTCTGTATTAAAACCACTTTAGAAAAGTTCCCAATACATCTTAATCTCCTAAAATTCCTGTTTTAAAAACTTTAGCTTTACCTGTCACCCTAACAAATGAATAATTAAATTTAAAGAGAAGTAAAAATTGATTTTATATGTGCTAACCATTTGTTTGTACTACAAATAGTTTTTGAAAATTGAACCTTTCTTCACTGGCGGTACAGTCTGACACTTTATGCTAATTCATTTGTGTTGGGTCAGTGTTACCTCATACTGTGCTATGATTGACTCTAGAGCAGGAATGTTAAACCATATTGCTGAAGTGCTGAGACAATGCATGATTTAGATTGTCCCTGATTTTGCACATTTGTTGTACTCAGAGGGGCCAAGCTAATGATTGTATCACTTGTGCAAATGTAGGGATTTTACAAAAACCTACACTAAGGGCTCTTCACTTTATGAATTCAGTTTTGGCACCCCTGATCTAGACAGAGCCCACTGCCATTTGTAATAGAGAGGTAAGTTATGCCTAGAACAGAACTAATTAGCTCTGCAATACTCTTAACCCCTTAAGGATTATGTGACGTGATATGACCGTCACGGTCCTTATACCCTTAAGGACCAGTGACGGTCATAGCACGTCACGTACTTTTTACTTACAGCGCTCTACCGGGAGCACTGTAAGTAAAAATGGGGCCTAAAATTGATCGCTCCAAGACCGAAGCGATCTCTCTTAGGCCTCAAAGCAGTGCACCGGTACGCGTAACAGGTCACGTGTACCGGTGCGTCGGCAAGGATCAAAGCGGTCCTTAAGGGAAGGTAACTTCCCTGGACCGCTGGTACTTAAGGGGTTAAAGTACCATTTTCATACGTCAACATCAGCTTCAAATTTAGCTATCAAATTTACGGGCTTGACTCAATTGTTCAGTTGAAAAAAAAAATAGCCGACAAACTATATTATACGTCTGAAAATTGCCCGTATAGATTGATAAAGAAGTTGTTATCTTCTAAACGCGTCCTTTTTGGGCGTTAATGACGCGATTTATATTGCTGGCATTATTTTATTATTAAAGTTATATTTTTAACGTATATATCTGGATTCTTCATAATTATTTTTTGCTGAAGTTCACATGGGACTGTATCGGTGTTTAACCCCGTTTGCACATTGCTGGTTGTCCTCACAATCGGCTAATTTGACAACAAGTGTGAGGACTATCCTATGATCATCGGCTATATATATACTGGTACTGGAATTATCTTTTATACTTTTCTGTGAGACATTCCATCTTGGTGCATTGCGCTCTCGTTCTGGTTCTGTCTCAAGCACAGTAAGCCATTCATTACCTCTCCTATGAAAAAATACCCCAGGAAAAAAAACAAATCGGTACTAAATATTGTACCCATTTGAACCCATTAAATTCAATTCCGTGTGTTAGGGAGTAACATGTGTTAAGGGACCCACTTTATCGCCCAAAAAACTAGAGCTACTATTTTTGGGTGCAGAGTCCTCTAATGCATGTTTTAACCTGTCGTACAGGAACCTCTGGCACTCAAAGGGTTAAAGCAGATTAGGAAAAAAACCTCCTTATTTTGTCATCTAATTGTTCCTTTGTGCGTTACTGAATGAGACACAAGGACAGCTTACTGCTCCCAAGGATGGCTGATTCGATGGTTCGTAGTCCTGATTTTGTAGGTATTACTCAGAACCATAATAAACACGGCAAGACTCAATAACAATGACACTTCATTCCTTCGTCACACAGCCTCGCTTATCAACATATTATAGAAGATAATGGAAATCTGGGGAATTTTATTCAAAAGCACCAACCTCTTTTTATTTTTTCAAGTAGAGGTGAAGAAGAGTATATTTTAAAAAGAAAATACACATATAGCACTGATGTTTCCTTTTAAAGGGATAGTAATACTTAAAATGTAAAAAAAATATGTTGTAGGGTTTATCCCCCTTAGTAAAACAAGAGTACTCCCACTGCTGAAAGGTGTTTCATTCAAAAGTTATTAATTTTCAAAGTTGAATTTTTTAGGTGCAATATCACAGTGGCCTGAAATTGTACAGTGGTGCTGTTGCTACTCCATCCTATGGAGATTTATGGTCCCGGGACCAGAGCCACTGTACAATTTCAGGCCACTGTGATATTGCACCTAAAAAATTCAACTTTGAAAATGAATAACTTTTGAATGAAACACCTTTCAGCAGTGGGAGTACTCTTGATTTACTCTGGGGGATAAACCCTACAACATATTTTTTTTACATTTTAAGTATTACTATCCCTTTAAAGGGGATGTATCATCTCTCTATAACTTAGGCTAAATAGTTAGGTTATATAGTGAATCTGACTAAAAGTGTCTTAATTTTTTTAAGCTTTATTTTGTCTAAATTGAAGTTATAAAGTCTTCCCTGCTGCTACTTCTGGATAGACTGTGGTTACCTGCTCTATAACCGCAGTCCATCGCTCTGCCTCTGCTCTCCTCCCTCTATCCAGCTTCCTCTGATGATGAAGGCTTCTGTCTGTAAGCTGGAGCATTCTCATTGGCTAGATATCGATCTCTGCAAATGAGACCGCTCCAGCTTACAGATTGAAGCTTCCATCATTGGAGGAGGCTGTCTAGAGCAGTGATTCTCAACCAGGGTGCCGTGGCACTTTGGGGTGCCATGGACCTCAAGTTGGGGTGCCCCATGTTTTCTATGAAGATATGACAAAAATTTGAATATTGACTTTTATGTAGATTTATGGAAATTTTTATGCACGATATGTTCACTTTTGTTTTTATGACTGTGAGACATAATAATAACTGTATATTTATGTATTTTACCCTTCATTATGCCCTTGATGAATTACATTAAATAAGTTAGGGGTGCCCGGAAAGTTCTAAATTGCGTGTTGGGCGTGCCTCAAGCAAAAAAGATTGACAACCACTGGGCTAGAGGGAGGGGAGCAGAGGCAGAGCAACAGACTGCAGTTACAGAGCAGGTAACAGCAGTCTATGCGGAAGTAGCTGTAGGGCAGACTTTATAACTTAAATTTAGACCAGATTCGCTATATAACCTAACTATTCATCCTAAGTTATATAGAGGTGATCCATCCCCTTTAATAACCCCCCCCCACTTAACTTAAGCTGGGGGAATAAAACCTAATGACCCCTATAAGTCAGTACTTCATGGATTGGTTCACCTAATTAACTCTTTGAATGCCTATTAATAACCCCCCCACACGCACACACTTACCTTAAGCTGGGGAAAAATGTTTCCTATTAATAACCCCCCCCACTTACCTTAAAGCGGAACTACCACCTGACAAAATCTTTAGCTTAACTAAGTCCCCATCTGGCCTTATTTAATAGATTTCTGCTGTCTTCTATGGCTGACAGTAGCACGGAGTGCGGACATCTTGTCATTGTGACGTCCGCGCGCCTGCCCTGTCAGTCTCAGCCGGGTATAGGAGGCATTACTAGGAGCCATTTGGCTCCGGCTGGGACTGACAGCGCAGGCGCGCGGATGTCACAATGACAAGATGTCCGCTCTCTGTGCTACTGTCAGCCATAGGAGAGAGCAGAAATCTATTAAATAAGGCCAGATGGGGACTTAGTTAAGCTAAAGATTTTGTCAGGTGGTAGTTCCGCTTTAAGGTAAGTGGGGGGGGGTTATTAATAGGAAACATTTTTCCCCAGCTTAAGGTAAGTGTGTGTGTGTGTGTGTGTGTGTGGGGTTATTAATAGGAAAAATTTTTCCTCAGCTTAAGGTAAGTGTGTGGGTGGGGGGTTATTAATAGGCATTCAAAGGGTTAATCTGTTAAATAAGGCCAGGTGGGGACTTAGTTAAGCTAAAGATTTTGTCGGGTGGTAGTTCCACTGTAAGTTTGGCAAAAAACCTAACGGCCCCTATGAGTCAGTACTTCATGGATTGCTTCAGCTAACTAACCCTCTGAGTGCCAGAGGAGTATCCAACGCATTGCAAAGTGATGCCTTGGATTCCCCTCTGGCAATCAAAAGGTTAATGTTTACTTAGATTTGGTTTTCATCATGATTCTTTATAGTCGGACTCCATTGTTTCTGACCCTGTGTACTTGATATCCATTAATTATTTGAAATTCATTTCAGGGAACCAATACATGCAGAATTTATATCTAGGCACCATTAGGATTTTCTACCAAAATTAAAGGAAGAGGGAATGCATTAATCAGAAGTTTTCTAGTGCAGTGCGGTAACATTACCCCAGCACACAAATTAAATCGGACCTGTCCCCTTAAAGGGATAGTAATACCTGAAAATAAGTTTATTTTATATTGTAGCCCTTAAAAAACATGAAAAATGATATAAGTCTTATCTCCTAAACCTTTATGGTTTGGGAGATATTCAGAAGTAAAGTTTCCCCTGGAGTGACGTCATTGCTCCACCCTTCAGATTTGGAATCCGGTCCCGGGACCGGCTGCGCCTCTCCAGAAGTGCTGAGATCACCATCTTTAAAAAGAATTTCTTAATTGGAATGGTCTACAAAGTGTGCTTTCAAGCCAAGCACACTTTGTACACAGTTCCAATGAAGTAGTTATTTTCATAGATCGTGATCTCGGCACCGCTAAAGAGCTGCCGGTTGCTCTGTGGACAGAATTCCAAATCTGTCCACTAGATGGCAGACTTGGCTGAAACAGCCAGGAAAAGAGAACTTTACTATATTTTACATATGAATATCCCACACACTGTGCCATGTATGAATCTAGGCAGATACCATACACTGTGCCATGTATGAATCTAGGCAGAGCCCACACTGTGTCATGTATGAATCTAGGCAGATCCCACACACTGTGCCATGTATGAATCTAGGCAGAGCCCACACTGTGTCATGTATGAATCTATTCAGAGCCCACACACTGTGATATGTATGAATCTAGGCAGATCCCACACACTGTGTCATGTATGAATCTAGGCAGATCCCACACACTGTGATATGTATGAATCTAGGCAGAGCCCACACACTGTGTCATGTATGAATCTAGGCAGATCCCACACACTGTGTAATGTATGAATCTAGGCAGATCCCACACACTGTGATATGTATGAATCTAGGCAGATCCCACACACTGTGATATGTATGAATCTAGGCAGATCCCACACACTGTGATATGTATGAATCTAGGCAGATCCCACACACTGTGTCATGTATGAATCTAGGCAGATCCCACACACTGTGATATGTATGAATGTAGGCAGATCCCACACACTGTGTCATGTATGAATCTAGGCAGAGTCCACACACTGTGATATGTATGAATCTAGGCAGATCCCACACACTGTGTCATGTATGAATCTAGGCAGATCCCACACACTGTGATATGTATGACTCTAGGCAGATCCCACACACTGTGATATGTATGAATCTAGGAGGCAAATATAATCAAGTTGATACATTTATTGGCTAACTAAGCATATGCTTAGTTAGACAATAAAGGTATCAACTTGACTATATTTGCCTCCTGTATTTCTACTGCTAACACTCATCTGTTATGTATGGATCTAGGCAGAGCCCACACACTGTGCTACTAATGAACCTAAACAGAGTCCATTTGTAATAGATCAGAAAGGGATATAATTGATCTAGAATTTAGCTAATTAGCATACTGATTAGGGAAGTAACATAAAGTGCTGCACTGTGTCATCTATATATATAGGTCAATTTCTTAAACACTATTTGTTTAACAGGAAATAGCACAAGATACAGTCAGATTATAATTCTCTAGAAAACAAACTGACCTGAACTTGGTAATCAGTCCACTCTAATTAGCATATAGTGCCACACATCTGTCTTTCATATCTGTCTGTCTTTCTATGTAGCTTTCATATCTATCTATCTATCTATCTAAATTTCATATCTGTCTGTCTACCTATCTCTCTGTTATATGTATACTAGCAATGTGGGACGGCGTTGCCCGTCATATTATTTACACAGAGAGACATTGTGTGAAACAGAAATATGCAGTGTTACAGACACGCACTTAAAGAGACAGAGCGTGTCACTGTGAAACGCATACATACAGAGAGACACACACATACATGGACGTATGTCACATATGTAGACAGTGTGTGACAGACGCAGTGGGGATGTAGATATGCTGATAAGAGTTGTAAAAAATGTTTTAATTGCAGCTCTTCACCTTTGATGAATAAGGCCCTGTATCCTTACAGTTGAAGTGAGTGTGCTGTGTTACTTGGTGAATAAGGCCCTGTATCCTTACAGTCGAAGTGAGTGTGCTGTGTTACTTGATGAATAAGGCCCTGTATCCTTACAGTTGAAGTGAGTGCGCTGTGTTACTTGATGAATAAGGCCCTGTATCCTTACAGTTGAAGTGAGTGTGCTGTGTTACTTGGTGAATAAGGTCCTGTATCCTTAAATTTGAAGTGAGTGAGCTGTGTTACTTGATGAATAAGACCATGTATCCTTACAGTTGAAGTGAGTGAGCTGTGTTACTTGGTGAATAAGGCCCTGAATCCTTACAGTTGAAGTGAGTGTGCTGTGTTACTTGATGAATAAGGCCCTGAATCCTTACAGTTGAAGTGAGTGTGCTGTGCTACTTGGTGAATAAGGCCCTGTATCCTTACAGTTGAAGTGAGTGTGCTGTGTTACTTGATGAATAAGGCCCTGTATCCTTACAGTTGAAGTGAGTGTGCTGTATTACTTCATGAATAAAGCCCTGTATACTTACAGTTGAAGTGAGTGAGCTGTGGTACTTGATGAATAAGGCCCTGTATCCTTACAATTGAAGTGAGTGTGCTTTGTTACTTGATGAATAAGGCCCTGTATCCTTACAGTTGAAGTGAGTGAGCTGTGTCACTTGGTGAATAAGGCCCTGTATCCTTACAGTTGAAGTGAGTGAGCTGTGTTACTTGGTGAATAAGGCCCTGTATCCATACAGTTGAAGTGAGTGTGCTGTATTACTTGACGAATAAGGCCCTGTATCCTTACAGTTGAAGTGAGTGTGCTGTGTTACTTGACGAATAAGGCCCTGTATCCTTACAGTTGAAGTGAGTGTGCTGTGTTACTTGGTGAATAAGGCCCTGAATCCTTACAGTTGAAGTGAGTGTGCTGTGTTACTTGATGAATAAGGCCCTGAATCCTTACAGTTGAAGTGAGTGTGCTGTGTTACTTGATGAATAAGGCCCTGTATCCTTACAGTTGAAGTGAGTGTGCTGTGTCACTTGGTGAATAAGGCCCTGTATCCTTACAGTTGAAGTGAGTGTGCTGTGTTACTTGATGAATAAGGCCCTGTATCCTTACAGTTGAAGTGAGTGTGCTGTGTTACTTGGTGAATAAGGCCCTGTATCCTTACAGTTGAAGTGAGTGAGCTGTGGTACTTGATGAATAAGGCCCTGTATCCTTACAGTTGAAGTGAGTGTGCTTTGTTACTTGATGAATAAGGCCCTGTATCCTTACAGTTGAAGTGAGTGAGCTGTGTCACTTGGTGAATAAGGCCCTGTATCCTTACAGTTGAAGTGAGTGAGCTGTGTTACTTGGTGAATAAGGCCCTGTATCCATACAGTTGAAGTGAGTGTGCTGTATTACTTGACGAATAAGGCCCTGTATCCTTACAGTTGAAGTGAGTGTGCTGTGTTACTTGACGAATAAGGCCCTGTATCCTTACAGTTGAAGTGAGTTTGCTGTGTTACTTGATGAATAATGCCCTGTATCCTTACAGTTGAAGTGAGTGTGCTATGTTACTTGTTGAAGGTCACAGTGAGAAGATGCTTGTGAGTAAAGGAATAATTTAGATTACAGCAGTGGATACTGCAGTACATTTGAAGAAATAGGTTGGCAGACAGAGGGTAAGTGACAGATGCAGTGATAGATAATGTATTGGTGATGTGGGAGTAAAATGGTGAGATTGGAACTATGGATGAATGGCAAGGGGATAGGTGAGTGGGGGTGACAAGGGAGGAGGAGATGAGAGATTGAGGAGAAGAGGGACAGTGAAGTGTTAAAGTAAAGTAATAGGTGAGGGGGAGAAATGACTATACATAGAGAGTGAAGTAGACATGAAATACAGGGCTGTAGGGTAACTGCATTATACACACCTAGTGTAGCAGTTGGTTGGAGTGAAGCACTTTAACTCTGGGTGTGAGAGAGATACGCAACACATTGCTGTGTAATGAGTTGTATAGTCCTCTGGCAGTGAAAGGGTTAAGTGACACATGTTGGGCGCTTATACACTATGTGGGACGGCGTTGGCCGTCATGACCGTTGGGCGCACGTGTGTGAAATGTAGACACACTGATAAACACAGACATATGCAACACACAGGCAGACACATACACACAGTGAGTGGCAGAGACATGCAAAGACATGCACACACACACTGGAGATGCACATAAATATGTAACAGAGATTTACACACACACACCCAACATATATGAGCAGAAACACATGTGTGCATGAGTTATGCACCCCTCTGGCACTCAAATGGTTAAGGTATAGAGAGGCATGTCAGAGTGAAATAGCAGTGGGAAGTGTATTCGTACCTGGGAACATTGACTTGTGGAGTCCCTGGAGGGGAGTCATGCGGTGCTGATGTGGAGAGACAAATGGGGTTAAAAGTGGGTGGGGCTTAATCGCGAGTCGGGGGCGTGGATTAACATAAATGTGGAAAAGTGTTAGTAATAGGCTGGGGAAGGAGAAAAGTGGGAGGGAAATGCAAGTTTACAGTAGGAGGGGTTTGAACACACTCCCTGAGGGGTAAAACTTAATACACAACCCCGTGACAGTCAGTGGTTTAAGTGTGTACCTGATGGCTGTCTGTCCTGTGTCTTGCATGGCAAATGATGACAGTGAAGAAATAATTCAGCAATGAGGGCCTACCTTAACCCTTTGAGTGCCATTTTGTTCCAATGGTGCTGTAGCTTCTTTTCAGTGGCTGTACTACAGGTCCTGCTGAGGCCACTGGGAGTCAGGGTGAGTGACTGTGTGTCAGCCATATTTCTTTCTGGCTTTGTGTGTGTGTATGGGTGTTTGGTGCTGTGTGAGTGGGGCCTGTGTGTATAATACCTGGGAAGTTTTACTTGTGGAGTCCCTCATGTGGTGCTGATGTGGAGAGAGCAATGGAGCACTTTGGGTTAAAAGTGGGCGTGGCTTAATCACGAGTAGGGGCGGGGCTTAAGAGAAATGTGGAAAAGTGTTAGTAATAGGCTGGGGAAGGAGGAGAAGTGGGAGGGAAATGCAAGTTTACAGTGTGAGGGGTTTGAACGCACTCCCTGAGGGGTAAAACTTGATACACAACCCTGTGGCAGTCAGTGGGTTAAGTGTGTACCTGATGGCTGTCTGTCCTGTGTCTTGCATGGCAAATGATGACAGTGAAGAAATGAGGGCCTGCCTTAACCCTTTGAGTGCCATTTTGTTCCACTGGTGCTGTCAGGGCCAGATTTACATCTCAGGAGCCTGTAGACACAGACATTTGAAATGCTCCCCCCCCACTGGCCATCTCCACTGGACACCTCCACAATGCTCCTAATCTCCACACTGCCCCCCATCATCTCCATATTGCCCTCACATTGCCCCATATCAGCTCCATATTGCCCCACCATCTCCATATTGCCCTCAAATTGCCCCCACCATCTCCACATTGCTCCACCTCCATATTGCACTCACATTGCCCCCCATCAGTTCCATATTGCCCCCATCATCCCCATATCGCCCTCACATTGCCAGCCATCAGCTCCATATTGCCCCCCATCAGCTCCAAATTGCCCCTATCAGCTCCAACGTGCTCCCCATCAGCTCCATATTGCCCTCACATTGCCTCCAATATCTCCACATTGCCCCCATCAGCTCCATATTGCCTCATCAGCTCCAACTTGCCCCCCATCAGTTCCATATTGCCCTCACATTGCCCCATCATCTCCATACTGCCTCCATTACCTCCATATTGCCCTCACACTGCCCCATCATCTGCACTTTGCCCTCACATTGCCCCCATCAGCTCCAACCTGCCCTCACATTGCCCCCATCATCTCCATACTGCCTCCATTACCTCCATATTGCTCTCACATTGCCCCCATCAGCTCCATATTGCCCTCACACTGCCCCCATCATCTCTGCTTTTCCCTCACACTGTCCCCCATCAGCTCCATATTACCCTCACATTGCGCCCACCCCCATTTCCTACTTCCTCCCTGGTGCTCCAGCGGCGTGGCAGGATAGGTCTGTGCCTCCTTCTGCACAGACCTGTAGCTGCTGGAGCTCCCGCGCGGTCTTCTCTTCAGTAATGCAGAGCCCTGGGAGATGATGTCATCTCCCAGCGCTCTGCATTACTAAAGAGCCGTGGGAGCTCATCAGCTATGGGTCTGTGCCGACGGAGGCGCAGACAGTAGACCCGACCGGGTGTGTGGGGGGGTTAGTGCCTGCACTGCCTGTGACAAGGATAATTAAAAAAATAAATAATAAATTAAAAAAAAAACGGGTCCCAATAACAGGCGCCCCTCTGTGGGGTGCGCCTGTAGGCAGATGCCTACTCTGCCTTATGAGAAATCCGGCTCTGGGTGAGGTAGCTTCTCTTCAGTGGCTGTACAACAGGTCCTGCTGAGGCCACTGGGAGTCAGGGTGAGTGACTGTGTGTCAGCCATATTTCTTTCTGGCTTTGTGTATGTGGTGGTGCTGTGTGAGTGGGGCATGTGTGTGTAATACCTGGGAACTTTAATGTGGAGTCCCTCATGTGGTGCTGATGTGGAGAGAGCAATGGGGCAATATGGGTTAAAGGTGGGCAGGGCTTAAT